>JAEAOA010001153.1:55000-95000 GCA_016746295.1 Potamilus streckersoni
GAGAGAGAGAGAGAGAGAGAGAGAGAGAGAGAGAGAGAGAGAGAGAGAGAGAGAGAGAGAGAGAGAGAGAGAGAGAGAGAGAGAGAGAGAGAGAGAGAGAGAGAGAGAGAGAGACCAGGCGATTAAAGACAAACTATTAAAATATTAATGAATAATGTCAGAGTTTACAGCCATATAGATTTTGCATAGAATGAAAAAGATTCCTAATAATAACATACTAGTAAAATATAGGACCCTACCTCAGATATCAAACCAATCCTCTATCGCAAGTTTTGCCGTCTGTAGTTACGGGAAATTAAGAAATGTTCGTCTCTATACTTACACAGCCTTTGCTCTCTAATGTATCCATGTAGTTTGTTTTCCTGACATTAATGGAGATTGTCTGGTCTCTCATAAAATCCCGAGAAGGCACTAATTTACTGTGTGGCCCAGGAATGGTCGCCCCGAGCTAATGGAGATTTTGAAATAACAACGTCAGTATTGAATTTACTACTAGTGATTAAAGAGATAAAACACGCACATCCTCAAGGGAGAAAGACTGTCTACTGTCTATACAGCGCATCACCTGTGCAACGCTCATTATCCTTCCGAATGTTATGAAAAAATAAAACGTTTTTCATATGCATTTGACAGCCGGTGACACGTTAGTTTTGGAATTTACAAAGTCTCACAAACCTCATTTGTCCTCTATACGTAAACATACACGTTTTGTAAAAATGGCACACCTCTGAGCTGACTAATATAGCTCCACTGGGTTTAACAAAGGCCATTCTTAAAATGTTTAGCTGTATTCAAATTTAATGAATCGAATCCGTGCCTGTAATAAATCTTGTTACCCTAAACGTCAGATGCGGTCAAACATTAGACTGGTAATCTGATCTTGCTGACTGACTGTCCAGAACGCTGCTTGACTACAATAGGAAGCACCGTAGTATCTGCTTGTCCGGTATGCTAAATACAGACAAAATGTCCTATAGATGATAATAGACAAATATGGGACCGACAGGGTGTCAGGTAATAATATCGTAGATTTAATTGATATAGGTATTTTATGTGGCTGAAATTCGAATAAGGAAATCTACTTTTTAGAGCAAATTAATGAAAATTATGGGCCAAACGTTCTTGAATTATTGCTTCTTAAAATGTTTTTTATTTTTTATTTGTATTGTGATACAAGACAATTTTATACTAGGTTCTTATACACTTGAACACTTAGGCTAGATATAATCCCAGTCTCAATATATCTATACTCAGCCTTAATACCTAACACAATTAATTCTAAATAACTTTACACAAAATATTAAAAATTAGATTTTATATTTACATCTTAGATTAAGTGAGCACGATATATTCTGACTGTCCTCATTTGTCTTTAATGACATTATTAAGTAAAGGAATACATCCAGTTCCGGATTTGCCAATGTGCTTAGGTGTGCTTAATCAAAGGGCCCCTGTTGGCCAGGGGGCCCATCTTCTTGGCAAAAACAAAATTACGACGAATTTTTCAAAAGTCTTTGGCTATTTTAACTACTCCTAAATTTCCTGAGTATATATGCTTGACTACCTGTATAGGTCTACTGGGCCCGCCTCCTTCAAGGCCCAAGTAAGGGGCCTCATAACTTAACTAGCACAGAGCCTATTTTTGTCCTAAATCCAGCACTGAACACATCGTTTGTAGGGGCTACTTATGGGGACCAGACAAGGCTGTTAATGGTTGAAGCATCGTTTTTTTAAGACTATAATATGTTAAGACCGGATGAACAGTTAATAGCCGAAGTAACACCATTAAGACTATGTTGCTGTATGACCAGACACATTGTTCACAGGCGGAACAAAGTGGTTACGACTATGTTGTTTATTGGCTAGAAAGGCAGTTGATTAGGGAAGCAATATCGTTAAGACTATGTTGCTTTAAGACCAGAAAGGACGTTAAAAGGGGAAGCAACATTGTTAAGATTATGAAGCTTTGAGACCAGATAGGACGTTAATAGGGGAAGCAACATCATTAAGATTATGAAGCTTTGAGACCAGATAGGATATTAAAAGGGAAAGCAACATCGTTAAGACTATGTTGCTTTAAGACTAGATAAGACGTTAATAGGGGAATCAATATCGTTAAGACTATGTTGCTTGAAGACAAGATAGGACGTTAAAAGGGGAAGCAACATTGTTAAGATTATTTTGCTTTAAGACCAGACAAGACTTTAATAGGCGAAGCAACATCGTTAAGACTGTGTTACTTTAAGACTAGATAAGACGTTAATAGGGAAAGCAACATCGTCAAGACTATGTTGCTTTAAGACAAGATAGGACGTTAAAGGGGAAGCAAAATCGTTAAGACTGTTGCTTTAAGACAAGATAGGACGTTAAAAGGGGAAGCAACATCGTTAAGACTATGTTGCTTTACGACCAGATAAGACGTTAATAGGCGGGGCAACATCGTTAAGACTCGGCTGTTTTGTCGATAAGTGGCTAAGACAATGAAATTGCAAGATTAAGGCAATTATGCAAATAGATGACTTATAAGCTTCTGTCTAGTAGCTCATTTAGAGTCGATTTTAGTCTCTGGCATTATCATATGAGAAACACAATTAAATAATGGACATATCTGCAAGAACAACACAAAGTTATACCAGTACAGGCTTTGAATTAACTTGAATGGTTTGAAATATTTAATTAAAATAAATCAGAGAAGATCAGACTCATACACACAAAATAAATCAAAGAAAAGATCATGCGCATACACACACACTCACGCGCACACACACACACAAAATAATTAAAGCTGGTTTCTTTCCTATAAAGCATCCGTAAATCACAAATTTTTCATTTAATATAATGCATTCGTGAACATAAAATAGCTTGAAACACAAAAGGCTAACAAACACTTGAGTACTTGGGTAATATGTAAAAATCATATTTTCAAGTAAAAGTATGCACATATCATGCTTACATACACACATATATGAATTCATGCATACAAACCTACCTACCTACCTACCTACCTACCCACCTACCCACCTACCTACCTACCTACCTACCTACCTACCTACCTACATACATACATACATACATACATACATACATACATACATACATACATACATACATACATACATACATACATACATACATACATACATACATACATACATACATACATACATACATACATACATACATACATACATACATACATTTGTCAAAAATATACCCCAAGCACAGTTGATTCAAAATAAAACCATAAAAATAAAGTATTAACATGCACACATACATATTTTTCATATATCAGTCAGCAAATAGTCTTGCACAAGGATTAATTAGATGAATACTGAAAAAAATTTCTGGAAAGCGTAATAAGTAGAAGGGATGGATGGGTATCCGGCTCGAAATCCTTGACCCAGCATAGGTTTGCTCTACTCGGAATACTCATCCCATCCGGGTTATAAGATAGAAATTTTATCTTGCCGGGTTGGTTGCCCCTCCTCTTCCCAATTCAGCAGTAGTAAAATAAGGGGGGAAAAATAACCTTTCTTTTATGATCGACGAAAATGGGGGTGCGTGAGAGGGGTAAGGAAACCAGACGAAATAAGAGCAGATAAACCCGATCCGGCCGGAAAACCTAACCCATTACCCGACAAAATTATTCCTACCCGTCTATCCCTAATACGTAAGCATTTTTCTGTTAAGATAGTTTATGTAATGTTGCTAACGTAGCAGGTTATTTTAAAAAAATGGAAATAGAAACATAGTTAATGAATCAATTTTCATGGACAGATATTGCTGAATCTGCATTTTCAGTAAATCATGTATACCGGCATTTTCTGATGGTCGTTGTAAACACTATCCAAAGTATTGACATTGATCTAAAATAATTATGTACAGAAGTACTAGAAAATATACATGCAAATCTTTTGCCGCTGAATGAAGACCTACCCTTGCCGTAAATTACACCAATCTCCCGAGTGCTCAACCAATGACAGCAACAAAATGTCGATATAACAATGCATTAACGTTGTGCTTGAGATAAATAATACTTGTTTTAATATTTAGATGTATTTGAAGACACCAACAGTGTCTAGTTGAATACAACTAGTTCTAAATAACGCGAGTAAATCTATCGATATAGGAATCATTTACACCGGCTGTCTCAGCATGTATGTCTGTTTCTAAGTCAATCTTTCTAGCCGTCAGTCCGTTCCTGGGTAGTAGTTTTCAGATTGACTGTACATTACCATCCTCCCTCTTTGATATTAAAGACAAAAAAAAATCTCTCAGTAGTTTCAATGTAAGACGGCTGTCATGCCTCTTACATCGATTTTCACAGTCTTGTTTAGGTGCAGATTTATACAGGGGCAGAGTTGTGTTTGAAGTTTTGAATTTATGCCTGTGAATTAGTCTAAATTAGGTTAGGGTCAAAACGGTGTGCATAATTTAGCTTGATAGCTGTGTGTTTTCGTCTTTCTACACTTAAGACGTGTCGGAGATGTATCATTCAAGAATATGTTACAACACACAAAATATGTAATAACTTCATAAAAAACTTTAAACCAAAAAGGTGGTTCTAAGTGCTAAAAATAAAGTTTCCAACCAATAGAAGAAATATGAAGAAATTGCATTTTGGTGTTAGCTTTTAGCATCTGAACTTCATTTTTATGTTCGCGTCATAATTGTCCTCGTTCTCTTTCTGTTTTTCCCACTTCTTCTTGTCCTAGCAACCATACTCACGAAGGGATAAAGAAAGTGAACATGCCTTCCCAAGAATTACTGACTTTTTAAGTCGATGCTCCTTAAGAGGAAAATACATCTCCATAATTCGGAAGGAACAAGGACTGTAATTGTAACTATAAATGATACCCACGCAACATTTTAATAAGAGTTCAGACAAGCACATTTAATATAATTTGTTGGCCTTACGATTAGATACCTTACCAATATCGACCAACTCATTCAAGGCAAAATAGGTCTAAAATCAAAAACTTCTGTACTAACTGCAATAAACATAAACATTAGATATGCCTGGGGGAATCTGGAGAACTTTCCCAGCAATTACGCTTGATCCACTTTTGTGATTTTCTTTTCAAGCATTCTAAAATGTGGCTTCCTCCCATGACTGATTGTTGCTGTCACAATGTGCATTCCATGTAAGAGGAATATGTAAAGGCTCGTGTGCTCAAGCTTGTTATTGAATTGTTTATGACCGTTATTAAATATTAGATTTGCAATCCTAACAACACTTGATCAAGATCACATACGATAACTTTGATGCAGAAATGAGCAAGTTTAAATTCATCTGGATCAAAAGATCGTCTGAGAACGCTGATGCATTAACTTTGCAGCTTAGCAACATTTGGATTAGAAGATTATAAAACCTAAATTAGCATTGCAGTTTACCCACATCTAGATCATGTGAGATAACTTAAATAAGCAAGCTTTGCAGTTTATTACATTTTTATTAGAGGATCATGTGATACTTTGATTAATTAGATTTGCAACTCTACCAACATCCAGATCAAAAGATCATGTGAGATTATGTGAGATAGCTCGTACGAAAACCGTCACACGTTAGTAACGTCTCTTTTAACATCACATAAATGATAAAAATACAACCATCTGGCCACACCTTCATACAATTTGTCACCTTAAATACCCGCATGAACTAACAGTTTGTTTCTCTGTACAACGTTCGATAAAACAAATTTTAAACCTGAAAATTAGTCGATGTGCTGGAAACGTAGGTTTGCTGAAATATTCCATAATTTGCAGATAATCAGAACGTAAAATGTAACTGAGCATTTTACAAAAGCGGGGCCCGGTTATATGGCAGGCCGATCAAATTAATACACACTGGGTATCTAAATAACAGTAAATTAACATATATCCAGGTCACAGTAGCGCATTTTCCTCAGTGGCTATATTTTTTTAAAAATAATTCTTCAACAGTAATTTTGCAGTATGCAGAAACTGATGCATGATCATCGTCTGTTTCCTGGTGAAAACAACTCAGCAGATTTGGTTGCAAATATGGTGACCATGAAAACATTCCAGTGAAACTGCTGTCATACAATTTGATGATTTCTGATCAGAATTACGAATTAAAGATTATTAAAATTACGCCGACCGCTTTCTTCGGTAAAACTAACCTAGACATTAAAACTATTTGGTGAAACATTGCCGGCTTGTTACAAGAAATTCGATAAGTCAGACGAAGGGACGGAGATATCAGCTGGAAAAGCATTTTTTCCGACTACAGAATGGATAAGCCTAAATTGATTTACATAACCAAGACGAAAATCTACTGTGTTTCACGAGCTCCGTGACAAGATGAAATGTTGGTCATTTGCTACACAAGAAACTAACCATTGAATACTCGAATCTACAAATTCACATTGCACCACTCAGAAAACTCCACCATTAGCAATGAACAACAATGAACATAAAATCGAAAAACTCACTGGAACCATTGAAAATTCGAATCGACAATTTCGCATGGAACCACTTTTATATGTGAAATATTCAATGGTCTTGTTATAAAGGCCATCATAAAAATATTTATAAATAAATTAATTTCGTATTTTATTGGTAAATTTGGTGGGTGGAGTCACGTAAACAGTATTGTACATTTGGTTTAAAGGTCACATATTTACTTCCAACCAGGATATTTGATACCCTCAAATATTTTTGATTTTATTGTACATTGCCTAAACATTTCCTTGTAATTATCGAATTTTTTTTTTCAAACATCCCTTTCTAAAATTGAAATTATTGAATAAAGTTATACCAAGTTGAAAATATCAATTCTGATTGCTTGCTTTATATTGTGATTGCCAACTACACTACGACACTGAAGGGATATAAAGCAACATTGTTACAAAAACTTCGCGGCGAATTTATACGTATCAGCATACTGCGTATCCAACATATGGTTTTTATTCTTCAAATGTTAAACCACGCCCCTTTTTATCCTATGTATTCCAGCAAACTTCCGTTATTAGTTCTAGCTATTTGATTAATTCACGTTTTATATCGTACCTTTTATTTTCGTCTGAATCGAAGCAGAAGGTTAGCAAATTACAAAGAGAAGTATGTCCTTTCGGAGGTCAAGTCGTACAGGTTCTTTGAAAGGTGCGCCATCAACCATGACATAGCTAATAAAACTGTGTGTATTTATTCATCTTTTTATGTACGCAGTTAATTTTATCGATTATCAAGAACACGTGTTCCCCGGCCTGTGCTCCGTTTTAACTACGGGGGGCATGGAAGTGCCGTAAAGATTTCAAACAATATGACATTAAAGCTTCGCAGCCTAGTGAAGTCAGGGAAATCATCAATACATCTCGTCGAAACATATTATTTAGAAACCTTACAAGGAGGACAAAGAGCTACTAAAAGAATATAAATAGACGCGATTAATTGATGTTCGTCAGCAATCCCATCAATTAGAAGCCACATGGCGAAAATTTAATTTACAAGACTTTTGACCAGGAAAAGAATTTTGGGTTCTTTGAAGAACATAGGGTACTTCTCAATACGGGTTTAAATAATGTTCTTGGAAATTAAATTCTCTTTTGTTTTCCTTTCATTAAATACGAAATAGTATATCTTGACCCCAATTTTCACTTTTATAGGCTGCACACTTAACAGGATGTTTATGTATAAAGACTGGTTCAAATTATTGGCGAGTTTGGCTATTTGGCTTCGATGACCATATGTCATGTTGGAGCTCACATGCACATATTATTAAACAAACAAAAGAAATACAAAACAAAAGCAAAAACAAATGAAAACTCAAATCATTTCACAAACTGTAACTTTTAGTCATTTATTTTTGATGGGGTTAAAACTGTAATGAGACCCTGGAAGTAAACATAATGAAGGCAGCCACATTTTTTTGATGGGCAAGCGTTATCTGTGTTGGTGGTAAAGTAAGAGAGCAATGTTTGCCTACCCCCCCCCCTCCAACCACATATAGGCAATTGGTTCTGAAGTAGATTTTTTTGTGGGCGAAGACATACTTAGACTGATGAGGATACATCGCATCTGAAACAGTTTTCTTGTACAAATCAAATTTGATAGGCAAATGAAATATGGTCCCTCTTTCAAAACCGTGAAGAAAATGATGGGGTTAGACATTCCGTTCAAACTTTTGTGTTGAGGTAAAACGGAAAAGAAACTTAACATAGCATAGAAAACGATATGAACTATATATTAAGATCGTGATGAGACTAGATGTAGAAATCTACACAAAGACGCCAAAGCAGAGTCTCGAGTGCTGTATATGCATTATCATGAGAATATGATAAAGTTTGCTGATCATAAACTGATCAACCAAACATAGATAAAGACTTGGACATTTGTTATATTGCTGAAAGAACAAAAAATAGTTGTGGTGTTGCGCCATTAAGGATATTTTCGAAGTCGTCGATCTAATTCAGAAGATAAAACACAACTAGCAACCATTCAATAAGACAATAACAATTCACCGAAACCACAGAAAACCCGTTCCTTTCAATGTCAGACATCAGTACCCACCTAAGAATTATACCCTTTTTAGGAAGCCCTCAAGTGGCCAGGTGGTCTAAAACGCTCACCGTTACGGATCATTGCCATCTCACCACTGTCTACGTGGGTTCCAGTCTCGGGTTCGACCGATGTGGTCATGTGAGAAACCTTTACAGTAGCTTTTCGTTGGTCGGTGGTTCTTTCAGGTGTTTTTCTGGATACTTCCTCTACCATTTATACTGGCCTCCATGTATAAAGTATCTTGTGCTTAAAAATGGCGCTAAACCCTACAACAACAACAACATCAACAACACCATTTTTAGTTAACTTAATCTTTATTAGGCATCAGCTGGTGACAACTTGTAACATGATCTGGCAGTCAAAGCCTTCAGCAAGTCATTTAATAGCGTCCCTTCTTTAGTTGGATCACCGCAACACATTTCAGTGGATATGAGTCTTAATCTCACACAGGTCACGAGGAGTTACAGTTGATTGAGTTACCACATACCAAGCACATCGTACGTGTAGTACCACTAGGAAGTGCATTAGAGCCCGTCTTATTCTTCCTTTCCATACACGACCTCCATGAGCGCGTTAGCTGAAAAAAAAATGACTTTCCTATTGATTCTGGGACCGTATGAAAGTAAAAAAGAATACAAGATTCGACAACAGTTTTCAATCGATTTTGTCAAATAGGAAAGAATCCGAGCATGTCCTTCAATACGGAAAAATGCAGCATCATGAGTATACTAAACAAGCTCACATAATCTTCTGTTATATAATAACAAAATACCACTTGAATATATTGTTTTGTGTGGAAACCTCGCTCGATTTTTCCTGGAAAAAACATCTACAGACAATAGAGTAAGGAAACCAAAAAGCATAGTGGGTGCCTGAAAGAAATCTAAGAGTCAAGAGCAGACAGACTATATCAGTAGCCAACTTCATGTTAATCATACCGCCCTAGAATATATATATATATATATATATATATATATATATATATATATATATATATATATATATATATATATATATATATATATATATATATATATATATATATATATATATATATATATATATATATATATATATATATTCTCAATGGATTACTTTAGGTACGGGTTTTTCTCCCAGTCAGTAGCTCTTTAGAATTGCGTCCCATATGTGCCTGCTAAGGCCCTTGGCACGGTTTCGTTCAGATGGAAACTCGCCATATCAATGCTTACTAATCGTTGCGGTAACCATGTGAAATATACATGTTAATCTTAATTTTCTGTGCTGGAGGGAGTAACTGGGAGGAGTGATCAAAGATCACACATACAACAAGTTTTATTGCAATGACATTTTAAAATATTTTCTAGCCAAATTTTATATATGCAACCTTTCTAGAAAGACACATTGTATATGTTAGTGATTTTGAAGTGTTACAACTGTATGGTCTTAAACTAAAAAACATAAAAGAACTAAAACCAGCAAGTTTTATCAAATTCAACATCACATGAATCTGCGCTTTTATCAATAAAGCACGACGAAATTTCGGACAACATGAAATCAACGGTATTGTAAATTAACACAATGAATGCAACCGTGACCATAACCCTCCGCTCGATTCGACTTTTCGCACGCTTCTTTTATCCCTTCAGAATCGCATGAAGACTGAAAAACTACACACATCCATTCAAAAGACTGTAACGTACCAACACATCACTCTCAAACGACCATCGCATGAATCCAATCCGGCGAATTAACCTTTAGTTTCACCATTTACAAACTCTGAAAAAATGAACCATTGCAGGAAGTAACCCACGGTTGCATTCCTTGTGTTAATTTATAATACCGTTAAGTTGATTTCATGTTGTCAGAAATTTCGTCATGATTTATTGATAAAACTGCAGACTCCTGTGTTCAATGTATAGTCTATTTCGTAAAATACATAGTAAAAATTTAACTGGAACTGACTGTATTGTGAATTAAACCCTAATAATCCAAAACATTCTCTCTATAATAATTAGTATAAGTTCCGGATTGTTCCAAAGATGTAGAAAATTTAAAAATATAATTGCTCTTTTTAATTTCCTTTTTGTTTTGAGACATTTACTGAGGGTATCCTTTGTAATATTGTGTATAAGGTATTATAACTATTGACATCTTCTTTACATCTAATCTTTATCTATCTTAGACACCAGGTCTCACGTGCAAATATACGAGGCGTTAGGTAAGGCTCACTTGCATGTTAGCAGATTCTACATTCTGCGTAAATTCAGATGAAAGATTTCGCCTTCATCAAAATGAATTATATACCATGCAAGCTGTATTTACATTAAACAGCATATCTGTCCTACTTGAAGCATGTGGTGATTATCTATGCTCACCTGACTTGCGAGAACTACCCCATGCTACTGTTGATTAATGGCATCGTGTGGTCTTGCTTGCTTTGTGTGTGTGTGTGTGTGTGTGTGTGTGTGTGTGTGTGTGTGTTCATATATTGGATGATAACTTAGGTCTTGAATGACAACACTCAGATAAGCTAAAATTACGGCAGAACGAAATCCGTGTCAAGATAAATTATTTTCACTGTTTCGACCCTCACGTGGTTCAGACTAATTCTCTGGTATAAATTTAAAACTTCAAAGGCTTCACCATGCCACTCTATATCTTCACTGAAAGGGGTATCTAGGCAGTAGACGTAAGAGCAGAATCATTAGGTCATTGATATTGATATTTCTCTCGTGGTGAAGAAGAAAAATGACAGTTGTAATTTACCTGATGTTTTCTACCAGGAAAACAGATAGACTGATTGACGCAGACAGACATGCAGACAAACATCGGGCAGTGACACTGAATCGAACATCTGCATATTTCTCTTAATTATTTAGGAAATATTATTTGCGTTATCTCTTTTTTCTTATCTCTTTTGTTAATTCGAATTATTGAACATTCTCATACATTTCAAACACCATAATCGTACCGCGTTTCCCAGACACCATCTATTGTATATATCCGCGATGACGTCCATCAACAGAGATAGGTGAGCAAAGTGGAACAATAGATGGAGCAGTGGCAGTCTTTAACACTCATCTAGTGAAAATACTTTAGCATTAAACATTATCTGAATCAGAATTAAAAATAACAGCTTGTGTTAGAAATTACGTTTGAAAATTAGATGGAAATTCTTATCTCAAATGTATTTTATAAAAATGTATTGATGTTCCTTTCCTGATTGTCTGAAGCTCTTTTCCAAAAGCATATGTATCGGCATAGAATTAAATTCCTGCCGGGTCACGTGTTTCTTTGTTCTTCGTGCAAAAACTGTCTGCTCAATGAGAAATTGAAATGATTTGGTCGAAATCACGTGGAAATAAAGTGTTGTACAATGTAAGAGATAAAATGACAAGATAAATATCATGTCATATAATGTTTCGGACGTTCTTCATAAAGCGTAAGTCCTTTTACGGTATATAAATAGGGTGAGAGTAGGGCAAGGATAATAGACATGTCTACCCTCAAACGAATAATGCTAAGATTTATACGACATCACTAATCCAGTTTGGAAATACAAATGAAACATACTGCACCCCGTAGACGGTTTCCAGGTAATAGGGTAATTCCAAATCTGGAGAAACGTCTCTCGATGATAAATGGATACTTTTCAGGTCTAATACATCCTTTTCCGTGCCTAGAAAACATAGGGTTTGTTGATAGATTGATGCCAGGTAATGTATGGAATCCAGTAAATAGATCAGTAAAGGAGTATGTATGTATGTATGTATGTATGTATGTATGTATGTATGTATGTATGTATGTATGTATGTATGTATGTATGTATGTATGTATGTATGTATGTATGTAGGTATGTAGGTAGGTAGGTAGGTAGGTAGGTAGGTATGTATGTATGTATGTATGTATGTATGTATGTATGTATGTATGTATGTATGTATGTATGTCTGTCTGTCTGTCTGTCTGTCTGTCTGTCTGTCTGTCTGTCTGTCTGTATGTATGTATGTATGTATGTCTGTCTGTCTGTCTGTCTGTCTGTCTGTCTGTCTGTCTGTATGTATGTATGTATGTATGCATGCATGCATGCATGCATGCATGCATGCATGCATGCATGCATGCATGCATGTATGTATGTATGTATGTATGTATGTATGTATGTATGTATGTATGTATGTATGTATGTATGTATGTATGTATGTATGTATGTATGTATGTATGTATGTATGTATGTATATATGTGTGCGCGTGCGTGCGTGCGTGTACCTGACTCTAGTGTCTTTTTTAGTTTATAATATATACCGAAATAA
Source organism: Potamilus streckersoni (assembly GCA_016746295.1). Taxonomy (NCBI): domain Eukaryota; kingdom Metazoa; phylum Mollusca; class Bivalvia; order Unionida; family Unionidae; genus Potamilus; species Potamilus streckersoni. The sequence continues at coordinate 67,813 of JAEAOA010001153.1, forward strand.
CATATGTATCTCTACAGAAAGGCTACAATTCGTGTGAATAGTTCGCAATGGAACATGTAAATACGGACTAAAAGCATGTTTACATGGGGTGGGTGGCGGTGTATTATTATCTCGTTTTGTTTCATTATCCTTGTAATAGGTTGACCACTAGGTCTGACAGCACAGTCCCAGGTCATTTTACAATCAAACATTCTGAGTTATCAGGTAATGTTGGAATAATAAATGTGATACTGCATACAAAAATGATGAAAGAAATAAGAAAATACACAAACTTAAGTACACAAAATCTGTTGGGCCCCGATTGGTCTAGCGCTTTACCAATCGCTGCCATCTCACCACAGTCCCTATTGGTTCGCGTACAATTTACGTGGGTGTGTGAGAATGTTTGCCAGTAACTTCTCGTGTGTCGGTGGTACCTACTTGGTTTTTTTGCCCAGGTTCTTCCTGCATCTTTTATGCTGATCGTAATTATGGCCCATCATGTGATGAGAAATAGCGTTAAATCCACAACAGCGAAGTCAACAATGTTTTGTTCCGATTATGCACGCTAGTTTCTTTTTTGTATAGAGTTAAATTTTATAAGGAAAATGTCCCATGCTGTCCCAGCTGTCTCTCCTCTCTATTTATAACAATGACATTGTATATCTTATGTATTGTTAATATAACTTTTGATTCCATTTGTTTCCTTTATTATGGTGTACGACTGATGTGTATAATCTGGGTTATAATGCATACTGCACGGACTTTAATGATAAATTGTAAAAAAGAAACGAGCATATATATATATATATATATATATATATATATATATATATATATATATATATATATATATATATATATATATATATATATATATATATATATATATATATATATATATATATATATATATATATATAATGTATTTTGTAATACATTCATTGCACTTTCAAAAGCTGTTATTGGATATTTCAGCAAAATTCGTTTTCCTTGTTTTAATAACGCTAAAGATAGTGCACTTTACACTAATTCAGTCTTTTTTTGAGTACATTGGAGTAGTCGTTTTAATTGGCTGTGTGCTTAGGTCATATAGTTTCTCAAGTACAGGATGTTTAGTAATGTCAGAAAATTACAGTAACATAGAAGTATGCCAACAATCTCTCCATTGTGCATGTTGCAAATGCAACTTTAATTTACACCTGTCACTCTCTCAGAAGTACTTAATATCTTTTGAGCCTCCCTCCAATACAAAAAAAAAATAATAGTAAGCAAGAAAAGTTTCTACCTCGAAATATATACAGATGAACGAGGCTAATTGTTTTTAAGAGAATCGTATATTTCAGTTTCTGCATATTTTTAAAACTATTTGTTAGGAACATAACTGACAAGATTGAATCTGCAAGCAACAAAAATATAATATTTGACCAAACTTATCAAGAAATAAAATTATCTAACTGTTCACTTCATAAATCTTTTTTTTTTTCAGACATGGTTTGACAAAAAGGGCGTTAAATTCTCAATCTCCTTTGCTTAATATCGCTTCATAGAGAGATGTTTATTGCTTTAATTATCTTTAAAATAATGGCTATTAAAATATATTTGACATCAACTGATATATTAATTTTTTTTAAAAGAATTACTGACTATTCAATTAATTAGTTTACCTGTAGAATTGAAAGAGATGAAATTGATATTTTTAGTATAAAGTTTTACTCAATTATAAATCTCAGATTACCTCTCACTACTTAATACTTGCACCCAAGTTTCTTGTACAATATTACTCTGCTATTTTATTTTCAAAAATATTTTAAATAAATTTTAATGAAATTTGTTTCTGAAATCTATTGCGTTACAATCCTCCATGTCATATCCATCGTCGACTAAATGGCTTGGTACATCATCTGTCTATATTTATAGAATGTATAATACCGAAGACAATTAATTCATTGTGTCGATTTTTTTCTGTTGGTATCATTTGAAAATGTTTTAAATTACCATCATCGTCTGTATTTAGTTCTTGTAGTGTTGGAACAGTTAAGTAGAAAGAAACTTTAAAACAATGCTTTGGGAATAATATTCGTCTATTTTGTAGCGTTTCTTTCTAGTATGATACTGCCATGACGAACTTCAAGTTCCTTCTCCAGATATCCTCTTTTCTTTTTAAATATAAATATTAAATTTTAAATATAGTTTTGGTCACAATACTACACCACAATCCATTTGATTCTTACAACAGTCTTTCAATCCATCTTACGTTACTGTACTAAATGAATTATATAAAATGAGTTATATTTAGTCCCACCCAGTGTTGTATCTTTAATTTGCATTGTCAGTTAGCTATTTTTTTAATGTTTTTTTTTTCATTATCGGTTTTGGAGAAGCAGTATCTATTTGCTGAACTTTTCTTAAATCATTGCCACAAAAGTAAACAATTTGTTTTTCTGCGTAATGGTCATTATCTTAAGCTGAGTCAAGGACGTTTTGGGTTATTTTTAGTATGTTTATATTTGGACCACGTGATTTCTGTCATGTGCTTTATGGTAACAAACATTCTATTCCTTCTAGAGCAAGGATCTTTTGATCCTCGTTCTGAGGTTTTGTTTTGCGTCTTCGTTTGTCATACAACTGAAATTTTTCTGAGAAAAATAAAATGTTATTCGTGCTTTAAGATCTTGGCAAACACCAAGCATTAACGATAGATAATAGTTTCTTGAAGTTTGAATGCCGCTAAGAATCAAAGCATACGCATGTTGAGTAGTTTCTTAAACCAAAACTTACTGCTGATATTGCAGGTTTGCATCTTTGCAGTAGAATGTGTTAAAATGCTTTGAAAATAATTATGATTTAGGTCACAGGCGTTATTTGCAATGTTGCTAATTTTGCTTTATAAAAGGAAAATGAACTATTCTTGCTAATGTAAACAACGTCTCGTTCAAAATGATTAATAAATATATAATTAACACTTAAAATAAAAGTGTCTTTTATTGGAACAATTTCGGTATTCTGCATGACGATAATATAGAGCATTGCGTAGTTATAGGTATCGCGACATTGAGTCAAGCAGGTGTCGTCGCTACAGGTACAGGTATGGATACATTAATTTAGTGTCAGCTGTTATTCCTTACTAGTATAGTCCTAAAAACAAATCGTCAACATTTTCCCCTGATTTTGTTCTGGAGACTTTATGAGCTGTAAAGAATGTTACTTGCATTCACTAAAAGAAAGCAGTAGGGCCTGAACAGAAAATTAAATTTTTATTGAGTTTATTCTCTTTTCTTTTGTGTAGAATGAAAGTGAAAAAAAAAAGGTATGATTCGGCTGTTACGAATAAATAATTTGTACCAACAGTTCCGGTTATTAAATTCGAAAACAGCTATTTCGAGAAAATGCAACGAAACCAATGATGGGGCTTTTATATGTTGGTTTTAGTACCTAACAAAATACATTGTGTTGGTGCATACGATCATATAACTAATGCATAGGATTTTATTTAAATAAAATTTTGAAAAATGATGGTATTCTATTAGGAACCTAATCAGCGGTGTGCTATATAAAAGCCTTGTTTTGTATAATTCGTTTCAAAATGATGTTTTCCATCGATAGACTTTGGTAATATAATATTGTAATTATTTTGTTGTTTTTTTTTTTCAAAATGCAAGTCTAATCACATCTAATAACTTGCGAGTCAGAGCATATGTTCTATGTTCATTCTCTCACGATATATTTAAATTTAATCCTGTTTCAATATGTTATGTGAATCGTGTCGAGTTTTATAGTTATCCCGCCATATTTACCGTTATCCCGCCATATTATACCCGTAGCTCGTGCATATTTACGCAATTCTTTAAGTCCGGTAGTACATCAAGACTGTGACCAGGCACTTTACGAAGCATTTACTAGATTTCGATAACGCCGTAATTATAGGTGTATACATGTAGGGTGGCTAAGCACAAGCGTTACAGTTCAAGTGTTACATAATCTGGTAACCTGGTAACATACAACCCTGATCCAAACGTATTTAGTCAACTGAGCAAATGTATAAATACACAGAAATAACTTTCTCACTGTCAATATGTTTTGTCAAAACATTAACTGAAACGTTGTAACATATTTATTCTAGATGCAGTCCAGTGCGATTGTAATGCATCTGTACTAAATGCACTCCTGTGATATATATGTACCGTTATATGCTATTGTAAAACACGCACAGTCTCTAACTTTACACAAACTAACCTATGTCTGTACGCAAATAATAAGACTTCACGCAAACTGGACTTTTCGCAAGTTAGTCTCAGACATCACGCAAGCTAATATCAAACTGGTTTCAGACTTTACGCAAGCTAGTCTCAGACTTTAGGCAAACTGGTCTCAAACTTCACGTAAATTGGTCTCAAACTGGTTTCAGACTTTATGCAGTCTAGTCCTTACACACGCATTCAGCAACACAAAACCCCATTTTCTTCCTTCGATCCGTTCAGGCATTTTCTTCTTAGCGTTAGTAATACTAAAAGCTAAAGACTTAGTGTTTGAGTTATCCTGACAAGCAACCCGTTTCGCAGTGCTTCTTGCATACACTGCCGAAAAATATGACACAACAATCAAAACTCAAATGTTGAGTTCGTGCAAAAGCAAGTGTAAATTATCATTGTATGTTTATGGAGTGAAAACTTTCATAACGTTACGATTATTGCCGATTCACACTCTATACGTGGGTGTTTGCGACTGAGATTAACCAGTAATATGAATACCGTTGGATAAAATCATGTGGCGAGAGATAAACTTAATCGTGCGAAATAAAACACGTTTTGAATGAGAACTAAAAAAAAAATTCCTTCCAAATTTCAACCACTTTCCACCACTAAAACTATTTTGGCATTGTTTTCAATTTGATGTTTGACAAATAAATCTATGTTGAGCGTTCACTTTGTGTTGAAAAATTGGCATGAGTGTAAATGTGTTAAGCTTAGTGTAACGATTCGTATATTGCAAACTCTCTCATATCATAATACATTTTTGAGATTTTTTTCTTCAATTTTAAAGTCTGCTCATTTTAAATGTTCGGTCTGAAATGTTAAGTCTGAAGTGAAAATTGATTCCGTCTAAATATTATTAAATATTTCCAAAAATGTTTTATTTGAATTTTTCGAGCTGGCAGCCTGTGAATATTATTTGATTATTTGAAAAGTTGTATATGCTCTATATGAGCGTTACGGTTTCTATTACAGCAAGGGAGGTTTTAACAAGGCCCATACGAACACATTTAACTATATTCGCGGTATGCAGCGTTCAGTTCCGATGTCTAAATGTGTATGCTTGATGTCTAAAATGTGTATTGCTTGACTATGTAACGTTCCGTTCAGGGGTCTAAATGTGTTACTTGACTATGTTTGGCTCAGTTAAAAATTCTAAATATGAATTATTGACTGTGTATGATTCATTTCAGAAGTCCATACGTAAATTGCGTGACTGTTGGGTTCAGTTCAGAAGTCTAAAAATGTGTTAGCAAAGCACGGTTTATCCGTAAATAGGTGTGTGCTTCTACCGAGAGAACAATCGCCACTTGCAAAATGGTCAGGTGAATTCCGAAACAAACGTGTCCCTAACGTCGTATACATTAGATAAATGCTTTTACCTTCGTGTATCTGTCACAAATAATGCGTTGCACAGGAAACGCACCGGATAATCAATGAGGTATACCGTTTACCCTGAGGAAGTACGTGCTAAAAAATCTCTGTATGCACCTGTGATGCAATTAATATCAACATGCAATAAACGTATATAGTATATATGTAAGTACCATCTTTATTGAATTACGTCTGGTAGTAACCGTATTGTATTTCATTCCCTTCCCTCAATCTGACAATAGATATATAGATGTACTGAAATGGACATGCTATTAATAGGCTTTTTTTTTACACCAACACACCCACCACCACCACCCATGATTGAAGGATAGAACATGTGTTGTATCGTTTGTTTCAGTCTATGATTTTAGTAGTAGTTTGACTAACCTAGAGACGATGATTCAAGCAAACGTAATCAATATAGATCAACCTACACTAACGACCTGCTACCTTGCAATATGAATGACTAACTGTTACATTCGAAGCAAGAACGCATCAGGTCAAAGAATGAATTCCATATTTGCGTGATGGTGATAGAAATTAACGATTTATTTAGATCAAGCAAATTGGAAGGGTTAAACGCTTGAATGCAAGTGTCTGACAAGCGATAACCATCAAAGACATGCAAAGCTGTCAATTAGAGTAATTTAATCATATCATATTACCCACGTTTCGAAGTAGAAACACGCTGACTTACTTCAATAAGGTCTAATAAGCATATTATGTTGGTGGGATCTACAAGACTTGAAACGATGGTTTTTCACGTGCCACAATTCCTTGTAAAAAGTAATTCGTACCATATTTTTTAACTGCATCGGATTTATGACTTTGGTCGTCAAATTAATAACCCTACATCTAATCACGACGGTCGGCGGGGCAGTAAAACTGAAATAAAACCTTAAAGCAAGCCTCCTTCAGGAAAGATATATACCGTAGTACCGTAGTATGGGACTTGTATCCCCGACGTTTTCTTTAGTATGCTTTTACTATTTATTTGATGTTGTTTGATATCATCTAATGATATAAAACAATCAATTATTTATGTTATAAATTCAGTTTTACCTTCCTTTATAGTTTTAATGTTGCCTTATCCAAAATGTCAGTTTAAGAAATTACAAACCCTTTCAATTAGAATTATGGTCAGCGAAATAGGAATATCAGTTTAATAATTAATCGAAAAATTCTTAATAATTTTGTCATAAGTGTAGCCCACACTGCAAGAACTCTCTTAAAACTTCAACACGATGGAGTTTCTTTGGTTTCCTAATTATAAAAAAATTGTGCAACCTTTGGATAACATAAAAAAAATATAAAAAAATAAGTGTTGTATCAAACTTGTAAAAAGGTACTTCAACAAAAAATATGAAGTTGTTCATGAAGTACTTTAAAATATTACACACACACACACACACACACACACACATATATATATATATATATATATATATATATATATATATATATATATATATATATATATATATATATATATATATATATATATATATATATATATATATATAAAGAATACAAATCATATGGCGAATAACAACCCTCTCAAGCGTACTGGATCCACCAAGGGATCACGAGTGTCAGGGATTAATTAAAATAGATACAATAAACTGACGACGAACAGTACGAAACTAGTAACTAACTAGCCTAAGCGCTTTCGACTCTTAATGAGTCTTTTTCAAAGGCAAATACACTATGTTTTGTATTTTGTATATATATATATATATATATATATATATATATATATATATATATATATATATATATATATATATATATATATATATATATATATATATATATATATATATATATATATATATATATATATATATATATATATATATAAGTTCTCGGATTCAAAATCATATAAGTTTTACGTATCATCAATTCGAATTTTGAGTTACGAAATTGTTTGGTTTGATATCAAAATACTAATTTCAGATATCTATATTATTGTTATTGAGGGATTGGATATGTACGGATTTTGATGATGATGATGATGATGATGATGATGATGATGATGATGATGATGATGATGATGATGATGATGATGATGATGATGATGATATTGAAGAGAACAAAAAGGATTAAACCCTTCCATCATATCATAGAGACAGGGAGAGGTCCATTTTTTCAATGTGTTGAGATTACAGGTGTGACCGCTAAGGTGGCCTAGTGGTTAGAGAGTTCGCCTCGGATAAGGGAGGTCGCGGGTTCGAACCCAGGCCGAGTCATACAAAAGACTTTTAAAATGGTACTAACAGCTGCCTCGCTTGGCTTTCAGCAATAAGAGGTTAGTGTTAGAACTGGTCGGTCTGGTGTAAGGATAATGTGACTGGTAGAGACATCATGTTACATGTATGCCCTTGTGCTAGACATCACTGTAAACTGTCACACTGCATACATGTAGTGATATGACTGAAAAATTGTTAAAGCTAAGCTAAAAATCTAAATCACACACACACACACACACACACACACACACACACACACACACACACACACACACACACATTACAGGTGTCATATTTAGTTACTCATTCCTAGCCGGCACTGAGGTAGATAAGTTGGTAGAGTGTGGAATTCGTAATCCAAAGGTCACGGGTTCTATTCCGGCTCAATCCAGTTCAGGATGACTGCCTGTGCGTCAATAGGGATGGCACTTAATTCCTGTTTCATCTGCGTAATATAGTCAATTACCGTCAAAGGTGTCATTAATGTTAAAAGTTCCATTAATATTTAAAGTTCCATTAATGTTAACAGTGTCATTATTGTTAAAAATGTCACTAAAACAACAACAACAAAAATCATTCTGTCTCGGACTCACAGACGTTTTCTTTGCACGGGGGAGGGGGGAATGAACACACATGGGCTTTCCTTCTGCCACGTTCCAGCTTTTTTTAAAAAAAAAAAGAAACAAAATCCGATATACATCTTTATGTGAATGAATGTCACAATTTATTGCTATGGAACCTGTTATCTATTAAAATCCTGGATGAAGCTTAGAGAGAAACCGATAAACTGATTTCTTGATCTGATAGCATATCCCTTGTTTTGACCAAAAGTTATCGTAGGGGATGATGGGGGACGGCATAGTCACCAGTACGAAGTCTTCAGTCAAGTTAATCCATATGCAAACGTTTTGTTCTATTGTCACTGGAAAAAGCATACGTATTATATATTTATGTAACCTGGTTACGGTGTTCTTTGAATCATTATGAATCACCCAAAAAGAAATTGTGTCACAACGATTTTTTGTGACACAAATTTATTTATTATGAAAGGTGAACCAAAGTGTATAAAATGTTACATGTATGGTATCGTCATGGAAATGGGTGAGGGCATTTATTGTATCATTCTAAACTACTCTAGGAGAATGTAATCACAACATGATTTCTTACACTAACTGCTGTTGCTTACATATAAAACTCCAGCGTAGAAGTTTTGTCTTATCGACAACTCTCCCGTTCTGGATATACTGTGTAACTGAACTTTGCCAGGGTTTTTCTTACCCGAATGAAGATGTGCCACTTTTTCTAGGATAACACAGCACTTATGACGTTCCTTGTATATTTTATTAAATTTTGTCTAAATTTTGGATGAAATGTAGTGCATTACATTGGGATGCATTACGACCATCTTCCTTCCGTTAGTCACTAACTTGGACAATAACATATAACAATGTCAGCACAGCGCATGTTGCATTGTCTGTACATATTTGCAATTTAATGAAATTACTGGATATTTAGTGCACGTGAATGGTCGGGAACCGATAGAATCACACCTGTTTCATTTGTCATCCTAATCTAAAGGCCAAGAGGATAAACAAGTAAACATATCATTTTCTGTTTAAATTTAAAAGCTGACTCTTATCTAATGAAATTAACTTTCTTCACTGTGCAGGAAATCTTATGAACTGGAAAGGAACATCTTGGCTCTGCTTCAATGCATACACTAATGATAGGCCTGAGACTCCTGGAATTCGCTTGTTACAACGACCTGGCAAATATCTTCGGCCAACACAAAGTGTCCAGAAGATGGACATGGCAAAGTCCAAGTGGAGACCATCACAGTCAGATCGACTACATCATGGTGAAGAGGCACATACAATTAAGTATAAACATCGCCAAGACTCTAAACTTTCCGGAGCGGACAATGGAAGTGACCATGCTCTGGTGATAATGACCTTCATGCTACATCTAAAGATGGTAAAGAAGGAGAGTCACACATAAACAAAGTTTGATCTCGAGAAATTGAAGGATCCCGAAGCAATGGCTGGCGAGAAATCTGCACCGCTCACTCTCATCGACTATGACGATACAGACATGGACACGTTGATCACCTTTAATACAGCAACGGCCGAATAGGATGAATTCATGTTATCTCTATGAAATTCTACGGAAACTTAAACGTAGCTCCTTTTATGTTCAGAGATAAAATAAAAAAATAATCATTGAACTTTCTGCAGACCTTTCTGCTTTGATTATGTCAACTTGAAAGTACAATTTATTTAACCTTAAGTTTCAATAAGTTTTTGAAATTCGATACATCACATAGCCCCCCCCCTTTAAGAGTAAAATCTCCAAATTTTGAAGTTGCAGTTCGTCATTGTTTACATGTCTTGAAAATGACCTCTTCACCTCAGAATCAACTAACATACTCATAAAATCGGCCCCTACATTTGATCTTCCTTTAATGAAACGTAATTAAACGTGATATTGTCGAAGAAATAACTACCATATCATTAAACGACCATTAGTCACTTTAGCTTTGGCCAAATAAGCAAGAGGCTGGTGGTCAGTTTAAAACATAAACTTCCGCCCATACAAGTAGCGCTGGAAAATAAAGATTCCACAAATAATCGCTAGGCATTCAATAATATTATATTTCGTTTGTTTGGTTGTTTGCAAATGTGTTGACATGCTATGATTCATGCATGTATCATGTATTCATTTCGTATTGGTTTGTTAGTTTTTTGTCATTTAATTCTTTGATTTTTCAATATTAATTAATTGAGAGAATTGACAGATTGCATGTATTTAAATTTTCGATGGGTAGAATTTCATAGAGATTTCATGAATTCACCCTAATATAACAATGTGTCATATTTCTTAGGATATATAAATTGATTCTCTGTGTAGGATGATATTTGCTCTTGCGAGTTAACGGCAAGTGTATATTTATATATGACTTAACAATATTTAAATGATCATGCAAGTTACTTTAGGATAGCTAGATTTAGTGGATATTATGCCATAAATATTGAATAGCCAAATGTAAATAAGTCGTGTTGTACTGTATGCTGGCTTATACGGTCACATTTGTCTATAGAAAACACGTGGGAATTTATGATGACTTGCCGCCGAATCAATGAACTTCAAGCTAAGATCATTTGTATCCATCTAACGGTACCTTACCGCATCAAAGAATCTGTGAGGAATTCTTGGTTAAGATCACGTTTGGTCCGAATTGTGCAGTGTGTGACAAATTGGCGGCGTTCAAAACACACCAACCTTTTTCACTACGGTTCGTTGCTAGGGAATGACCTCCGCGGTGTACTTTACCTAGTGTGGAGAGATAGAAAGAAGAATGCAGATCACTGAACAAGTGTATTGAAGAAATAACAAAACGAGCACCCTTTCAATGAACAAATATAAAATTTAATCAGTTTATCAACAGAATTTAAAATGAAAAGAAATTAATGACTTGGTTACAAAAGAAGGAAAATGGTACTAACATATACTCAAATAAAAGACAATACACATTTCTTTAAATGTAAAATTACTTTCAACGATAAATTACTATCTTCATTGCCAATGAGATATGACCTTTGAGTGCAACGATGAGAGACTTCATCACCTATTTTATGTGGAAATCAAGACTTCCGTTCGTCCCTGCTCTGCCGATCTTTGTCTAGCTGTTTCGTCTTGGACTCTTGTCCGTCGAACTCTGATTGAGCAATCGTCTCTGGACTTAGATTTCTGCGTAGAACTTGTTCTGGTCCTGTGATTGTTCAGGGATTTCTCACGTGAATCCAGGAAAGCTGTTTCCTTCAATAAATAAAATGTCTCGCAATAGACAATAGGTCACATTCCCAACTATATCTGTATTTTTACACTAATTCGGCTCAGAAAACAAAAGGCATAAATTCTGCCGCAGTAACTCCTTGCTCCCTAACTGTCATGTTTACATAAACGGTCAATGTTTGTCCTGACCTTAATTCGGATCACGCTAGGGAAGGTCAATTAAATTCAACTCAGCCGTATGAACCCGTATGTAAACCCCCCTTGACTTCTTACTCTGTTAAGTTACATATGGCTTAGATCTCCAGATCTAACTATTCTAAAATAGTTTACTCGACCAATTAAATATTACAAACTAGCATATAGATATACACTTAAGTTATCAATTAAATATTACAAACTAGTATATGGTATACATGTAATGTTAGGTCATACTCATTCTAAACAGAGTTAATACATAAACTATGAAACATTACCCATCATTCCTTAAGCTTAATTCATTTAAATTCCTAAGCACTCCTATGTATTCAAGATTCAATTACATGCAATCTTTTCAACTAATCTAATGAAATTTTAATTACATTCAATCTTGCCAATTCTCCAAATGAATTGATAATTAGAAAATCAAAAATAAAATGTCATCACTAGCATTCCACTAAAATCCTGCAAAATGAAATCATACATACATACATCATATCATGAATACATTTCCAAATATATCAACAAATAAAATAACATATTAAAATCGGAAAACTAAGATTGCGTACCTTTTGCCGTTTCTTTATTCGTTTCCACGAATCTCAAGTATAGTCCGTCTCCTAACTGAGACAACTATCTGGCCTCTTACTCTATAATGAAAACGTACTTTTTACGAATTCAGAATGTAGAGTTTGCCTACTCGCTGAGACAAAAACTCTCGTTTTACTGCCAAATCACGAGATAACGTCTTACACGTTCCTCCCGGAATCGTTTAACTTTCCTCGCGAAAGATTAAAGACTGCTGAATTTTCCTAAAGTAAAACCTCTAATTTCTTACAGAGTTACGCCCATAAATCCATATTAACCAATCGGAATAGACTGTTCCCTAAACCTGTTCCGTAGAATTTTTGGATTGACAAGACAACTAAACAACTTAATCATGCCGTAATTAATCATTACTTTGAACAATCATCTATAGCCAGCTGGTGCCCTTTAACCGGTCGATTTTGGGAAAGGTCTTATGTCATTCTCTTGTACCATAACATCTGACTCGGTCAAGTTACGTCAACTAGAACGAATTCCCTTTCGACGTTCAGAGATGAAATGAAAAATAATCATCTATCTCTAGCCCTTTCTACTTTAATAAAGTTGACTTTGATACAATTCCTTTAATCAAAGCTTCTAAGAGTTTTCAAAATTCGACACATCACACAGTGCAAACCACCTAATTCTGAGCACGACACACACACACACGCACACACGCACACACACACACGCACACACATACATACACACATATATATATATATATATATATATATATATATATATATATATATATATATATATATATATATATATATATATATATATATATATATGAGTAGTGGAATTTGTCTAGCGTGAGTCATACTACCTACTTAAGGGATTTGCTTCGTAATCAAAGGGAGAGAAAAAGGAGTTATAAGGAAGGAATCCGATGAGTCAAAAGGGAAATCTACATCTGCGAGAGGTCAGAATAGTTGAGGGGCGAAAGAGGACCAATCAAATGGTTTAAACGTGGGAATCAAGTCGAGAGAAGACAGACGACAGGTGATGCTGTCAAGCTTGGAAATTGCGCTCAAAATTAAAATGATGCAAGTCGTACACTGTAACAAAATTCTGTCACTGAAAATCAGTTAGATTGGGAAGTGAATTTTGATTATGCTTTAATTGAGTACATGTATATTTGAGTTAGTAAATCGGTTGCATGGGAAATGGTTTTCTTTTGATTATATGTCAATTGATTAAAATTTTATATTTTTATTTATTGAAAGGGGCTCGTTGTTTATTTCTTTCTTTCAATGCCTTCCTCAGCTATCTGCAACGTTCCATCTAGCCGTCACACTGGACAAAATATACCGCGGAAGATCATTCCCTAGCTAACGACGACGAATAAAAGGAGGATTTTATTTTTTTTAAAACCTCCTTTTACATTAGATATGGTGTGGGTTTTTTTTCTTCCATTACCCCTTCTGTATGGATAGTAGATATGGTGTGTTTTTTCCCTCTCCGTCTTTGTGGATAGCATATAATATATGAAGTTATTGTAAGTGATGTTTTCCTACATGTCTGTGCTTCACGTACATAAAACATATCGGTCCCATACGTCACAAGGGCACATTAAGGGTCTTCACTTTTGCCCTTGTCCTTAAAACAAACATGATCCTTTGAAAAGGCGTTCAATATTAAACAACCAATTTAAATCAAGCTGTGATAAATATCATAACGGGTGGCATCCACCCAACTGATTGGGGAGTTTTTAGACCAATATAAGTAAGCTAAGTACGCAAAATTCCAACATTATATATTCAAAATTCAAAACTTTGTGATATTTGAACAATTGCTTAGGTGGCTAACACAACATTCGCATAGGGACACCTGTGGGTATAACTGGTCTACATTTGATCTGATAGCCTGCCTGACTGAGATAAAGTAATGTAGGCTTTACTTTGGTGATTTGGGGCGGGAGTTGTGGCGTGGGTGGGAGATCTGGTTGCGGGTCTGCTTATGCGTTCAGTTGGAATAACGGTCAGGGACTTGAGGTCATTTTAAGGTCCCTATTTCCAATAGGGTTCAGGAAAAGGCTTAGCTCTGAGGCCAAGCGCCCTTTTTTAACAGGCTGCATTCCAAGCCTGGGACTGTAAGCAGTCGCATAAGCTAAAGTGCAATAAGCGACTTAAACTGTTCGGTTCTGTTCGGTTCGGCTCATTAAGGGCTCCGAGTGGCCGAGTGGTCTTAAGCGCTCTCCGTTACGGATCACTGCCATCTCACCTCTGTCTGCGTGGGTTCGAGTTTAAGATTCGGCGAATGTGGATATGTGAGAAAGCTTGCAAGTAGCTTTTCGTGAGTGAAGCGCCCTCTTAAGGGGACTGTGGCTTAGCCTGGGGCCATAAGCAGTCGCAGAAGTACTCAGTGAAAAACACGACTATAATCCGATAAGCCGATATATTGAATAACGGGTAAGGGGGCGCTGTGGCCGGGTGCGCATGTCCAAAATTTATTACAGTACTATGTACGTTAGGTTTGAAACCGGATTCGGGCTTTGCTACCGCACACACGAGGCTTAGCGTACACACGATGCACGCCGCGGTATAGATCGACAAAACATAGGAAGGAACTTCAGGGAAGACATATGTGTGGAAAACAACACACTGGACACACTCGCTGGATTTCTGATAGGATATCTCTAAAATTAAAATTCCTAGAACAATGGAAGAAATAATAACACAAAATTGGACCGACTGTACATTGCACGCATTGAGCAAGGTAGATAAATATTTTAAACATCTAAATATTTAAATATTACATCATTTTTTCGTTTAAATACTTGGTTCTTAACATCAAAATACACCAAATATCAACATAACTAGTGTGATACTAAATTTAGTACGTACTAACATTGTCGTCTGCTACTTATGGTAGAGTTATGGAAATATAAACTGCTGATTCTGTCGTCTGCTATTACATAGGCAGAGTTGCTAACTGCGGGAAATATAAAATGCCAATTTTGTTCAATGTGAGTGGGTTAATATGTAAGGTTTGATAAAAGATTGGAAATTTCTAGATTAATAAAGATACAAAAAATGATTGGAAATTTCTAGATTAATGACCATACAAAATAAAAATAACAATAACAACAGTACCTACGTTATGTATTAATAGGGATGGGCAGACAGAATTAACATTAGTGGAAGAAAGAAAGAAAGAATGGCAAAAGAATACGTAGGATACCATTTTGAGGTCTTTTATTTTTGCGGTATTATAGAAAAAAAAAGGTAATTAAGACAAGCACACATTCTATGTGAGAAATGTTCCTTTTTTATCCATTCATCGATTTTAAAAAAAAGGTTGTGTGATAATTATAGTCGAAATTTAAGAGATATGTATTTTGCAGCACAAGCCACTAACACTGTTGCAAAGTTTTCACAAATCAATAAGGGCGTGAAAAAAGCAGCATCAAAACGCGCCTTGTTCTATCGACAGTCTAAAACAGTTTAACTCAGATAAAATAGGTCGAATATTGATTTCAATAAAAACTGTTGTGTGTGTGTGTGTGTGTGTGTGTGTGTGTGTGTGTGTGTGAGAGAGAGAGAGAGAGAGAGAGAGAGAGAGAGAGAGAGAGAGAGAGAGAGAGAGAGAGAGAGAGAGAGAGAGAGATTTGAATGTCATTACCATTTATTGTAAGATAAGAAGTGGTTTCGATCGTATCTTTTATATTAAGTTTTCGAGGGAACTGCAGAACATAAAAATATGTATTTTAGTCTTTAGTCAGATATATGGTATAAATCAATGTACAACCAGACTTTTCAAATCTTGAGCCCAATAGAATAGCTCTCACACAAAAAGTTTTTATCATGCTTTTTTCGCAAGTATATTTTAATGAATATAATTATTAAGTTTAGAAGTTTCAACCAGTACTTAATGATATTCACAAATCTATTCAAACAAAATGGATATCGGCCCAACTCTCCATATGAAAACATTGTTAATATAAAAGTTAACATGTGGTAAACACTTGGAACATTTTATATGTACCCATTCCATATTGTCTTTTTAAAATCCCAAAATTTCACAGCGATAAGATAACATATGAGAGAGAGAGAGAGAGAGAGAGAGAGAGAGAGAGAGAGAGAGAGAGAGAGAGAGAGAGAGAGAGAGAGAGAGAGAGAGGGAGAGAGAGAGTCAAATAAATCTTCCATTGGACATTGAAACATTTACCAGCAAAATTTCTTGTAGCACATCGATAGGAGCCTATATTGGTACAACTAGTTATAACTAATTAAAAATATTTAGAATATCCATAAAAACATTTCTGAATTTAAAAGAATGGATATTTTTATAACTGTTTCATTAAAATAAAAACTTTTGTTTTATTAATATTTACAAATATATCCCATCTTATACGGTATTCATGTAACTTATATAAGGATGCCTGATGACAATCTGCTGTTTCTGAACATGTCACCGTGTTATCAGCAAACAAAAAAGATTGAAAGACATTTCTTTTACATTTATATACACGACTGTGCTGAACTGTAAAGAGATCTTATTGTTAACAAATTCCCAGTCACTCCGCAATTTACTACTTAGTGACAGACTTGTTCTTTCCACATAAATGCTTTGTTTGCAGTTATCATAGGCACAGAAAAGTGGGGTTTTTTTTCACTGAGTAGCTTTTAAATAAAACACTTTCAATTAAAGATATAAATTTAGCGTTAAAACCATGGTGTTGCATAAACTTTTGTTAATTTGTGAGTCTTTATGGGAAGATTTCATTTCTCTAAAATATTTTTGATCAATATCACCAGTTACATTTTCCTAACCAGTAAACCGTTCATGATTTATTGCATCACTGCATTATATCGGCTGACGATACGAGGAAACCAAATTTTAAATCATCCTGGTGAGCAAAAACAAAAATTTATGAGCAAGAAAAATTTCTATAACACTGTACCGAATACCCGAATTTCCAAATGTAAATGAGTAAAAAAGACTACATTCAACTCCGGCTGAATTAGTTCGGGTGAATTAGTTTTGTGCCTTTCATTTTCTGTAATGTCTTTCTGTTTGCCATGCATTATGTTACTTGTGTAGACAAACATCTTAAATAAAGTTCTGTTGGTATTACACCTGCTAATCTCGTTTAAATTACTCTTTTAAGTGGTTTTATATGCCACTGTGGAGAATAACGCATGCGCACTGAAGTCTACATGTAACATTTGCAAACATCAAAAAGTCGAAAACCACTCGATGACAAGATGTTATCTATCATTCAATGTCTTGTTATAGCATTTGATCACCTTCGGCGCTTATCTCTTGATACAGTATAATCTTTAGGGTTGACTATATGGATAAAACTGGCTTGACCTACAACTAAATCTTGCAAGAATTCGGTATAATGTATCCAATAAGACCAAATTTTTATTGGGTCCATATACTTATACAGAAACGTGCAACCTCGGACTTCTAGTGATTTCGTACATTGTTCGACAGACCCGTTTTGACCTTCTTCATAGATAGGACGTCAAACCCAACTCTTTGTTGTGATTACCTTAAAATGTTTGTTCGTCGGTAGAAAATATCTGTTTATATTTTAGAATACTTTATAAAAATTTGTTTTTAATAAATATATTGTTGGGTTCTGTTAACAGAGATGGGGAAGTAGGCTTTAGTTTTGAAATTCTTTTATTTGACTTCTCTGATTCTTCAACCCAAATAGATGCCTGATAGAGCATTAAGCGTGGTTTTTAGTTGGTTTGTTTTTCTTGTTGTTGTTGTTTGCTTTGTTTTTTGCTTTTTTTTGTTTTTAAACTGGGCTTCAATCAATGTAACAAGATATTAGTCACCAGACCTAAACTAGCTCCGAAATTCTTCAGGGTCAGCTTGGTGCAAACAGAAATGCTGACATTGAAACGAACGCTCAACCCACACAGCCCATACATGACGTATGTAAACACATACTGGGTCACATTTCAACGTCCATACTAAAAGCGTGTCGATTATATCTATTTCACAAAAGAATCTTGTCGAAATATGTATCAAAAGAAAATCATTTTCTGTAACAGCTTAAGATATTTTGATATAACCAAAGTCAGTAATCATGCTGAATACGGCAGGCAAGATGCAATGCATAGACGAGATCTTCTGTAATTGTTGGGGAAAAAAAGAATGAAAAGGACAAAACTCTAAAAAGGTACACAGCTCATGATCTTGAACCCACATTTTCCAACTACTTAATACTGACATTACTACTACTATAACTAGTAACAATAAGAAGAACATCAATAATAACATCAATAATAATAATAATAATAATAATAATAATAATAATAATAATAATAATAATAATAATAATATTACTACTACTACTACTCCTACTACTACTATTCTTACTACTACTACTACTACTAATAATAATAATAATAATAATAATAATAATAAAAATAATAATAATAATAATAATAATAATAATAATAATAATAATAATAATAATAATAATAATAATAATAATAATAATAACTTGATTCTGCCTCTAGAAGGTCTAGCCAATCATAGTTTGTATGGAGAAATCGAATTAGCGTGGTGTAACATGATTCGTGAAAGAAATCAACTCATGGCATTTATATTCCAACATTTATAACAGAGACTGTTAGTGCCTGAACAACAATCTTTCATTGTAACAGTATAACGCAAAGGTAATACGTGAAGCTCCCTTACTCCGACGTTATCCAGCCACTTGAAATGCAAGGACTTTCTTCCATGCCAATGTAAACAGGTATAGCAGCAAATGAAGTAGTTGGTGAAGCACTGATGTTTATTTAAACGAATACTCTCGAGGTGCAGTAATGTAGCGAATAATGTTTGTATAGATCAAAACGTAAACATATTGATTTAAATTTATCATTTTCTGAGATTGTAGGGCAATAAATTGTATTTTAAGCAATTCTGACTGTGATAATGAAGCAATTAAAAAGAATCGTGTTCTGTTCAGGATACAAGGAAGTCGTACATCAAATTTAGGGAGACAAATGAGTATGTCATACCGATGTACATCAAAGTATTTGCTAGACGTTCGAGACATCAGCAGAGCGAGGAAAAATAGTGTTACAGAAATTCACAGAGAAAAAAAATATCACTAGAGACTTACATTGGCTATTGATTTTTTAAAAATAGATTTCTTAAACGTAGTGATCATGATGTATTTCGTATCAAAATATACATCAATGTCAAAATTTTCTTACAGCATGGAGGCGGTAAACCGGGGCTTGCATTACATAGGACAGTTACGTATATCTTGATGGAGACATTTTACTTAAGTGTGTGTCATGATAAAAATGAATAAGGCAAAGAACAATGCTAACTGAAACATGTAACTGTGTTGCTAATGTTCAGTGAAGTCTTATGCTTGTAATGAAAATACCTAAATTGGTAGCGTGATTAGTGAATGTCACTGCTTCAGCGGTATTAGGTCTATGTGCGTTAAGAAGCGAGAAATAACATAGATCATTACTTTGAATTTAAGATGAATTAAAAAAGGAAAATCAATGTTCTGGGCGCTTCCCTGCTTTCTTATGTTTCAAGAATGCACCGGAAGATTATGCAACCCACCCTCTTAGTTTTTTAGGTGAACTGTCCGATTCTTTGTACGACGATGCTCGCTGTACCGGATGACACCGTTATGTCTCCTGGCTGTATGCTTTACCAGTCGGAAAACCTACCTTGATTGTGGACCACACAAGTGTCGTCTGCTGTAAAGAAAAATTTTTAATCCGATTTTCCACTCCCTGTGAACATTGCTGAAATGATATTTCAGCAAGACTTGCTAATCGGCTTGAGGTCGACGGTATTACATCCAATGAATAGCACAGATATTCATGCTAGGGACTACATCGGTCGGTCTTTGAATGTTGTAATAAAAAGAATCGTAATTTTAAACATAAACCTGTTTCAATCTCAATTGCTTTGGACAATGCTGCCAAAGCCGATTTCATCAAAAATAGTATAAGAGTATATGGAGAAAACGTGCCAATATGTCTAATTCTAAAACACCTTTTGGCTTTGGTTAAATTAGGAATTATATATATTTTGTTGTCAGTGTTGTCAGTCTAGGCTATCAGCATTAACACGAGTTTGTTTATATGTATCTCTTTGAGATTGTTGTGAATTTAAATTAGATATAATGCTATTTAATTTCAGAAACATGCGTTGTCATTACCAGGCCTTAGAGTATTTTCTCACGGATTTCCAGTTGGAACTGGAAGAATGGTTTAATCTAAAGCCACTCCGTTATCAGAAAAAAATGTGTTATGTTTGACATTTAGGGATATGCGTTAGATTCATCATTAATAATTAATGCTTTACAAGAAAAATATAAACCACCCACTTACCCACCCACTCAAACATTCATTCGATTTGACATTATACTTTTTTGGTGTAAAACAACAACAACAACAACAACAACAACAACAACAACAACCAAATCCTACCTAAACCCTGGAAAGCTAACGTATGTTTATTGATGCTCGCTTCTTTATAGTCTTTATGTGCAAGCCACAAAGGTCGACAAACTGGACTGGACAAGTAGGGATAGTTGGTTGGCTTCCGTTAGTCTCGAGAGACGATGGAAATGCGCAGATGAAAGGTGTCCTAGTTTGTAGCTGTGCAGTGTCTTCTGTGACTATAAAGTCCCACACGGGAGTGGCAATCCTTGCTGCAGTTGCTACACTTGAAGTATGAATCAGGTCTTGGTTGGAACTGCATCATCTTCCTCTGAGATCTTTTCTCATCAGCGAGCTGTCGTAACTTTTCCTCGCTGGCTTTCAGACCTGTGTACAGAGCATGTCGCCAGCTGGACTTGTCGAGGGCAAGCTCTTCCCAGGTGTTGACCACTATTCCAAGATCTTTCATATCCTGCTTGCAGACATCCTTGAAGCGAAGATGTGGCCGTCCTATTGATCTTCTGCCTGAGGCAAGCTTTGAGTAGAGAAGGTCTTTGGGGATCCGTCCATCATCCATTCGATGCACATGGCCCAGCCATCTGATGCGACGTTGGCGGAGGAGTGTGACCATGCTGAAAATTTTGGCCTGTTGAAGCACCTCGTTTTTTGTCACTCGATCGCTCCAGGTGATCCCAAGTATGCGACGGAGACAACGCATGTGAAAGGCGCTTAGTCGTTTCTCCTGAGAGGCATACAGGGTCCAAGTTTCGCTGGCATACATAAGAGTGCTAAGCACGCAGGCACGGTACACGGTGATCTTAGTGTTTAATGTCAGCTTGTTGTTGTTCCACACTCTCTTCGACAATCTAGAGAGAGTTGTTGACGCATTTCCAATCCGCTTGTTGAGTTCGGCATCGAGTGAGAGGTTGTTGGTGATGGAAGAGCCAAGGTAAGTGAACTCACTGACTACTTCTAGTTTGTAGTTGTTAATGGTTATGCTGGGAGGGTCTGCGTCCTGAGCCATCACGTTGGTTTTCTTTAGTCTGATGGTCAGCCAAAATTCATCACATGCTTTAGCAAAGCGGTCAATCAGGCATTGTAGTTCAGCTTCTGTGTGAGTGACTATAGCAGCATCACCTGCAAAGAGCATGTCCCTAATGGTTGCTTTCCTTACTTTGCTCATTGCCTTCTGTCGAGCCAGGTTGAACAGTCTGCCGTCTAAACGCGTGTGCAGGTAGATCCCTTCTGTGGACGTCCCAATGGCGCACTTAAGCAAGACAGCGAAGAATATGCCAAAGAGCGTGGGGGCAAGGACACAGCCTTGTTTCACTCCGCTGTGGATATTGAATGGTTCGGACGATGAGCCATCATACTGCACTGTGCCTTTCATGTCTTCATGGAAGGATTGGACCATGCTTAACAGCTTTGGAGGGCATCCAATCTTCGTCAGGATTTTGAAGAGTCCGTCTCTGCTGACAGGATCGAATGCTTTGGTGAGGTCTATAAAAGCCAGGAAGAGGGGTCTGTGTTGTTCCCTGCATTTCTCCTGCAGTTGCCTGATGGAGAAGATCATGTCGATTGTGGACCTCTCTGCGCGGAACCCACACTGAGACTCTGGATATACTCTGTCGGCAAGCGTCTGCAGTCTGTTTAGGATGACTCTAGAGAAGACTTTACC
This sequence comes from Potamilus streckersoni, assembly GCA_016746295.1. Classification (NCBI taxonomy): domain Eukaryota; kingdom Metazoa; phylum Mollusca; class Bivalvia; order Unionida; family Unionidae; genus Potamilus; species Potamilus streckersoni. Next base: position 90,314 of record JAEAOA010001153.1, read on the forward strand.
CACGATGCTGAGAAGTGATATGCCCCTGTAGTTGTTGCAGTCACTTCTGTCGCCCTTGTTCTTATACAGGGTTATGATGTTGGCGTCTCTCATGTCCTGAGGCACTGCACCTTCATCCCACCTTCATGCCATCCTTTCCTGGGGCTTTGCCTGTGATCAGTTTCTCTAATGCCAGCTTTAGTTCTGTCTCAGTAGGTTTCTCATCCAGTTTGATCAAACAAGAGAGGTTTTCAATGGCGTTGAGTGCATTGTTGGTCACGTTATTCTCTCTGGAATACAGTTCGGAGTAGTACTCCACCCAGCGCTCCATCTGTTTGCCTTTGTCATGAATGATATCTCCTGCAGAAGACTTCAGTGGAGCTATCACTTTCTTCGTTGGACCCATTGCTTTCTTTATGCCATTATACATGCCTCTGATGTTTCCGTTGTCTACTGCTGACTGGATTCTCTGACAGTAGAAGCCAGTATTCATTAGCGCATTGCCGTGCTAACCTCTGCACTTTGCTTCTGGTAGACCTATATGCATGTAGTGTCCTCACGCAGGGAGAACAAGTAGGGATAGATTTGATACTATATATGTATATAAAATCTGATTACGTAGCCATAATGGCTGCAGGGTTGGGTTTAGTAAATCGAAACATTTTCATGAAAAGGTGATTTTCTGAGAAAATGTTTAACATTATATAGAATGTCGCTCTTACCCAAAAGTGCCTTTACATATTGATATGAACGTTTTAAAAATTTGTTCTCCTTGAAACGTTAAATCCTCGTGAACAATTATAATTTCTCCTCCAAAAAAACGTACTCTTAATCGTAGATTTCATTTTTCTTCACGTAAAGGGTTGGGTTTTCTTCTCGTGAAAATCCTTGTGTTAATTATAACTTATCGATGCTTAGAATAATAATAATAAAAATAATAATAGTAATAATAATAATAATAATAATAATAATAATAATAATAATAATAATAATAATAATAATAATAATAATAATAATAATAATAATAATATAAAAAAATAATAATGATAATAATAATAACAACAACAATGATAATCATCATGCTGCTGCTGCTTCTGTTACTACTATTATATATATAAATACATACATAATATATGCAATAAACTGACGACGAACAGTACGAAACTAGTAACTAACTAGCCTAAGCGCTTTCGACTCTTAATGAGTCTTTTTCAAAGGCAAATACAAAACATATATACGACAAACAAATAAACACAAAACGTTGTGTTAGTATACCTCTACACTTTTAGGGAATTATACAACGTTTTCAGTTTCCGCAACTAGTCTATACAAGCTGGTTGTATTTATAGATTTAGCACATGTGAAGACAGCCATGTAGAGGTTTACTAACACAACGTTTTTGTGTTTATTTGTTTGTTGTTGTTGTTGTTGTTGTTGTTGTTGTTGTTGTTGTTGGGTTTAACGCCATTTTTCAGCACACGACAGGCTATTCATGGCGGCCAGTATTAATGGTGGAGGAAGAAACCAGGAAATCACCGGAAAGAACCACCGACCCACGAGAAGCTACTGGCAATATATTTGTTTGTCGTATATATGTTTTGTATTTGCCTTTGAAAAAGACTCATTAAGAGTCGAAAGCGCTTAGGCTAGTTAGTTACTAGTTTCGTACTGTTCGTCGTCAGTTTATTGCATCTATTTTAATTAATCCCTGACACACGTGATCCCTTGGTGCATCCAGTACGCTTGAAAGGGTTGTTATTCGCCATATGATTTGTGTTATATATATATATATATATATATATATATATATATATATATATATATATATATATATATATATATATATATATATATATATATATATATATATATATTTATATATATATATATATATATATATATATATATATATATATATATATATATATATATATATATATATATATATATATATACAGACATACAAAATTGATTTTTTTTTAGTGAAACAACACATACGTATTTTAGCTTGTGTGGAATAGAAAATCATAACCAGTACATAAACAAGGGTTTCATGTTGTATTTTTGATGAATTGTCCTCCACCTGTATAAACTATAGAGAAAACATGATATGAATTGACTTGTCATACTTTCAATATTAGCTGTAAAATTTCATTATAATCATTATAAGATTATAAGGATAATTCAGTTTCCACAGCATATATTTGGGTATTTTTCAAAGAACTTTTTAAAAAATAGTCGGTTATTCCTTATAAGACTTTTGAAAAAAAATGTACAAGCAAAGAAACATTCGTAGGAGCAAAGATACCGCAAGCATATAAATTAATGCAGAAACGAACGAACGAAGAAAGGAATGTACAAGCAACGAAACAGTTGTAGGAGCAAAGAGACCGTAAGCACATACATTATTGCAGGAATGAACGAACGAAGAAAGGAATGTACAAGCAAAGAAACAGTCGTAGGAGCAAAGAGACTGTAAGCATATAAATTATTGCATGAAGGAACGAAATGAGGAATGTACATGAAGAGAAACAGTCGTAGGAAAAGAGACACCGTAAGCATATAAATTATTGCATGAATGAACGAACGAAAAAAGGAATGTACAAGCAAAGAAACAGTCGTTGGAGCCAAGAAACCGCAAGCACATAAATTATTGATGCATGAACGAACTAAGAAAGGAATGAACGAGAAAATATACAAATGGGAGAATTGCGAAAAATTTGAATGCACAAGCAAACGAGAACATCCTGGGATGATACAGGAATTAACATAACGAAGCGTTACACTTTTCAGATCAGAGAGAAAACTTGTTTTGTTTTCAAGAAAGTGACGCATCTTTTTCCACAAGTGAGTGAAAGTGGAAATGAAATGCAGTTGTTATGTGTGTATTGCTTGAAGGACGGATGTTACTTTTGAATCAATGTTAGTGATCAAGCCGTAATACAACAGTTATCTGCTTTGATGGCTGCACTCCGTTGTACGCAATAAGAATTTCAAACTAGCTGACAGTCTACAAATCATATAATTAAATCCATAGTTACAATACTTGAGACGTTATAATATCGATTTTATTTAATGAGGCACATTTGGTGTCTACTTTATTCTTAGGTCTTTTTGATGCACGTTTATATGAACATATCATAATTAAAATAATTTACATGTGACATTAGGAATAGCATTCTTGCTTAAAGACACCGTCGGTAACATTAAAACCTTTTACGCTGTGATAAGTCGGGCATTCATAGTTTTATACGAAACAAAGCAAGCATTACTATATAAAATCTAGATTTAAGAACAGAAGAAATATAATTTTTATATGGTCTCAATTTCCTTAACGAAATTCAGGTGGAATATATAAGAGCAACGTGATGTTTATATATGTGTAGAAAGTAATTAAACCGTTTAAGGTTCAAACATAAAACAAAATGTGATGAATATTATCATTGTATGATGTAAAACAAAATGTAAAAAAATTCATTCTGAGAAATAATTTTGGTTACGTATTACATTTACAAGCAAGTATGCACTAACTTATGCCTGCTCCTATATAAACGTGAATTTAAGTACGCATGCGTACATTTCAGCAAGTGCATACATGTGCATTCCAGTCGGCGAGGCAATTTGTATGTTACTGTCGGTTACATCCTTCTCCCATAATTTAGTAAACAATTGAATTAGAAAAACTTGTTAATATTGAGCAATTTCTGGAGGAGAAGAATGCACCAAACTTTATATTTTAGGATTAATCTAACACTAAAACTTTACATCCTTCTCTTGAGAAAATAAAGACAGACAATGCAAATAGTGAAATTCTTCCCATATCTCATCCCTCTCAGACACAGTGTATTTTCTGTATTGGCTTGGCATGTTTTAGCAACGCTCTGACTCCAATGAAAGTTTGTGGTAGCTAGTTCTAAATTTTAACAACGACAAATACACATTTATTTCGTCTTATATCAAATACATATAAAAGTGTAAACCGCGTTTGAATAATTGGTACTTCGTACTTTTCCACGTAGCGCCTATTCTTTCACTAAGTTCTTGCATAAATAAATCATTAAAATATTGTGCAACGCTTACTTTCAGAGGTTGAGAGTTAAATGCTGGTGCTGGGTAGAATAGATCAATTCTTCAGCCTGAAATCAAATAGTTCTCATATGTTTAAACAATCTAAAAAAAATAAATGAATATCACTCAATATGATATTGTGTAAGTTTTTGTGAACTTTGGAGTACTTTACATTTATTATTGAGATCCAATATATAAAACGTGAATGTTATGCTCAGTTTAAAATAATGAGGTCTAGAACTCTCTAAAAAAATAAATAATAAAAACAGTACTGTAACGTTTATTTTATAAAGATGTCTTGATAAATAATGCTGCCATGCCGCATGCCTTATCCAAAAACTGCTACATTTAATGCAAATGCCAACTGGTTTCCTAAGAAGTTTCGAATACAGCTAAGTTAAACCGGCGTGTTCTTCTAAATTTTGTTATATATCACAGCAATTAGGTGCGTGCATTTTCAATAAGCTTTACTTCCGTAAAGCAAAATAAGTAAAATTGTATGATCAGTTTTAAATGTAAATTAATTTGATTGTTTATTTATCTGAAAAGAAAAGGCATGGCTCTTTTTGCTTTTTTCAACGTTGTTTTTTTATTGCCTTTAAAAATCTTCGTTTTTTGTAGAACAAATAATATCATGGTA
>JAEAOA010001153.1:100000-165000 GCA_016746295.1 Potamilus streckersoni
TTTTTTTTGTTTTTTTGTGTTTTTTTGTGGTCATAATAACAATATGCTTAACTTTTCTGTTATTCAAGGTTGCTTGTTTTTCACACATTCAGGCAAATCATTGTATCCGCATCCTTTTTTTCTATTAACATCTCAATTTCTGCTTACAGTGTTAAATATGTAATACTATAAACAACTCTCTCTCTCTCTCTCTCTCTCTCTCTCTCTCTCTCTCTCTCTCTCTCTCTCTCTCTCTCTCTCTCTCTCTCTCTCTCTCTCTCTCTCTCTCTCTCTCTCTCTCTCCATGGATAAAGATATTACTTAACTTATGAGTAATTCCTTCTCATAGCAAGAAATGAGAAGAAGGATATGATCAAAATTCTTTCATAACAGTTGTTATACGATAAAAGTTCCTGTATTCAACATTCTCTCCATCCCGTATGGACCGGCTCATAAGTCGGATAGTCAAGCCAAGATGTAACCTTACAGACAAATGGCTGAAAAATGAAATATGTTGATGAGTTTTTATCATGTATGCTTAAAGGAGACTAGAAATCAATATAAATATAGAATAATATTAAAAGCACTATAGAAGAAAACCTTATTCTGAAGTATCATCTGCGACAGCAATGTCAATACATAAATATTGACATATCTTCAAGGAGCTGAATTTCCGGGACCTCGTATGCAAAATTTCCGCGCCTATTAGGTAACTTTGGTGATGTGACATCACCACGACTACGCATCCTGATTGGCAGTTGCCAGCGTAAAAGATATATTAAATCCTGGGAAAAGTGTTAAATGTGTGAGTTAGGAAAATAGGCAGAAGGCAGAGTAAGTGATCACAAAATGCAACAATCAATTCACATATCTTTTATCTACACCAGCAGAGCTAAACAATCTATAACCCGATACTCGGATGTCCTCTAATTTTAGTTTGGGCCCATCCTTTATTCAAAGTGATGTGCTCATGGGGATTTTTGAAGAAAAAAAATTGTTTGCCTTAGAAAACAAGTAAATGTATTTTCAGGATGTTGACATACATGCCATAACACGGCACAGTCTAAATCAAATCACCGCATTCCTATTTGAAATTGAGATCTGATTTTAATGAAAAGGAAGCATTGCTAAAAATAAGATTCTAAACCCCTGATACGGCCGTGTTTATAGAAAACACAATTTTCAGTAACAAAATGTATAATAAAAAACACAACAACAATGAACCTCTCAGTCTATGCCAGTTAAATATAAGGTGTATAAACGGTACTCTGTAGTGATTTGGAACTGATATAAAACTTTCCCTTGGGCAGTTTAAAGAGCATCGATTAAAAGAAAAGAGGTCAGGTATAAAATCTAAGTTTCACATTAACTGACTGACAATAGATATTCTGGGTAGTGGTTTAAAAAGAATCTGAAATTTACGTGAATAATGTTTAATCTTAACATTCTATTTATTAAAGAAAATAAATGTGTGATATTAATTATTTCATCCAGTGCCGGATCTAGACATAGCGGGGCCCTAAGCTGTGGAGTCCCTACTTGGCATAAAATAAATTTGAGAGACCCCTTCAAATTGCGAGGCCCTTAGGGAGCTATTACTAGATAGGGAGGTAGGTGTGGAAATGCCCCCAAAATCGGGAGGTTTTTCTCCCGGCTTGAGAGTTGACAGGTATTGACCTTTCGGTCTTATGGAAGTTCAGGCTTGTGAGTTCATTCAAGTCACCAGCCCAGTCAGTGTAAAAAAAATTTTTCTTGAGAATTGACCAGTACAGTACATAAACTATTACACCAGACATGTATATATTATCAGAATTGTCAAAAAGCTAACTGTATCCTGTATATAAAATACACTGTAATCGAACCATAAAAAAAACAAGCTTCTTAATGTTTAAATTAATTACTTATAATTTCTGCTTTGCAGATTTATTTGTGGGTTGTTGTTTGTTTTTTTTGTTTTTTTTATAAATATAATGCTTAAGTTACGACCGATAAAAACCGTTCTCAATGCCTTTTTACACCTCCCCGGTAATGAACATTGTTTCACACAAAGGTCGGCCCAGAATTCAATATCGTCTCTCAGTGTTTCAGTGTTGGATGTATATTTTCAAAATATTAGTCCTTAGGTGGTGTGTTTGGGGTAAGCAATTTATATATCATTTGCATGTAATAAGATTTAATCTCATCCTTCTTAAATAAATTTATTGCCAAATGGTAATTTTTTTATTTTCACATTGGGCACCATTATTTAATCCTTATCTCATTTTTGCACAGCACACAATGTATAAGTATTTATGCTAAAATTACATTGCTTTTCTTTAAATGCTTAACACAGTTCAACAGATGTAAGTTATGATCAGCTCTCGGAAACAGATTCAACTTTTTAATGTGCAACTGAAATCTGATTTTCCCTGTTTCGCTCGCTTTGTTTCTGGTTAAGGACTGGCTAGCATTTCGTCACTGGACTACGTGATCTGTCGTCTCTTAAAAACTCGGAAAACCTCAGCAATTTACGGAATCGGTGTATCTTCCGCGCAATATAATCACTACGATATGTAATTATTAAACATTACATTCGAATTAAAATTTGAAAAGAATTACATACATAAAAATAAAATTTATTTCTGGTCTCCTTTTAAAAATTCAAACATTTCTTATTTGATACCGTCATGATATGTACTCGTTTAAATTCCTTTTACTGACAAATCTGTTAACTTTTTTTTTTCTTACTCACATGTATCAATTTGTTTTTTTACAAGAACTCATTTTAAGCGTATTTCGGCTTTGATGCTTTTCTAACATTTCTTGGATTAGCTTAACCATATGTCGAAGTCTTCATCTGTGATGTATTTATCTAACTAAATTTTGATGTATATTTTATTTTACCACATTTACATTTTTCTTTACATAAAATGAAAATTTAAATGCACTTTTTCCTACACTTCCATTTACATCTTATCCAAAGTCCACGTAAAGTCTCTGGTCTTTGAGTCTGTCATATTTCTTTGATGGTAACCATCTAAGAGAAAGGATTCGTCTTAACTTCGTACGGTTCATTAAGAGGAATGTTGCATAAATGTTCATATTACTATTAACTCCAGTCTGCTGTTATACTTTGAACTTTGAACTAATGAACTAATGAATCGAACAGAGAATATCTAAGGATTCAAAGATAATGTTATCGTTATTTGCTGGACGGTATATATCCGTCTGTGGTGAATATCTTTCTCAGCAAATACGCCCATTTTGAAGTTTGTTTAAAAAGAGGTAATTGTTACTATATTTATAGTTTTCTTGAAGTATTTATTACTTGTTTTGATTTTTTCCCCTTTTATAGTTTGCTGACTGATTTGACTGTACAAAAGATATATAAAAAAAATAATTTATGGTCAGACTGTAATGTACATGTCATTAATAAGGGAAGCAATCCGTACATGCACAGCCAGCTCACTGATATTTATCTCCCCTGATCAACTGTTTTTTTTTTTTTTTTGGATTTTTTTTTTTTGTTGCTCTCTATTGCCATAATTACCTCACTTTATCAACTGCATGTTTTGGAATAGTAAGTTTGGAATGATATCTGTTTATTTCAGTAGTATGGAAGTAGTCTCGCATTATCATGCACATATTTAGGTATGTGTTCTTTCGGATGTCTGTATCATCTATTTAATTCATAACATAGTTTCATTATAAGGTAACAACAACAACAACTACAATAATAATAATAATAATAATAATAATAATAATAATAATAATAATAATAATAATAATAATAATAATAATAATAATAATAATAATAATAATAATAATAATAATAATAGTAATAATAATAATAATAATAATAATAATAATAATAATAATAATAATAATAATAATAATAATAATAATAATAATAATAATAATAATAATAATAACTATTATACGACAATAACACATTTAGTCATGAAAAACTAATATGCTATGTGATCCTCAATTTTTGCAACCGGTTTAAATTTTTACAAACTAAAGATATATATTCATCCCATCGCTTGTGTGTTTATAGTAGATATTAATTTTTTGATAGTAGATATGATATGCATTTTTGTTCCTCCTCTTCCCTGTGGATAATAGATATTTGGGTTTTGGATATTAGATATGGTTTTTAAATCTTTTATTTCCATTCTGTGTAGATGTCATATATGGTGTGTTTTTACTTCCTCCCCTTCTGTGTGGATAGTATATAATATGTGAAGTCATTGTAATGGATGTTTTCCTATACGTCCTTGCTTCGCGTATATAATACATAGCGGTCGTCAGTCTCATGACGTATGTCCACAACACAGTACCTGAGGGAGTAGAAATGGATGCCTTAACCAACGCCGATTCTCTCCCTACTGTACTCGAGCATCAAGCCATCCAACTGACTATTGGTACAATGAAGATTGCAATATATAACATATACGACCCAGTCCCCACCTTCAAATTATTTATCCGAAACCTTCATAGGAACAGCATCAAATGTGGAGAGGTGGGCATACAGACCTTAGAGGAAAGCGAATTGCCAGCTCTGCCAGCTCGAAACAGTTACTTATCCTAAACACGGGCACACCCACAAAAATTAGCCCCATCAATGGTCAACTCTCCACACTAGACCTTACCCTTGCCATGCCCTCCATGGCCTTAAGAACGAACTGGCAGGTGAAGAACGACACTATGATGTGCAGTGACCACTTCCCTATTAACATCACAATACACCTGCAGGACGCCAAGGAAGTCAAAACCCGCCCACGAAGATGGAAACTGGACCATGCCGACTGGGAACTCTACACAGCCCTACTTAGAAACCAGCATGCTGAAGACATTTACAACGCAGACCCCAACCGATACTACAAAAACTTACAACAACTATAATGAACGCAGCACTGGACGCCATACCGAGAACCACCGGAAACCCTCGACCCAAACCCCTGTGGTGGACGGAAGAATGCAAGGAGGCAATCGGGGGGGGGGGGGAAATAGAGCCCTTGCCAAATTCAAGAGAACCTGAAGATCGGCGGACTTTGCGGCCTACAAAGCACATGAAGACCTTTCCAGGCATATGCTGAGAAGGGAAAAGATTGCATCTTTGAGAAACTACTGATACAGCCTAAATTATCACCAACCAAGGAAGTCTGGAAGAAAATGCCATCAGGAGAAAGACCTTGGGCAGGGGCCCAAACGGATCGAGAGAGGGCTAAGAAGATGGTGATATAATTTACGCAAACTATCAGCGACCAAAACCAAGAAAAGGCCTTCGTAAACCAACGGAACCAGGTTGAAAACTTCTATCCCCATCTTTTCCTGGACCAGTGCCCTCCACTAACCGACTCAGAAACATCACTCAATGACCACTTCCCAGCTTTTGAATGGGAACAAGCATTGAGACCCAAGCAAAATACCTCCCAGGGGAAGGACCAAATCAACTACTTAATGCTCAAGCACCTACTACCCAATATGACACACGCAGCTATTGACCTCATTAACCTCATCTGGGATACAGGCAATTTGCCCAGCAAATGGAAGGAAGCTATAGTGGTCCCTGTCCATTAAACCGGAAAAGATCCACCACAGACCTCGTCTTATCGCCCAATATCCATCACCAATGCCTTATATAAACTCATGGAGACCTTGGTAAACAGCAAACTCGGCATCATTTGACTACACACCACCCTTTCTCTGATACCCAAAGTGGCTTTTCACATGGTCGATCGACCCTGGACCAACTATTTCGTCTAGAAGCTGATGTCAAACATGCCTTCAATGCCCCCAACACACGGGATCGACACCTCATCTCTATCTTCCTAGATCTAGAAAAGGTCTTTGATCTCGTCTGGAGTAATGTGCTTATCGCACGACTGAACCAACACGGCATCACTGGCAAGCAACATGTATCGGCGGATCGCGCACTTCCTAACCTAACGACGAATCACAGTTCGAATAGGCAATCAACTATCAGCATCCATTACCCAGAATATCGGCACCCTACAGGGAAATGTACTCAGTCCAACATTGTTTAACATCATGGTAGACAACTTAACGAGCCATGTCAAAAGCCATATCACGGTATCCCAATTTGCAGATGACAGACGACTCTGGCTGGCAGAAGACCCCACCAAAACCTCATACTTCCAAGAACTACAGGCCCACTCGAGAAAACCTCTACATCCCTGACTCCTACTCCATGGACAACCAATTATGTTCGCCACCCAAACCACCTTCCTGTGTGTGGTAGTTGATGATAGACTCACGCGGAAGCACCACATATGGAAATTAATCAACAACTGTCAGAATGACATCAACCTCCCGCGAAACCTCAAAGGCACCTCATAGGGGACGACCAAACAACATTGTTGCAACTCTACCGAGGTCTAATCCAAGCCAAGTTAGATTATGGATGCCCAATTCACGAGTCGGCCAGCCCTACTCTTCTCCGGTAACCTGACAGCATACAATACCGAGCCCTCCAACTTTGCACTGGCCAACTCTGTAACATCGCACTCGAAGAACTCCAAGTCTTCACTGGAGACCTACTATTACAAGACGAAATGAACTTATCATGCGGCATGTAACCAGGGTCTCAACTCACCCGGAATCCTACCTAGCGAACATATCACTCCGCAAATGCTACACTGCCTTCCGGCCAAAAACGGGTCCACCGGACACCTGCAGCAGGAAAAGGTCCACATCATGACAACCCAAATACGACTCCCAGAGCTCAAGACGGAACCAAATTTGACCATTGATCCCGCGCCATGGAAAAACACTCAACCGCCCGTTAACTGGGCGATCAAGACACTGGGCAGGAAACAACAAAACCCTTTAAAAAAATGTTAGCAGGAATACTACACACTCTGGATACGCAATACCGCGAACACATATAGGTCTACATGGACGGCTCGAAATCTACTGAAATCAAAACGACTGCGGAGGCGGTATTAGTTCCATCTCAGCACGTCGTCATCAGTAGCAGGCTTTCCTATAACTGCTCCATTTACACGGCAGAGTTCTGGGCCATAGAACAGGCGCTCAACCCAGTGGCCCATACATTATCCTCTCGGACTCGCACAGCTTACTCTCCTCCATAGAGCACAATAAGACCAGAACAGGAGGTAACATGCTCCAAGTTGTCATTAAGAGTCTTCGGGATTTGAACACCAATAGAACCCGGATCGACCTCCTATGGGTCCACCCACATATAAACCTTCCTGGAAATGATCAGGCTGATGGGGTGGCCATAGCAAGTCCTCTAGAGGGAGGAACCGAGCAGTTGGAATACAGCGTCTGAGAGTTATACAGCCTGATCACATAAGCCATATCTAGAGAATGGCAACAACGATGAACTGAATCAACCAAGAGCAAAACACTCAACACCATTCAGCCATAAGTGAAGTGTGACATCGATATCCCAACCAAACTCTCCCCCGTGATCTCCAGGCAATCAATCGTTTGAAAACGGGGAAACCCCTGCTAAAAACTTCCCATGGAACGAACGTAAACACCAAATTCCCCGCCTGTCAAGTATCGGAGATATTATGTCGACTTCCCGACATAAGCTGCGGAAAGAACAAACTTCCATATACATCTAGGAAAACTAGGGGCACGAACAATATACCCTGACCTTCTCAGTAAAGATAAGAACAACAACCTAGAAACAACCTACACCTCCGTCATCCATTACTTACAGACCATCGGCAAATTACCATATATCTAACAAGCACAACGACTACTGAGAGCTCCAGGCAGAATCATGCACCAACACAGCTCCTGACTGGTTAGCCAGGCGGTAATTTAACCAAACCACCCGCTAGACCCAACGCGCCTCACCTCTGACAACCATAACCCAACCAACCCACTACTAATCACTCCCACCCTTTTCCCCTCCCACTACCCCGGCATGCACTCTCCATTATCGCCCATTCTCTAGGTCTCATTTCAGAATGTGCCTACCACCACCGGAAGACGAACCAATGAGTTCCCGACAGTTGCAAACACTACATGCCAAACATTGGCTGCCTCCACACCAGACATATCACCACCATGAACAATAGGTCCGCATGGAACGGATGAATGAAAGATGCAGACCACGATCCCCACTCACCTAGACAACTCAGATATCCAGAAGGACCGAGGACCGATAATAACACCGTCTCCTGCCTACCAGGTGCCTGGAGACCAGGAAACGAAATCCTACTACAACACCATCCTGACACGACCCTGCCTCCTAATGATAGATTACCCGGAAGCGGGGAAAACTTCCCTGGGACACACTACCAAGTGGAAGCATCCAAGGTCTTCCCACCTTATATGCCAACAGAAAAGATTAATCAGTCACCAAATGAAAAGAACATCAATCGCCATTCATGTAAGGTGCAGAAAGACAGCTCTACTAGCCATCCCATAAGCCCCCGCCCACACTCATACACCTACACACGCACTCACCTACACCTGCATCGACTCAAAGCGAAGGGGCAGTCCAGGTCACACACTTGCCTGCTGTCCCACAACCCATTCCACTCACTCACCGGACTAACACAAGGAAGGAACAGGTCACGTGGCCCCAACCTCCTGTTTCACACTCCCCCTTTCCGCACACTCAAAAAAGCGACAAGCGGTGGACAGACTTGGCGGCCCCGGCCTACTGTCCACAGTAACCACACTTATTCCAACTTCAGGACTTCACTTTGATTCCCGAAGACACCTCAGTTAGATACGATCCTTTAGTAGGCGGGTTAAATTCATAACCGGAACAAGATCCCAAGCGGTGCTAAAGATTTGTGGATGACTTCCATCCGGCCGATTGACAACTGCTCGGACCATATAAGTACGCACAGTACTCAAAATTGCAACTAAACGATATTCAAAATTCACAACTCAGTCTTCTGGCTAATTGCATTGGTGACGTACAGAATATTGGCATAGACAAACCCGTAGGCACAACTGGTACGATTTGATCCCAACCTGCCTGGTTGAAATAAAGTCGGGTAGGCGGCTTTTATTAGGGGCTCTGTTGGGGTAGGGGGGTGGACCGGGTGGGAGACCTGCCATGTGTCCGATCGGTGACCTGCACTAGTTCCTAAAAGGACCATCTCTGGGGCCAAGAGCCCTCTTAAAGGGCTGACAGCCGCCCAGCCTGGAGCTCCAACCAGTCGCAAGAATGCTAACGGCAGCACACGGCTATAATCCTATCAGTCAGTGAGTCAGTCAAACCAATTCTGATTCCCGCTTCGACGGCTGAAGAGGAGAGACGTATTCTTTGTTGATATCGCACACGAGGCATGCCTCGGAATATATATACAAAACATAGGAGGGAAGACCTATGCGTGGAAAACAACAAGACTTTCTGCTGGATGTTCATCTTTTCATATCTGGATACAATTCAATTGACCTTTGAACTTCCCTGAAAGGGGTTTAAATCTGCTTGGCAATGCGACTTAGTATAAAGTTATTGAAAATTAACATACAAAACCTCATAACATATTAGAATATTATTGAACAGATGGTATTTTCTTTTGGATATAATCCGGTAATTCCAAAGAATAGATATAAAACAAATATTTAGTGCATTATAAAAGAAATAAAATTTCTCCTTTAAGTTTAAATCCTGTTCATAGTATAAAACTACGAAAACACTTGAAACATTGAATAATTAAGCCAAAAATACGATTTTCATTTACTAGCGGCTTCCGCGGCAAGTCCTAACATTTGTGGCCAAACTCAATTTTACCAGGCAATGTACTAAACGCTTTCAAACACTTGCGAGACAAATCTTTGGATTAGAGAAAATTACTTTTGTCCTTCTCGTAGGTTCTTCTGAAGGGAAGAAACTACACAATGAGTACAATACGCATGTAATATTGTAATTATTTTTTTTATAATTACTAACGTTACAAAGTCATCCACATGTTAATGACTTTTGTTAGATTTCACTGATTCGTGTTCTGCTCCCTGTCTCAGTATTAAAAGTCACCTGATCTGCAGTTTGTTATTTTTCTTTCTGATCATGAGATTGCACGCATATCCGATTAATTCAAAATATCAGGGCAACAAGTGTCCAGATTCTGCTACCCAGAAAACTTCTCTGACGTTTTCAAGGATCTTGGGTAGTAAAAGATTATTAATTTCGATCTGAGCATATAAAAACGAAACTAAGTTCTCCGTGGAAGTTCAATGGATGAAGACGCTGACATTTTGTTCACTATCGGATCAACCTAGATCACCTAAAGTGACGTGTACATGGACCTAGTACAAACAAAATCATAATAAATTAAATACAGAAGTGAGGTCAAGAAGGTCCATATTTTAGATACTTATATTCAAAAGGCATAACAATTATTATCCACTTGAACAGAGGATCCAGTAGCAGTTCATAACAAAAGAAGTTTATGCACCCCAACTCCAAATTTATACCTGCAATTTTCATGTCCAAAGGTCATTTTTGACACAATGTGATGATCACGGTGCAAAAACAAGCCCTTTTTTCTTGCTGACAATCTGCAAAACAGTGTGTACTAAACAGGCTGATGTATTTGAAAATAGTTGTTATCCAAGCCGTTTTTGAGATATTCTACTTTTCCCAAACCCACGTGTTTACTTTGGGAAGCCAGCTCTTTTCCCTAGCCATCTATTGGTATTTCGCTATCAACATACTGAAGAGTAACTATGGAAGGTGTATATGGCTGACATTAGTTTTAAGAACAACACAAGCCCAAAACACCTAGTTCACAAATATATCCCTATCTTTAATTAGTAAACAATAATAGCTGAAAAAGTCACACCCTAGCCGTGAGTTAAGAAATTTGCCAGGGGCCAATTTACGAAACTGTTCCATGCCAACAGGATACAAAATACTGTCTGTACTCATTTATAAGACGAGCAAAACTGCAAAGTGCAAATACCCTAATTTTGCAGTTTATTATAAATAATTAGCAGAATAAACAACATTGACCATGATCTTCAGGGGCATTATGTTACTGCTGATCAGGGTCTTCGTTACTTATAGTTTGGTTCGTCTTAAAAGTGAGTACAGACAGTCATAGTTGTTCAAGACCTCAAAATATAACTATCCTGGACGTCAGATGTTAGTTTGGCTAATTTTATTGTTTCCTTCGGACTTTTTATATGAAAAACAGCTTTTTGGAAGCTTATAGGCTATAGCTATCTTATCTTTGCATAGGATGGTTACAATTTCTTTATTGCTTTATATCTTCATTATATGAATTTTGTTAATGGCGACGTTTTGAATATACCACTGTATCCCTTATATCCTATCTTTAGTATATATTATATTGTATATGCATGCATACATATGCCTTTCCGCGGATAAATAATGTCGATTCTAGCATATACATTTCCAAAAATTAATCACAATTTTTTAGATTTGCAATATACTGTTTAGATACTGTTTCTTCCTAAAATTCGGTTACAAAGTGTAAATGATGCAAATAACAAAAATACGAACGTTCTTGTGAACCGACCGACTCACCTAAATGTTAACGATAAGGCGGCGTGCATGCTCCTTAATCATTATTTTATCGTTCTTTACAACGATTGGAATTACATCTGTAGTATTTTTTACCTAGGGTTGAATGATAGCTATTTACATTTCTGTGTTATGAAAAATAAGAGATCAAAGTTTCACATTTTGATAACTTCTGCGATAACGATGACCTATTCTCACGTAATAATCAAAATAATTTATACAGGTAAAACTGAGCCAACCAAGCGCAAAAATACTTGAATAGACTGAAGCAAAATTGATATCCTTAAGATAACATCTTATCGTAAACTTCAGTGTGCAACGATCCGACAAATCGTTCATGTAACCTGGGGAGGAACGTTAACAGACAAATGAGTTATCGACGAAACCAGCTTTGTTCGCAGCAGAACCGTGAGATAACCATATTATTAATGAAAAAAGCAAAATTGCATTGACATCATCGGCATCTATATCTCCTTTTTCTTTTTCGTCTTCATCACATTTGAGAAGTGTTTACAAATTGAAAGGTTAATCTCTAAAGAAGACACTGCAAGGCTTTGGAACAGATCTCGTTTTAAAAATGACAATGTATTGAGGTAGTAACAAGCATTTGTTCTCTTTGTTGTCTAATGATGTAGTCACAAGCATGATTTCTGGGTGTTTATTATGCAATGACACGCATACTTTCTGGGTGTTGTATAATGTATAGACAAGCATGTTCTATAATGATGTAGTGACAAGCATTCTTTCTGGGTGTTGTTTAATGATGTAGTGACAATCATAATTTCTTGGTGTTTATGATGCAATGACAATCATGCTTTTTTGGGTGTTGTATAATAATGTAGTGACTAGAATGTTCTATAATGATGTAGTGACAAATATGCTCTCTGGGTATTGTATAATAATTTAGTGACAAGAATGATTTCTAGGTGTTGATAATGCAATGACACGCATACTTTCTGGGTGTTATATAATAATGTAGAGACAAGCATGTTCTATAATGATATAGTGACAAGCATTTTTTCTGGGTGATTATGATGCAATGACAATCATGGTTTCTGGGTGTTGTATAATAATGCAGTGACAAACATGTTCTCTAATGGTGTAGTGCCAAGCATTCTTTCTGGGTGTTGTTTAATGATGTAGTGACAATCATGATTTCTAGGTGTTTAAGATGCAATGACACGCATACGTTCTTGGTGTTGTATAATAATGTAGTAACAAGCATGTTCAATAATGATGTAGTGACAAGCATGCTTTCTGGTTGATGTTTAATGATGTAGTGACAAGAATGATTTCTAGGTGTTTATGATGCAATGACACGCATACGTTCTGGGTGTTGTATACTAATGTAGTGACTAGAATGTTCTATAATGATGTAGTGACAAGCATGCTCTCTGGGTATCGTATAATAATGTAGTGACAAGAATGATTTCTAGGTGTTGATAATGCAATGACACGCATACTTTCTGGGTGTTGTATAATAATGTAGTGACTAGAATGTTCTATAATGATGTAGTGACAAGCATGCTTTCTGGGTGTTGTATAATAATGTAGTGACAATCATGATTTCTAGGTGTTGATAATGCAATGACACGCATACTTTCTTGGTGTTGTATAATAATGTAGTGACTAGAATGTTCTAAAATGATGTAGTGACAAGCATTCTTTCTGGGTGTTGTTTAATGATGTAGTGACAATCATAATTTCTAGGTGTTTATGATGCAATGACAATCATGCTTTCTGGGTGTTGTATAATAATGTAGTGACTAGAATGTTCTATAATGTTGTAGTGACCAGCATTCTTTCTGGGTGTTGTTTAATGATGTAGTGACAATCATAATTTCTAGGTGTTTATTATGCAATGACAATCATGCTTTTTTGGGTGTTGTATAATAATGTAGTGACAAACATGTTCTATAATGATGTAGTGACAAGCATGATTTCTGGGTGTTGTTTAATGATATAGTGACAAGCATGATTTCTAGGTGTTTATGATGCAATGACAATCATGCTTTCTGGGTGTTATATAATAATGTAGTGACAAGCATGTTCTATAATGATGTAGTGGCAAGCATGCTTTCTGGTTGTTGTTGAATGATGTAGTGAGAAGAATGATCTCTAGGTGTTTTTTATGCAATGACACGCAAACTTTCTGGGTGTTGTATAATAATGTAGTGACTAGAAAGTTCTATAATGATGTAGTGACAAGCATGCTCTCTGGGAGTTGTATAATAATGTCGTGACAAGAATGATTTCTAGGTGTTGATAATGCAATGACATGCATACTTTCTGGGTGTTGTATAATAATGTAGAGACAAACATGTTTTATAATGATATAGTGACAAGCATGATTTATAGGTGTTTATGATGCAATGACAATCATGTTTTCTGGGTTTTGTATAATAATGTAGTGACAAGCATGTTCTATAATGATGTAGTGACATGCATGCTTTCTGGGTGTTATATAATCTGTGTTCAATGATGATGCAGTGACAATAATGGTTTTGGGACTTGAATTTTGGTATGCAACATTATATTCGTGGCGTGTTTACAGTTTCAAAACCAGCATGCTTTAAGGCGATTTCAAAGAGACACATCAGTGTTGCTTTACACCGGAACATTAACCTATGACGTGCGTAGATTCTCAAATTAATAATATAGAATGCCTAGTCATATAGATACAATTTCATTTGTTGGTAAATTTCGAAAAAAGGGTTTCATAATGAATTGGTCCAATCATATACTTCATATCACTCTACACGGCTTATGCAGTGTAATTATATATTTAATGTGGGTTGTACCCAATGTTATTTTTAATTATCGTACGACTGTGGTGTATGAATTTTGTTTAAAACAAATACAGGGTTTAGTACATTGGTGTGTATTTATTAGGTTGAAGATAATTTTGTTTTTCCGATAGACCCTGATAAAATTCTTTTTAAAGAGCACTAGTGTTGAAGAATCAGCGGCACCTTTAAGGACAATTATATCATATCCTATCTAAAGCCAACTATGAAAGGAGCAAATCCAAGCACAGAGCTGCAACAAACTGGACATCGTCAGAAAACTTCTTAAATCTAACTAATCCAAAATCAAAATTTTATTGATTGCTGGAAGAGTCAAGCTACATCCATATTAAATGGCATACAATTTATGTAAATGTTTGTGTAACACCATAATGTCCTTACTTTGAACCAAGATTTCATTTTGTCATGAATATTATGTACTATCAGACATCCATACATAAATGTGCCTCAAATATGAATCAGGATAAGGAAGGGGTTGCTCGCTAGCTTTGAATATCAAATTAAATGCAGTTAGTTTAATTCTTTCCATGAATTAAGATTTTTAGTAAATTCAAAGCTATCATTCGACACCAGTGCCATATGCAAAAAAAGTCTGTCAAGATTAAACCCAATTTAAGAAACAGAACACTAATGCCTTTAGAATGAAGCGATTTAGGTAAATAACATCTTGAAATATGAAGTACATAAAATCATTTCGCTAATTGATTTAGTAGTCAGATTAGAAAGGGGAAAATAAACAAAAGCAATAAATCCAAGGCTCACACGTCGAGCCAATACTCAAAACTACTGATATAAACAATGGTACCTTGACCCTGATTTGTTTCATGATGAAACGTGATTTTATATGAAAAAATATATCAAAAGGTTTGGAAATATGACCAAATTATGAAGAACAAAATTGAAACAAAACTTTAACGCTTGTTTCTTTTTAGACGACTTTGCCCGCAAAATTAATTAGGACACGAGTGAATGCATCACAGAATGAATTATCTCTCCACGATGAAGAAAGTAAAAACATTAACAGCTTAAGAAAATGTAAGCCGCAGTCATAAAAAATGACTGGTGTGTCTTGCATTCCTGCTAACTCGAGCTCGATAATGATTGCACTGATGGTGTCGAAAGAGTTTCAACTTATAAGGTCACAATAATTGGGATAACAAGTTCCCGAAAATGAGGACTATGACTGCGATTCCATTTGGATACCGATCTGCACATTCCCATCAACAATAGCTACAGCAATTGAATAACACATTCAATTATCTGACATAAGCCTTGATGAAGAATGTTCCTATAAAAATTATATTTAACAAAAATATCTCAGCTCTAAGAAGTTTTAGGTTTTCGAAGTGCGGAATAACTCAAATATATCTCATGTTGCAGTTAATACTACCACGTGCTTCATTCCTGCTCGGCTGGTTGGTTCAGGAGGATCAGGGTGGGGTGGGGTAAGGAAGGGATGTGGAGTGAATTCTTGTATATAATTATGACGGTCAGTTTGTTATCAACGTATTAAATCCAATAAATTGATTTATAAGCTATGGAATATATTGAAAGCACATTATAATAAGCTTTTATGTTAATTCACCATCTCGATCGCAATAAAACTGGGGGAAAATTCTATCCTACGATACCATTTTGAGTTCTTTATTTTGTATTCTTTGGAGTTACATATCAAATGAGGTTCTGTTTTCAGGCTTGAATCCATTCATTTATGTCGCCTTAAATTCTTAATTGCACAAGTCTAATCATGTATCCCACTCAGTATTACTCAACAACAAAACCTTTTAATTAATTTAAGGATGGGGTTAATTATACGTGTCTTCTCCTGACTGTCAACAGGATTTTCTTTGATGAATTTAGTAAATCTAGAATTTGTGACGGATTTGTTTGTGGTTTTTTGGGGGGAGGGCGTTTCTTCTTGTTTGCATTTTTTCCGATTGGTCTTTGACGTTGTAATGTAATGATCCTTGACTCAATAAGTACTAATTTATCTGGTAATAGTACATTGACTATAAGATAATCAAATGGAAACGTTTACAGTGAGCAACCGTATTGCTTTATCATCTTTAAAATAACCCGGTAAATTATGCTGACCATGCTGTGTCGTTTAGTTGCCATTCAATTGTGCATTGTTTCAAGATTTTACCATCATGTTACCTAGAAAGCACCTGCCTTGATAATATACATCTTTGCAATAAAAGATTGAGTCCAATATGTTTAATTTAGCCGACTGTATAAATATAAATGTAAAAATATATTTACTGCAACAAATACTGAATAATATAATATTATTCCATCTTGCATATTCATCGAATTGTGAGAATATGTTTATATTTTTAATAAATAGATTTAATATCGTTCTTTATGATTTACATACATCTCTTTTTCATATAAGAATTAAAAATGGAGTGCTTTGCAATTGACGGACACTAATACTCTCGTCTCCAATGTGTCGGATGTTGCTTGGGTTTTCTTGCTATGGAACTGCCCTCCACTCAGAAAAACTATTCGTTTTCCAGCTTGAAACTTCTGGGTGACAGTTTGATTCGAATAAAAAGTGGATTCATTTTTCATGACAAGTTAAGAGGAGTCAAATTTAATGCATAGTTAATTAATCATGTTTGGAAAAAGTGATTAATGATGACATTTTCTAATTAATCAGTGACTAACTGATTGAAAATGATACGTCTGTGAAAGGCAAAAAGAGCGTTATTGCTTCTAATGCACAAGATAAGGCTGATGAAAACACAGCTTGTCAATAGTCTCATCATTCAAAGATATTAGTATATTTTATGCATGGCCGTCTCTAGAAAGTGTGCCGTACAGTTTTAGCCGGCAAATCTACATAGACTTGAACCTGTAGTCCAGGTATAGATACAAAGTTAGAGAAATATCTGACTTTACAAACCTACCTACATTTGCACCTGTATCAGTGTTAAGGCTAGGTAGAGTTACAGAGTTAGAGGAAACTCGACTATAAAATCACCCCTACACTTGCACCTGTATCAGTGTTAAGACCAGGTATAGTTACAGGGTCAGAGGTACCTTGGACTATACAAATCTACCTAGATTTGTATCTCTCAGAACCTGTATCAGCCTTTAGACAAGGTATAGATACAAAGTCGGACAAATCTTGGACTATATAATTATATAACAAAACCTATCAATTTTACGCTACTTGTCAATAAAAAGTAGTACACAGAAGAGTCCACAGTTGTCAACTTGCTTTTGCTATAGGAATCTTCATAAGCTCAATCTTGGTGGACTGTTTTACCTAGGCAGCTTTTAGGATGGACTTTGGCAGGTCCCCGGGTGTCGGGAATAAACTGGTGTTTTGAATTAATAACACATGCACGACGCACTTATTTCTTCACGAAATAAGGTTACAAAAAACCCAAGAACTCTGGCATGGGGAGATTAGGCCCCTTATACTTATGAAAAAAAAATATGCCAACTTCAAATGCCACATTAAAATATTTATGGTAAAATTATGCTGAAATTAGGAGGAAAAAGGAATATTTTTTATCGCTTTAAAGTATTCATTTCATTAATTAATGATCAAATTCAAAACAATGATTATTTGATTAACCGATTAAGTATATCATACACCAATCAAATTCACGGGAACAGACAAGTTGTAAAGTGGCAGAATTTCGCTTCTTAGTTGCTTTTTGCAAAAACGAGAAAGCTCTTGCTTATTGGGTGTCATCTGAAAGATTAAAAAGTGAATATTTATTAGATCTGAGATGAATATAGCAAGAATTCTCGCGTTAAAAAAAAACAGTTTAAAGAAACGTATGGATGGAAGTGTTTGAGAGATGTAAGTAAAAGTGAAAAGGGGTACGTCTCTGCAAAAGTGCACAGAAACAATTTTGTAAAACCGAAAAAGAGATCAGGGCACGGTTTCTTAATTTTATGTTATTTTCTTTAATACGAGTCTTAATATAATTGTTTGAATTTATTTGTTTATAAGTGAGATGAATCGTGTATGCTAGGAAATGATTATTATCAGATTTATATGGTATGTATGCCAATGAAATGTTAGTTGGCAAAAAATATATTTAAGAAATAAATAAACTTTGTTTAATTAATTTGTAAGACCAAAATGTGAATACTCTTAACCTATGAATTGATCGTAATAGTCTTGGAGCAACAATGGGGACGTACGTGTGTATGCATGTGTCTCATATTAGTCACCATAGTGATTAATAGTTCACAATGCAGAGTCCTATTTTATATTAGGCGAGAGAAGACTGCTATCGATCAATTAGTTATGGCGACTGCAAGTATAACTGGAATAAATTAAGTGTATATACTTTTTAATATCTTTTGAAGAGGTGGTATATCAACACATATACACGGGACAAGAGATGGAACGTTAGTTCGTTTCATGAATCACGTAGAGCACAACATTAGACTGCATTTATTTTATTTATTAGGAAAATTGCTTCCACGTCTCAGCCTGTCAGAACGTTGGATAGAAAGATTCCACAGTGAATAGATATTTTCTGCCGGCATTGTAGTCTGAGAGGCTCAGAATCGTCCGAGAGAGAGAGAGAGAGAGAGAGAGAGAGAGAGAGAGAGAGAGAGAGAGAGAGAGAGAGAGAGAGAGAGAGAGAGAGAGAGAGAGAGAGAGAGAGAGAGAGAGAAGCAAATCTTACCTGTCAGGAAAATGACTTGGAAAGGACCGGGAACAATGATGACATACCGGCAATTTGAGATCGACTATATATTTTACTCGATAATATCATGAAATTTGTTTTATCAGTATAACAAAATGGCTAATTGCATTTTGCATGAATATTATAATTCTAAGAGAAAGTGTATCATTCAAGTGCCATGTTAAATTTAATGTTGCTTATGTAATTGATTAAATTGTTAACATCTACACATGGGGGTTCGTGTTATTCTATTATATATCCTTGCTCAGATTTGTGTTATTCCATCAATTAATTTAATATTTTATGTTATTAACCTCTCGATCCGAACAAATACACTGTGTTCGATCATCTCATAGATAACGATAACCAAAGTACCATAACAGGTGGGGTACTGTAACAAAGTACCCTAACAAGGTGGGGGTACTGTAACAAAGTACCTTAATAGGTGGGGTACTGTATCATATCTCCCTCCACGCCTTACCAACTTTGAATTAATATATTTTCCAATTTCTTACAGTTGGTCTTGTACAATTTTATTTTATTAATCTAATTGATTAAATTGTTATATTATGATTACGGGGCTCTTGTTTTCTATTCTTTATCTCCACTCAGATCTCCATTTTTCAATCCAGTGACGTCATATTTCTATATTAACTCACTCCGGGATATAACTCGGAAGTCGACCTTACCTAAGACATCGATAACGAACCATTTAAGGATAGCATAATTATAAAACAAACAACAGCATACATGGACACTCCTAGCATGTCAAGGGGTGTCACATGACCTCTGGAATCCATACTATATATATATATATATATATATATATATATATATATATATATATATATATATATATATATATATATATATATATATATATATATTCGTATACGTTTAATCGTGGAAATGAAGCTGAAAATATGTCTCAAGATTCTGTTCAAAAGGCTTAGTAAATATTAGCTTTAGCTACAGATTGCTTTCTGAGCTACTCGCCAGACCGTGACTGACTGACCCCCTCCCTGCAAAAATATCCTGCGGCGTCCATTCCATCACAGCTATATCACCAACATAGGACTTAAGATTTTGTAGTGTTTTCAAATGTACCTATAACGATTGATCACTTTGTTCTGGTTTCTTTACTTTTTTGTGACATGACCTTTCACATCTGAACCTACGAATGAATAACTGTTACTAGCACCTCATCAAACAGATCAATAATCGTGACAGATGTGTCTGATGCAAATCTCTTACCCGTCATCGTCAGGCTTTAATGTTGTCGGTTTGACAGGACATTTCTACGTAATGCGTCGCTGGCGCGCAGGGTAATGACTCGAGTAAATAAGGGTTAAATAATGGTAATAATGATCATTGGATCGTAACTCGAACGCTTACACTTATATTCGGTGAAAGAAAACGGTAGAAACGGTGTGGCGAAGCAGTCTAACTGTTTCGCCAGGATGTTTGAGCTTTAAGGAGTCACGGTACTAAGTCAACTCACATAGTAAACGTATGGAAACACCATCATATTTAAAATTCAATAACTTAAAATTTCTGGGTACTGATGATCAAACCTATATTTCTCCATGCACAACTATCCTTGGTGCAAGCTTCTGTGTGGAGAACACCATATGAGCCGCGGCAGTTTTTTGACCTACATGTGCATGAAGCACATGTTATTGATTCTGCACCAAGCGAATCAAGCGCTACTTTCATTATTGAGTAATCCTAAGTCAAGTCTTTAAAAAGACTAAAACTGCATCAATAGAAATTTGTCTATATATTTTTTTTATTACACATAGGATAAGCTTTCAAAAAATATTTTTAGTAAAATTTTACTTTTCATTATTAACCGATTATGGACCACCAAACCCGTATATACTCTATTATTTCTTCACCCATTTCTAGACTGGTTCACAGTTCTTCCATATAATTAGTACAGTGTGTCCTTAACAGACAACGAGAAAAGGTTATGCTTATATGATTTCATTAGTTTAGAAAAATACCATTTGGACGTATTTAAATTTATTACACACTCATTTAATCTTACATGAATTTAAATGTATTACAAACTCATCTAATCCTACATGTATATAAATTTTTTACATGCTCATTTGATTTTGCATTATTAATCCAGAGTTCGATATGGATGTTTACCCAAAAGGGAATCATTTAACCGTTTTCATCGTAGTCCACGAGTCGAATCTTTACACTCAGCCTTTATAAATATTATTTGCCATGACTTCGATTCCAACGGTATACCTAACTTATTCGGAATGCGTAAAATCGGGAGAATTCAATAAATATGAAACGAAAGCCATTCTTGTTTCGTCCCGAGTTTGAAACCAGTTTGATACGGAGTGTGAATATGCTGAGGCATGGCGACCTCGACGTACTCATGCGTTATATTAAACTCGACGTACTCATGCGTAATATTAAACTCGACGTACTCATGCGTTATATTAACTTGACGTACTCATGTGTTATATTAAACTTGACGTTCTCATGCGTTATATAAAACTCGACGTACTCATCCGTTATATTAAACTAGACGTACTCATGCGTTATATTAAACTCGACGTACTCATGCGTTATATTAAACTCGACGTACTCATGCGTTATATTAAACTCGACGTACTCATGCGTTATATTAAACTCGACGTTCTCATGCGTTATATTAAACTCGACATTCTCATGCGTTATATTAAATTCGACGTATTCATGCGTTATATTAAGCTCGACGTACTCATGCGTTATTTTAAACTCGACGTACTCATGCGTTATAATAAACTCGACGTTCTCATGTGTTATATTAAACTCGACGTACTCATGCGTTATATTAAACTCGACGTACTCATCCGTTATATTAAACTAGACGTACTCATGTGTTTTATTAAATTCGGTTTTTTCGCCGACCCGTCGAACAAAAATGCTGATGTCCCTTTTTGTATGCATCAAAAGAGTGAGAAGTTCCAAGAATCCCGAGCAGGCATTTGTATTTTAGATGGATAGAAAGAAGGTAAAGAGCTACATTATGTATATTGTAAATGTCATTTAATTGCCTATGCATACAAATGTATGATTTACGGTTATTTAATACCGTAAGAAACTAGAAATATGCGCACGTAATTGTAAACGATGGTACTTTAGTGTATGTAATAATGAAATTAGACATACATACATACATACATACATACATACATACATACATACATACATACATACATACATACATACATACATACATACATACATACATACATACATACATACATACATACATACATACATACATACATACATACATACATACATACATACATACATACATACATACATACATACATACATACATACATACATGTCGTTTATATCCCCGTTAGTGAGTTTTGTTCACTCGGGTGCTTTATAATTCTTCAACTCTGTGTAACCGTTTCTTCGAAATAACTCAAAAAATGTTGTTAAAACTTGTTGCACCCTTGATAGAAACAAAACTATGCTAATGAGAAGGAGACGTTTTCATAAAATTTTGCAATGCTCTCCTGAGTCTTAAGGATTTTGTATGGATGCAAAATAGAATGATTTGGTGCTTTACAGTACGTCAACACATGTAGGCTATTTAGTAAAGTCCTCTAAGACACACTACGGTAGCCGAACGAGGTTAATCCATGGAGGATATAAGTATTATGCAGTATGCACGCTATTTCCGGCTCTTTGACCATACACACTTTAAAATATATGCAGCCAATGAAGTAACTTAGCAGTACAAGAGACATTGTAGATCAAAATAGAAGCCACGCCTGCTCGAACCTCTCCGGTGACCTAGTGGTTAGAGCGTCCGCCTCGAATGCGGAAGGTCACGGGTTCGAACCACGGCCAAGTCATACCAAAGACTTACAAAAATGGTAGTTGCAGCTGCCTCGCTTGGTGCTCAGCATTAAGAGGACTGGTCGGACTGGTGTCAAGATAATGTGACTGGGTGGGACATCTTGCCACATGTCTGCTAGACATCACTATAAATTGCCACACTGCAGACATCATAGCGATATGAATGAAAATTGTTAAAGCTACATTAATAATCTAAACACATCACAACACACGCCACGCCTGCTACTCCTCTTTCATGGAAACACTATTAGTTTTAAGCCTTCCAAATATGTGGACACATGTGTGTAACCCCCATCCCCGCCAGTCTTCGGGCACTCTTGGTGTAAGGAAATACGCGTATACCGACAAATACCTAAACAAATCCCACCTCGACAATAGAGAATATAAACACATCTGTAAACAAGGTAATACATGTTTACAACTTATTAAAGCTTTAAAAAAAGGCGTTTTATATTAATGTGCATGATATATCTCCATAATGATAAACATAAGTATATTCGATTGTTTTATGTTATAATTATACGGATGATAGTCTTTGTTAAGAGAAAAATGTTATAATTAGTTATATATATATATATATATATATATATATATATATATATATATATATATATATATATATATATATATATATATATATATATATATATATATATATATATATATATATATATTATAGTTATATATATATATATGCTATTAGTTATATATATATATATATATATATATATATATATATATATATAAGAGAAAAATGTTATAATTAGTTATATATATATATATATATATATATATATATATATATATATATTATAGTTATATATATATATATATTAGTTATATATATATATATATATATATATATATATTTATATATATATATATATATATATATATATATATATATATATATATATATATAGTAACAAAAAATACATACCAAATTTAGCACAATCAGACAAATGCATAGTTTTCCGATAGGGTACAATGGTTCGTCTATTGGCAAGTTCGGATATATGTACCCGGTATTATCTGTATAAATGTTAAAACTTCTAAGTTACATAAACAATAAATATAGAAAGCTAATATGAAGCAATAAATATAGAAAGCTAATATACGGATGATAGTCTTTGTTAAGAGAAAAATGTTATAATTAGTTATATATATATATATATATATATATATATATATATATATATATATATATATATATATATATATATATATTATAGTTATATATATATATATTAGTTATATATATATATATATATATATATATATATATATATATATATATATATATAAGAGAAAAATGTTATAATTAGTTATATATATATATATATATATTATAGTTATATATATATATATATATATATATATATATATATATATATATATATATATATATATATATATATATATATATATATATATATATATATATATATCGTAACAAATAATACATACCAAATTTAGCACAATCAGACAAATGCATAGTTTTCCGATAGGGTACAATGGTTCGTCTATTGGCAAGTTCGGATATATGTACCCGGTATTATCTGTATAAATGTTAAAACTTCTAAGTTACATAAACAATAAATATAGAAAGCTAATATGAAGCTTTCGTCCTCGCATTAAGGACTTCATCAGCAAACTGACATACTCTCTGCTGACTGTTAAAATCAACCGAGGAAATGGTAAGAGAGTTAACAGATTGTCCCAGATATGCATCGATATAATGACGATGTAAAGTACTATTTCGTATTCGTTCAAGATCCTCCATAGAGATCAAAATGTCTTCTTAACTGAGCAGATCTATTTAAAAGCATGTCAGCAGACTGGTGCCAGGGTTTTCACCTGAGAGAGCCTACCAATAAACTTACCGGCAACCCCAGAAATTTCGTGGGTTGGAGCGGCTGTTTCATGCCCAACAACAATGAAAGAGAGCAGTATGCCTACGTCGCTGACACCAGTTCTCATACTGGCTGTAACAAGGGCAGAATCAATAACATCGATGGTACCTATTTAAAAGAGCAGTCATTGCCTCTCCTTTTTCCACAATCAAGTTTCGGAGTTTTGCTGTAGTTGGAAGCTCCATCTGTCGCCCCACAGTGGGTATCTTTAGATCTCTACTTGTCTTGGGAACCGTGTAATCTAGTCACTTCAGTATCTGAATGTTATTGAAGGTTCTAAATCAATATTAGGATATAATCTTATGATATGTTGATTCGGCAAGTCTGATTTCTTTAACTTGTAACGTCAATTGTACATCAAGGGACCATTTTCGTTTCAGTTCATTGGCCTTGAGGAGGAAAGCTCTGTCAAATATGGATTTGAACATTATGTTTAGTGAACAATGAGTGATAATACTCGCTAATATACACACATCCATAGTTTTGCTGTTCTAGATAGATTTAGGAATGTGCTGTTCTGGATGCACAGGCAAAGACAAATACAGACATCATCGGGAAAGACACGCCGTTCGACGAGCATCAGTAAGTCCTGAGAAAACTTGAGAAATTCCCAAAAATTTACACAGACCTTCTTCCAAGCGCAATTAATAAGTGCCGGAATATGAGGAGCTATGCCCACTCCAAGGTCGGCTTTGTGCATATAATCTACCTTTGCGTAGCCCTGAGAGACATGTACCTTCGCATCAGTATTTCTGAAGGCTACAAAAAGTGTATTGTTACCGCCGATCACACTCTTAGGGCTAATGACAATGACAGCTCATCTCCAAAACCCACCACGGACGCAGTCGGGAGAAATGGGCTTAGTACAGTCGACAGAAAGCCACTCATTGATAGGACAATTGTCTCGACCATTACGTAGCAAGAATAAAACACATAAACGAAAGGATCGAAGCTGCCGAGAGTCCCCCCTTCTAATAATACTCTACATTAGAAAGGATACGGGAGAGTATAACTGGAATACAACATAATGACGCACTCAAAAGCTCATACGCGGACGGCCGACTGGTAATCCCGTGAGATCCGCTACAGAAAGGTCACATATAAAAATATCGATTTTAATATACACACTAGAAGCATGAAAAGCATCATGAAGCTGTCTGAAGAACCCAAAGCTGCATTACTTTGGTACACCAAAATGTTTTTACTAACCCAGATACAGAAAGTCGAAGTTACTATCATATGCATTCATAACAAGCTGAACGGCTAAGGCCACAGATCCTGCCAACAGCTGGATTAAGTCATAAAACTTTGCCATAGCCAATCTTTGACAATCCAAGGTTGCCTTGTTGGCAAAATACCTGCATATGTCTGACCTTACAGTATGAAAGTACTTCACAGACAAATGTACCTTGTGACTAGACATGTGCTGCAACCAAGATGATTCCCTCCACGCAGCGAAATAAACCTTGGGAAGGCCAACTGGAGAATAAACATCCAGATCAGACAAATTTTAGGCATCAGTACACAATTAATAAAATCCGGTTCAGTGCCCACGAATGTAGTCCCTGTTTATTTTTAGATCACTTTTTCCTGTCTGAGTTTGTGGTGATACTAGAGTTAGATTTTGGCATTATTGGTAAGGATTTCAAAGCAATTGTTTATTCTTTAAAATGTGAGCTTATGGTGTGATTGTCTGTGTGTATTTCAGCGACAGTGCACATTGACTAATAAGGTCATGGTGATGATCCGGAAGTGAAATCTGTGTTCCGTTGCCTGGTGTTTTGTTTACAATTCAGCCTTTCCAAAAAAAAAATGCAGGTCAACCCTTGACAAGAACTTCACCGTAAAATCATTTTTGAAGGTATTTTTAGATTAACATATGGTTTGTATTGATTGTCACACAGTGGACAGTTCAGTACTGAGAAACAAATGTAGAGACAATATAGTAAAATTAATTGTGTTCTATGGCCAAAAGGCAGACGCGACAGGCTTATCGTATTTGTATATCTACTTCATAACTAGAAAAATACGCATAAATGAGGACGAGAGGGTTCGTCACTGTGCTCTACTTACATTCTGCTCGTGCTTCTTCAAAGCGACCACTCTTCGATGGTCTTCGGACAACAAATTAAGTGTGGCAAGACATTCTTCAAACTAGACCTTCTTGAAGGTCATTATTGGGAACTGTTTCAGCAATCTGTCATCTTCCCAGCTTATCTCTGGAACTAGACATACTATGCATTGGGCCATATTTAAACGCATCGTACGGTCGATCCCAGGAAGCAGCTTTACGACTGGCTATCGTCGCAGGTGAGCTGACCCCGTGTATTATCAATAACTGCTTGGCTAACAGAAAGACATTCTGTCAGAGATCATTTTATTGGGCTCTCGCAAGGAACACAGTGTCTCGACGCTCACGCAAAAGTATATTTTCATGCTCGCGGGGCTCAAGGACCTTCTAGAGCAGGTCAAACGGGTTGGTCGCATCTACTGCAAGGATCGTAATAGGTTTGAAGATTATATAAACCTGCATGCTATCACCAACACATGCAGAACGTATTCTTTAGCAAACGACAATCCATTCTACCACCTGAACTCTCTCCCTTTGCCTAAACACCATCATGTGTGATATATCCGCTGTTTTGGGAGGCCGTAGTTGAGTTTATGCTTTCCAATGAGTCTGCATGACATTTTCAGGCAGTAGCTGTGGATAGTAAAGTAAGACGTCCAGCGTTAAATAACGTTTGGTGGCCTCATGAAACCAACGAGGTATTTTGCATTATGGACGTAGGACGCGTCGCCGAGTATTTGGCCCTGAAATGCATGGTATGTGCATGCAATCGATACCTTCATTCTCCCACTATGGTGAAGCTGATTGCCTTAGACTTCTGCACCATACATTTGAGGTTCGAATTTGTCTTGCGTTCCAAGCTAAGAAGTGTTGTGCAAAACTCTCGTCAACA
Source organism: Potamilus streckersoni (assembly GCA_016746295.1). Classification (NCBI taxonomy): domain Eukaryota; kingdom Metazoa; phylum Mollusca; class Bivalvia; order Unionida; family Unionidae; genus Potamilus; species Potamilus streckersoni. The sequence continues at coordinate 127,706 of JAEAOA010001153.1, forward strand.
CTGATATAAAAACACCATGTCATGTATCATAATTTATCGTAGTGTGCTGCCACTAGAATGTGGCGACATCGGAACAAGATAGGGTTTGTAGTCGCAACTTCAATAAGCTTGAAGCGACCGGTACAGATTGGTCTCCGAGCGGGCTAATGAACTCGGTCAAAATGGAAAAGGGACGACAGAGTATGTATGTATGTATGTATGTATGTATGTATGTATGTATGTATGTATGTATGTATGTATGTATGTATGTATGTATGTATGTATGTATGTATGTATGTATGTATGTATGTATGTATGTATGTATGTATGTATGTATGTATGTATGTATGTATGTATGTATGTATGTATGTATGTATGTATGTGTGTGTATGTATGTATGTATTATGTATGTATGTATGTATGTATGTATGTATGTATGTATGTATGTATGTATGTATGTATGTATGTATGTATGTATGTATGTATGTATGTATGTATGTATGTATGTATGTATGTATGTATGTTAGATTTCTAGTTTATTATTTAGTCACCTTTAGTTATTTGTTTGATGAAGGCTTGTCAGAGAATTTCACAACCAAACCGATAATTCAGTTCACAAAAGTGGCACTATTTCTTCAAATTTCATCGGTAACTTGAATCAATTTTACTTCCTATCATGTGTTGTTTGATATGTAATTGCTTTTTATTGCGAAATGTACACATTAAAAACATTTCACTGCATTTATGTGAAAAAATAAATTTGTAATTTTTCCAATTGGCAATAACCGATTCTGAAAACGTGAAAATAATGTCAAGTACGTGATATCCGTTGCTGATGTCCAGTACAACTTAAATGTTCAATTAAATAGCACATACTGGTTCATTTTTGAAAAGCGATGTCTTGAAATATATTTTAAACATTTTATTGCAATTCATATTGAATGATAGAGTCGATTTTTTGTATAGAAGAGTATGAAACATTCACAATTATTTTTGAAATTTATTGACTGTTTACTCCCTCTCTCTCTCTCTCTCTCTCTCTCTCTCTCTCTCTCTCTCTCTCTCTCTCTCTCTCTCTCTCTCTCTCTCTCTCTCTCTCTCATTATCTGTTTTATAATATCGTGAATGACCGGTTAAATTATCATTTGCGATATTTAAGGTGTTACTATTGCATAATATCTCCTGGCTATAAAGTGTAATACTTTCTTCTTTATGAAATGTGTGTACACAGTCAGATCAGAAATGATTCAGTGAGGTATTCATAACGGCTGAAGAATAAGGGATAGGTTACCATACAAATCTTCATATGGAAAAAACAAAGCTTAAGAAAAAATATTGGTTTGTGTAAATACGCTTTCTTTTTGTTTCTTTGCCTTTAAGCGTATAAAGAAGATTCGTCCGTTTATATTCAATCGTCATGATTCTAAAAAGCGAAAATGGACTGAAGAGTTGACATCATGCGAAGAGTAATAAAACGCTAAGTCATGGATCAGGTTTCAGTAATAAAATAATAATTGTACGAAGTCATGTAAAGAAAGGAAATGGGTTTGGCTTTTACGTCACGTGTGAGGACAATACGTTACATTCGCATTTATGGCTTTCTATGACCGATGCATTGAAACAGTACAGACTGTTCATGAGTAATAAAACTGTAATAAACATGGCCGGAAGTGCTGAAAAATGGCGACTACAACCTACGTTTCATATTTTATTTGGGAATATATTAGTCTTAAATGAGTACCAGACAAATATGTATCACCAACTGATAATTGCTTGCTTGTGGGTTACTGGTTTTTATTCCTATCAACTTTTGTAGTTTTCAGGAAACAATGAACACATATAGTAAAAAAAGAAATAAATACTTACAGTATACAAGGATTACACAAATATTTTTAAATGATAAGAATTGACTCCATCTGCAAAAACAATTGCTCCTAAATGTCTCATTTTTAAGCAGAATAGTTGAGTAATCTGTTTAACTAGGTATAAAATAACTTAAAAAATAAATATAAAAAGATATAAAGAAGTATGAGGATTTGTAGCTAACCTATTCAATGTAACTTATAATACATTGTTGATATGAACTACTCTTCTAATAAATTCATCTTGAAGATAGATAAATGTTTACGTTTATTACCCAAGTGTGTTTATCTTTCTTCCAGCCTGAGCCCGTTTTAAAGTGTGATAACAAGACTCGAACTCTGTTTCTTGTATAAGTCGTAACTAGATAGAACAACCCATGACTCAATGTCAAAGGTCGAAATTTCGCTAAATTTCAGCTACACTTAAATGTGTCTATGTGTCGAAACGTGCTAAGTTTCTTGTTCCAGTAAGAAGATATATTACGCCAGTGTGTACAAGACTAAAAAGTCTCTTGGGTCCTCTACCTTATAATACTTGGAGAATAAAGATCTCCAGGGACGACAAGAGGGTGAGGCAACCGGGGATATATCATCGGAGCCTGGGATACCTTTAATTTTATAAAAGATAAATTTTGTTTGAACAAGAACTAGGACAGACCGACTTTTTTTAACCCCAGGTCCAGTGATCGCTTTCTACGGCTCTGAAAATCTTACGGAATCAACACCGTCAACGAGCTGTTTTCACTAGGTACCATGGACACCATACAAAGAGCGAGGGAAAAAAATCCAAGCAATAATTTTTAGACTTCAGATTAGTTATAAAAACGTTGTGAGTTGAATTTTGTATGAAGAAGAATTGTGCATCATTCGTACGTTTTTCTTGATTTTTTGTAAAATGTTTTGGAAGAACTATTTGATTTTCAAGGTGAATATTTTATGAGTTTCATACTGCTTTTTTTCCCCTGCGTTTATCGTCGCTATCTGCTGAATCACACAACACATAACGCTCGCTACGTACCAAAAGCCCTCAGCAAGTATTCAAAAGCAGAAAAAAATGCTCAAAACTTAAAAAGAAATGTTTTGTTAACAAAAGCAATAAAAAAAGAAATAACAGACTTAATAAAAGTATAAAGAACTGCAATTATGAATGTTTAATATTGTGTTTTTGTGCATTTATCGTCGTATAAAATATCAGCTACTAAAATACACCGCTTGCATAACGCCCTTACATAAAACCCCACTTACGCTTATATTTCATTTTGAAGGCATTCAAATCGTATTGGACTGTATTATTTCGTTACATCTAAAGACTTGTAGCACATCAGAACATTCTAGATCATTGACACATTAGCTCATTTGAGACTACATATACGTCAACGCATTCAGTATTGGAATTTATTTGGAATAACGCTGGAATTCAATTGGAACTTCATACATTTGAACTTGTGATAGAACCGTTAGGACTATATGTGATTTAATTTACCATACAGTAAACTCTATTTAAATTTTCACTTTGTATTCAAGGAAAATCATTTCAATTTTACAAAACTGTTACTTAGTTTAAAACCACAGAGTGCTAACACAAAAAAATAACTTCCTAAAATATTTAATTAGTTGTGTGTTTGCCTCCACCAAGTCAGTCGGTCATCAGCATTATTTTCAGTTTTGCTCTCAACTAAAGATACTTGCGATAATTGGAAAACCTTTCGATATTAAGATTTAGTAATGAAATATGCAACGAATTTCTAATGACAAATTTATTGAAGCATGGAAATTTAGTGGTTTCTATATGGGGATGAATTTCATTTTTACGAGTTTATTCGGCAGGAACTCGATAATATTTTGAACCGGAATTTAGTTTTTCACTTGTTTGACATCACTTGAAAAGAAATTGTTAGACTTTAGGCAGTTTATTTCGAATCTGAACGTGAATTGCTTTGTTCTTGTTGCTGTATTATCATTTTGTGCGTTGATGCATTCACAGCCACATGCTTTACCGCCATTTAATTCCATGAGGCAGCGTCGAAGGTTTTGTAAAAGTACATATGAATACTAGTATTTTAAAATAAGCCGGTTTCAAAAGTAAATTTTTCAATTTTTCTAATACCTTTAATTGGTAAATATATGAAATAAGATGATCCTTGTCAACTTACGTTTTATATAACACCAGAGCACACTGCTAGGTATGAGAACTGCACATTTGACCAAAGATAACGTCTCTTAAGTAGTAGGAGAAAGTAAGAATCCGAGCTCAACAACCCCCTCCAGACCTCCAAACAAATACAAAATACCTAGGTAACGTAATAGAAAACCTATTGCAATCAATAATTGCGTTAAGAATCCGAGCTCAACAAATACAAAATACCTAGGTAACGTAATAGAACACCTGTTGCAATCAATAATTGCGCTAAGAATCCGAGCTCAACAACCCCCTCTAGACCTCCAAACAAATACAATAGAACACCTGTTGCAAAATATCTAGGTAACAGGTAAAATATAATTACGTGATCTTCCAGAATAAGCAAAATGATATGTCAGACTCAATCTTCCAAATCATTACGATTTAGCAGAGCGTGGCGATTGTGGACTAAATTACGCATTAGAATTCCAGTAAGGTAAGTGGTATTATACCTCATTACCAACTGTTAATGTCTCAACTGTAGATATCAAAAATATTTCATTATCATGGTGATAGAGGCTAAACTTTATTTTACCGCTCACATAACGACGGGACTCAAACAAATCTTTTATTTGTGATTTGTTAAGAGGGTATTTTTTGTCGATAAAATACACCTTTGACCGATCAAGATCAATTGTAAGTTTGGTGTATTTTTGCTGACTAATCGGACAGTGAAAGTTTTTAAATTCCGCAAGCAACTTTTGATACAATTGTTCGAGATAATTAAAATACTCGCTGTCATCAGATCTGATGAGCGAAAGTTTTAACTTGTCACGGGTACCACTAAAGCATATGCCTGATGTTTCATTATTAATTTCAACTGTCAATGGTTTGCCGTCCATCATTAGATATTTGATTTTGCTACTGTAGCTATTTGTTACTGTCAAATTTTCAAACATTATTTTTAAAGTTTAGATAAAATTTTAGTTTGCAAAGATAATGTCAAATATATCTCTATCATCATGACAATACCCAAGTGCAAATGTATCTACCCTATTTTCGCAATAACGTTTATCATCAAAATTGCTCAAACCGCGTTTGATAAGAACATCTGTTTCGAGCTTATGATGATTTGTCCGAATTGACATAGCTCTTATAAAACTAACACCGCCATCAAGCGCATACTTGTAGTCATCAAATTTTATAAACTTTTTAACAAAATCACGAGGCAGACCTTTTGCTTTTTTTGTTATTTTATTATTGTCTAACAATACGGCATACATTTTACTACGTAATCCGATAAAGTATTTGATAGCGCTCGAGTTCATTTCATCTTTGAACTTACCAATAACCTTTTTATTTGTGTCGTCATGAAATTTACTGTCACGTGGGTAATCAGAAAGATCAAACAGATATCTATTATCATGCATATCCTGATAGACGTCCTTGCATTCGATTTCATATACGAGCGAATCAGTATCAGTAAATAATAATCTACTAGCCGGCCATTGATTTTTAACAAAATTATAATGAAAATCGTACATCAGCCACTTTGATAAATCTAACACTGAAGCTCCAACGTAGATCGGCTTGTTTAGTTTTAGATTTGTTTTTCTTCTTTGTATCGCAACAAGATTCTCATTAAATATTTTCATGCTCACAAAATCATCGTCTGACACAAGCTTGTTTCTGCGATTGACATCATTGACTAGTTCGATATTTACGCGTTTCCTAATATTCTCCATCGTCTTACCAAAAACAGAATTGTTTATCAGTTTGAAAAAGTTTTTCTCAAAATCAGTTTTTGCCGCAGCTCTTCTTGTAGTGTTCGAGTTAATATAACCTCTCATCCACGGCGACTGATTAAATTTTAGTACGCGATGAACTTTTCTCAACACGAGACCAGCATCGACTGCTTGTTTTAAAGCTTTGTAATGCAAAACATAATTACGTTTATGAAGCAAATTTGGTACTAGTTTCTTGACCATGGAATGTTGCCTTGGTGATGCTAACGCTTGTTGTTCTTTTGATAACAAACTATAATCTATGACCATCGATTCCGCACAGAAAGGATAATCGTTATGTAGTTTGTGTAGCGAAGTTGGATAATCGAGATCAACTTCAACGAAATACGAAACATCGTCGGGTATCTTTTTTTCTGTCTCTGATAGAAATTGATCAGCCGTGATCCAATGAAATCCACCAAACGGCATTGACTCTGCCATCGAATACCCGTACAAGTTATTGCAATCTAGATAAACTATATACTTCGAAGGAAGGTCAGGATTATACTCTTTCAAATATTTGTTGTTTGCTTCAGCATACTTCTTCGTTATCACGCTAATACCGCCTCGGATACCTTTTTCAATAAAATTGAACATATCAACATCAGTCAGTAATTCCAACCTTACCTTACTAAACTTTAACAGAGCATCCCATGACAGTCCGGGGGCAGAATAATACCAGCAAGGATCTAGTCCGTAATTATTATAACTCACTTCTCGAAAACTTTCAAAAACATCTGCTAATAATAACACGTCAGTTTTCAAATACAAATCGTGATAATCACCAAAAGTCTCACAATCAAACTCTTTCCAAATATCTTGTGCATACTTGTACTCGTCATCAGTGATATTTTCGTTTTTAAGTTGCGAGTAAAATTTGTCTTTGCTAGGTAAAGATGTTTCATCAAATTTACTCCAATCGTCGAGATATTCGTATGGAAAAACTCCTTTTTTAGCTAATAGATTAAATTTATCTCCAAAACAGTCTCTTAGGTTATTAAATTTACTACAACCTTTTACTAGCTCATCTAACGAGGCTGCCATAAACTGCAGGCTGTCAATAAAACGTAATTTACCTAGCGTAACTGACATATACTTTTCAAAATTATTTGGAATGCATTTGATGACATTATTGAGTTTTAGATGAGCTTTTATCTCAGGATCACCAAAAGCTTCTACTATAATATGGCTATCATATCCTCGAAAATTGTGAAGAATAACTGGAATAAAATCTGGAGCGTGAAATTTTAAATTACACTGGTCATGAGCCGCTCCACGATACTGTCCGGTCAAATGGCAATGGTCACGTACTTTTTTGTTATCATCAAAAGCTTTTTCACAAATATAACAAATTTTCGCTTGCTCGTGATCAGATTCTTGTTGAGGTGTTAATTTTAACATTGGAGTTACTTTTTTCAAACGATAAGTAATATTATCAACTTCATTAATCAACTGCTTGAGAAGCCAAACAGCTGGATTTTTACCACGATAGAGTTGGATTGGTTTAGATAACCTCGAATCAGCGCAACAAACTACCTTGTACGCTACTCCACATGGAACATGATTTTGAATTTTTCTTGTACTCGATTGGTTAGGATCATTTTCTACGCCAAGTACAGGTTGAAGTAAGCATTCGAAATCGACGTATATGACGAAAGGAATTTTTAGTTTATGATTATGATGGACAAACTGTAACACGCTATCTTTTTTAGATGGCATTGTTATTCTTTGTACGTCACTACAGTACTGCAAATGCTTTTGTAATGTTTCATTGTCTCTACAACCGTGCAAGCAGCGATAACAAAAGAACTTTTTGTTGTTATTTTTATTATACTGTCTTCCAACTAGTCTGTTAAAGTTTTTAATCCAAATGTAATGATTTTTATAAAACAGTAAATTGATAGTCGATTGTGAAGCCTTTTCTGAAATATACCTCGGATAGACATTTTCTTTTTCATCTAATCCGAAAACGTTAATCGAAACATTATTTTGCTTTTCAAACTTTGGTATTTGATTTTCTGCCACTGGAAAGTCAATACCAGCACAATTTAATCTTGACACGTGACTGATATACTTCTCAACACGATCAGCATTTTTTTCTGCTGGAAATAGCGCGGAAAGAACAGCCCATTGGAAACATTTGCTATCGACGTTTTTTATGTTTATACAGCACTGTTTATTTTTTATTTTTGGTGGCAGGTCGATATACGAACTACCGCGTAATGCGTCATATTTCATCGTGTGAAACAAAATTTCCTTGATCATTTCAAACTTCCAACCCGAACCTAATTCGGTAAATTCTTCTATTTTTTTCCAAATTTCTTGGTGTATTTCATTAGATAGTGACAAAAGATCACTACCAAGTAAAACACGTCTAGATTTTGCGTTGATGTAAGGGTCTGCAATTTCCTTGTTAGTAGATTCTTCCGTCAAAAGTAGTTTTGAAAATATAACGTGATATTGCACTAACAATCTTAGACCCTTGTGTTTTTCAAGCTCACGTTTTACAGTCGTCTGTAGCAGATGAAAGAGATTTGTTTCAGAAAAATTTACTAAAACGTTTTGATTATCAAACTGATAACTATTGTCAAAACCTGTAAAAGCAGTCGCTATTTTATCAGGTTCTCCAATAAGACTTCTCTTGGCTATATCACGCAATTTCAACATTATTATACTATAGTCTAATATCTAATTGATAATTTACTCCGCTAAACAACAATTAGAGATAAAAAATATCACCTATAATATAATGACAATAAATCTGACAAGCGCACGTGAGCAAGAGGTATATCATGTTTATCCGAAGTACAATCTGTACGCTGGAAATGCACTTGGTTCGGTTATTAATATCATTACTGGAATATCTGTTGGTAAAGCAACGCCAGCGGGTTATACGATTAGTGTAAAGGGAGATAATACTGAAAGAATTACGATGTTTAGAAAAGATTTTATTTACACGTTATTTTGCGATGACATTCCAGAGGGGAAACGAGTATATCATTATAACGGTAAAGTCACTGATGATAATATTGAAAATTTATCCTTACAAGACGAGTTTCAGCCGCATCCGGTCTTTGATTTATACGAGGCTAACGATCGTGGTATTATAAGAAACAGAAAAACGAAAAAAGTTCTTAATAATATGAGCAATATGGGATATATCAGTGTGACTGTTAGAGGAACATCGACAGATCGAGTTTGTTATACTGGTCATAGGTTTGTTTACGAGGTGTTCAACGGATCTATACCCAATGGTCTGGTTATTAATCATATCAATAATGTAAAAACAGACAATCGATTGGAAAATCTGGAGCTAGTGACCCAACAGGAAAATGTGAGAAAAGGACGAGGTGGTGGTATTAATTTTAGATGCCCAATAAAACCTGTTATTTCGTTAAACCTTGAAACGGATGAGGAGATCAAATTCAAATCAATTACAGCTGCGGCGAAATATTATAATATAAATCCCAGAGCAGTAAAATTTGTAGCTGATGGAGCAACAAAATCAGCTTTTTCAAACAAATATGATGCTAGTATTATTTTTAGATATGATGATTAATAATATTTTGTAATTCGGTTTTAGTCAAACAATGATGAGCAAATGCTATAATATCATCGCAATCAAATTTTAGCGTCACTACTGCACTTTCATTAATTTTATTTTTTTCTGCTTCTGTTAGTAATATTTTATGAGAATCACCTTGCATTACAAAAATCTCAACGGAATATGAACTATAACCTGACAAGCATTTTCTTACCGCTTCGGTTAGTTCGTGGTAGTTTATTATATTAACTTTTTGGTGATATTTGACCTTGTCAGTCATCTTATAACAACAAATTAGATAAAAAGTATATTATAATATGGATATGATGAAACGACTTGCTAGCGATAAGGTCTCCACAATCTCTAATGATATAATAGACAAATCCATTGGTTATAACGAAGATGATATTTTATATAACAACGAGTCTGATGATGGTGAAATAGTCACCGTCGTTAACAGATATAATTATAGCAGACCAACCACTGGAAAATATAATGTCAAGTATCACATTGCTAAAAAAATTATAAAATTTAATTTTACCGTTACCGAACAGCAGGTATTTTTGCAGTTAATCAGACCTTTTTTAAACATTAAAATTCCAGACCGACAGAAAAATATCAAATTCGATTTCATATTTGTCAAACTCTGTAATCTTATGACGATCTCTGACGATCGCAGACAATATCTAATATCATTATGTAAACCAGTAAAATGCAAATCTATCAAACGAAAGTATGAGGAAATTTATAATAGCATTATTTCACAGTCGATAAAATCGACCGGGTTGGAATCCAACTGTTAAATTTATCACTATACCCACGCCATTTGACTAAACTTTTATCTCCTTTTTTCCTAATCACTTTTTCGATAATGAAAACATTTTGTTCAGTTTTTTGTAGTTCTTGTTCGTAAAAACTACCTACTATAGGTTCACCTGCCAGATCTTTTAACGCGTACGTTACAGGTATTGTTAAGAGTACTTTATCAACAACAAATACTTCTTCGCTCCAGTTTGGAGTAAATCCTTTTTCAAATATCTTTTTAGTCAAAGAGATTCTAACTTTATCACCGACCTTAAATTTATGTCTGCGGTACATGTTTTCGTTTGCTAATATTGGATTTTTGATAGCGTCATTGGGTGACATTTTGATGGTTCGATGTTTCGTGTTATTATATTCGCCTACGATTTGAGAAAGGTCATCGATGTACCTGTTGGTGTTTTTAGCTGTCATATGTTTGTGTAATTTTTCGTTTAGCGTGCGATTAAATCTCTCGACAACAACGCTTTTGCCTTCGTTTCCTGTAACGTATTTTTTAATATTATTTTGTTCTAGAAACTGCTCAAACTTTTTGTTAAAAAACTCGGCTCCATGATCAGTCCAGATTTTGTTTGGTTTTCTTTCGGTACTCGTTATTATCTGTTTTAGCGCATCAGTGATTGACGTTCCTGTTTTATCTGAAACTGGCACACTAAAAGCGTATTTGCTGAAAACATCTATAACGTTAAACAAATACTTCTTTGGAGCGCCATCAGCGCCAACGTTAAACTGAGCCAGATTGGATACATCTACCAAATCTATTGCCCAGATATCATCTACAGCGTTTGCAACAACTTTGCGTCTCGGAAACTTTTTTTTTTAGGTCTGTGTAGTTCGACTGCAAGATCATCGTATAATTCTTTTCCCCGATCGCGAGGCGATTGACGAGACTCTCCGAGTCCAAGTTTATATTTTGCTCCTATCATTCCTTGAACAAATCTTCTATCAAAACGTTCTCGTAGATTTGTTGGCTCCATATCATGTAATTCGTCTAACATTACTTTATCACAATCTGCTTTCGAGTTTTCATGATCACGATAACAGATATCATGACGCATTGCTATTGCATCCACTTGATTATAAGGCTCTTGTCCTGGCAATGGATTGTCGTTTTCATCTAGTTGTTGGTCTAGCGGATTCCACGGACCTGTATACCGATGACCTGGCAAAGTCCAACCGCCTTTTGGTTTTGGTAATTTACCAATTAGTTTATGTATATCTATACCTAACCCTATTATTTCTCTGTTGTTACAACGTTGACAGTACGTAATGATTTTATCTTGTTCTATGCAAAGATCTTTGTCACAATCACAATTGCATTTCATTTTATTTTATTTTGTTTCATAAGATTAATCGTCGATCAAGATAACTCTATCAACGCTAGATCCTACTTGTTTTTTCAAAAACATACTTTTCTTTCTACCACAGATTGCACAAATACTTTTTAACATCGTTCTATTATTTTTCGTTTTTTCCGTCATCTCATCCTTGTTCTCTGTTTTAGTTTTGCATTTGAGACAGTATGTTGACATTATTATATCAAGGAGTTTAGATAAAATTGATTGCAATATTATCATTCGCATGAGAAGGATGCTCATCAAATTGTAAAATAAACTTCAAAAAGTTTTTACTCCCAGAGTTTTTACTCCCAGAGTTTTTACTCTGGTGCATTTGTCTGACAAACATGATACAATAATAACCACAAGCTGATGTTCCAATCGGCTGTAGTTGATTAGACGAATAATTTATTTTATCAAATTTTTTAAAAATATATTTTTTTATGAGATCGCTTGGAGGAAGTCCGAACGAATCAAAATAATTGTTATCGTGGACAGCAACCCAGTGGGTGCCAGAGCCATCATTGAAGTTTTCAATATTTACAATACAAGAACCGCCTGTTGGTACGTCATCGAGTTCATCTTTGGAAAATACTCCTCGAAATCCAACAACGTCCTTCAATTTTTCAATGATGTCAAAATTGCTCAATAACGTCTGGTCCCTGGTAGAGTTAATCCGCGTCCGATTCCTAGTAAGTTTGGCAGCAGACTTCCCGCTAGTCCCGCTAAAAGTGGAGCGAAAGGAATAATTCCTCCTTGTTTTGTTTGTTTGCGTTTTGTTGTTTTCTTTTTTTTCGATGATTTTGTTTTTTTCGGCGACTTTTTCGTTGGCATTTTATTTTATACTGTTACATAAAACTGAGTGACTATGTCACTGCCGATAGATTTGTTTGATACCACGACCTTCGACTGCTTTCTTCGTTGCGCCAGAGACTGCTCCTGACGCAGCCGCAAGTCCAAGTGTACCAAGTACTGGTAAAACTTTGCTAGCTATTATTGATAACGCTGGTCCAAAAAATCCACCTTCTTTTGACATTGCAGTTACCTGAGAAACAGATAATTTCAGCACAAAAGGTTTGTTGCGATCGAGTTTATTGATTTGTTGTTGCGTTAGCATGACTTTTACTGCAATTTTATTTGAAGTTTCCGGAGAGATCATCAAAGAAACAGAGCTGCGTTTAGCAACAGCTGATGATAATTTTTCAACTTGACCAGATGTTAGGTATATTTCTCGAGTTGTGTATTTGGTTTTCATAATGTTATATCCAAGTTGTTAGATTAAACTTGTACTGTCATTCTTCCTTTGATTGAATCGATGGTCAGAAATCGATCACTAACCAATAGCGCGTATACGTTATACTGTTCACCTGGCACAGCGCCCAGTGTCCACGTGACCTCAATATCTGCAGTCGATCCCACAACACGCTCCAAATGTTTTGATACGTCAAAATAAAAGATGGGATAGAGCGTTCGAAACTCATCTATTGATATTTGAGATCCACTGTCCGCGTTCTGATATTTTTGCATTGCTTCCATAAGATACATGTACGGCTGAGAGATGTTTCTGGTGGCGTCTATGGTAAAATTACATTCGATTGCACGTTCGGGATACTGTTTGGAATTTACTCTCACAAATATTCGTCTAACGTCTGGGTTATCGAATACGGAGTTGTTTATTTCCTGATTGTTACGACGTGCTTGTCGTTGAAATACGACGAACAAGTGTCGCGGTAGTTGTTCGCTGGGCGTGGTCGTTACACGCCATGTGTAATCAGTCGCGTTGGGAATGGCTGTTTGATAAATCCTGTTCTGTTGGAAGTGTATCTTTTTTGTAAAGGTGGCTAGTAAAGATTCGAGCTCCATCATTTTAGCTAATGAAGGGACAACCCGAGGCATCCACAGTGCTAATCTTGTAATAGAAAACTGTCCCTCAGCCACTCCACCGGCGTGTATTATACAATCGTTTTGATCAGCTCGATCTAATATAAGCGTATGTTTTATTCCTCGAAACACTTTGTTATAATCACGGCAAAATCCAAAGATTGTACTTAACGGAAGCATCATCGTTATTTGGCGAGATTCTGCGGCAAACGCTTTTCGTTTGGTAAATCCCTCGTTATATCTTATGTTACGTGCACTAATAACACCGTTTATTAAATTTAACATTGCAACACCATCTGCGCCTGCCGCTGGTGGAGTTATACCAAGATTACGACAAGCGGCAATAAGTGAAACTCTTGTGGCGTTTGCATCAGCAGCTGCACCTGGTGCGGCTATACCAAAATTATTAGCATTAGCAATAAGAAAATTTCTTACAATTCCAACATCTGCATCGGCATTAGCTCCGTGTTCAAAAGCACCACTTGAAATAAACTCGCCAGAGGTAGTTGTCCCTAGTCCAGTATCTTTGAACCACATCATATTTGTGGCTATTGATCTGGAATAGTCATCGCTAAACGAAACGATGTTTAGTATTGTACTCGCTATGGGTAAGTGCATCGAAATATCTTCTACGGTTTGATTGGCCAGTTGGTATCGTGCACTCTTAAACAAACTCCAACCATTATTGACGAGAGCGATTTCTACATTAGCTGCAATATCAGCACCTGCTGCATCTAATATTCGGCCACGCACTTCTAGCATTGCCTTATGAGGTAGTAGAAACACGTCCTCGTCTCTTGTGTTAAAAGTTCTAACCCCAGTTTTATTCGGTTCGTTCGAGTTCTCATCGAGATACTCGACATACTCTAATTCTGTTACAGCATCGTCAGTATCAATTTCTTCTGCAAAGTCGAGATAGTTTTTAGCTGACATTTATTTTATAATCGTTACACAAAATTAAAAGGCAGCAGGGGTCATCGGCGCTGTTTTCTTTACAAGTTTACGTACTATTTCTTCACCACTCGGCGACAATAATTTTTTTGTTGTAGCTATCATAGCTCGTTTTGTTTCTTCTGTTGGCGCAATATCTGATATTACTCGTTTTATTTCAGACACCGTAGGTGTTGTTGAAGGTCCTTTAATCTTATCAGCAATCTTTTGCCCTACTGCAGTGCCTGCTGAAGATGCCGCCCCTGTAGCGAAAGCTTTACCGGCGTCAAGTGCAATGGGCGCTACTTTACGCGCGATTCCTGGAATATTCTCTGCAATTGTTGTAAATATATTTCCAAAAAATCCACCTACGATTTTTCTTCGATAAACTTTTCTTCGTCTCATTTTATAAAATTATGTACACAAAATCACATGCCTAGGCAGTGCGTAGGTGTAAGTAATACGTGACTATCTCGTTGTTCACGTCTATTTGTCGTCCAGATTGGTCTGTGAGTTGCATTGTAATGCTTGTAATTTGATTCTCAGGTGTTATTGGATAGTAGATAATCTGTCGCGGATTGATTTGCATGAGAGAACCTGGTGGGACTTCTGGTGAGAAACTGTAGATCGTTTGCCCGCGGTTGCCTTTTGACGTATAAGATCCAGATGCGATAGAGCAATTGATGAGTATTGTATTTACTTCTGTGATATCTACTGGTAGTTCTCCATCAAATGTCAAAGATTTATCTTCACCGGTGGTATAGTATAAAACTCTAGTAAAACCTAACATCTTTCCAAAACTTCTTTCTTCAAAGATGACTTTCATATTTCTTTTCACTGTTATCCTAGCTCGTAAGGTGTTATAATTCGCCGCTAATTCGAAATTATCAGCATTCCCACCAGCTTTTGTTAGAAGCTCTTTTATTGTTCTGTTTAGATCAGTAATGTTATAAGCTCCTTGTGGAATCTGTAGTTTGTATTGTATATCAATAAACTCTTTTTGTGATGTTGGAGATTGTTTAACATTAACGATTAAAATTTCATCATTAATCCCAGTTTTAATATTCGGCATGGCGTTCCAACAAGTACAAGAAATTAATCCAATCTCATACTGTTTTGCAGGATCTAGTTCTATTGGTGGGTTGTAATTTACTGTAAAATTCGCGCTGTTTCCTGTTATTTGTGACGAATCAAGCAATAATGTTGTTTGCATTATATTAATATTTTAGATAAGATCGCGGTGTAAAATTTCGTACTCGGATGATGTTAGTAATCCACTCGATCTTAGATGATCAAGTATGTCAATAATTTCGTTATCAATCTCTACACTTTCATTACCAGCTTCTTTAGAGGATATCAACAGCATTAGCCGATCGACTATGTCTGCGTTTGATGTAAAAACTTTAACTCCACCTCCAGTTCTTTCTTCCGGTAATCTTTTATCTCGCTTTTTTTCATATTGTTTGAGTAGTCTTTTAAAATCCCATCCTTTACTATAACCTCCTGGTTTATTTCGATATTGTTTTGATGTTTTAAGAAAAACCTTAGCAATAATTCCATCTCTAATATAATTGAGTAATGTTGGAATATTTCCTTCATCTTTTTGATCTTTAATTTCTTCATCAGCACGTGAGCCATCTTCTACAATTCTTTCTAATTTTTCCATCAAATTATCATAGTTTTCTTTTGACCAATCTCGAATAGTATTAATATTAGTGATATCATATTTTTCCATAAACTTTTCATACTCAACATCTTCTATTTTAGACCTAGCTTGTCTTCTGTAAATTTTTATAGTTTCTTCAAAAGGTATCATTTTTATCACACTTTCTTGTAATATTTTTTGTTTCTCAGTTAATTCTTCAGTTTGTTCTGATAATTTTTCCATCATACTTCTTATCTCATCTGGATTAACCGTCAATCTTGTTATTGCGTGTTGAAGTTCAAGAGGATTGTTCATTAGCCTGTCAAACTCAGCTTGTCGTGCAGCAGGATCAGCAATGTTTCTTACAAGTTCGTTTACAATTTTTACAGTTTCTTCTTTTGATCTTTCTCCAAGTAAACCAAACAAACCCTTTTCTTTCATTTTTGCTAGTTCTTCTGGAGATGATGTTTGTATTTCTGGCTGCTTGCCAAGCATTGCCTCAGTAACAGGTTTGAAAAATTTGGTTCTTTCTTCTTCTGCTTGAACTTGTCCACGTCGAGCTTCTTCCACCTTTTTCTTAAAAGCCGCTCGAGTTTCGAGAAACTTTTTTAGTAATTCGATTTTCTGTTGATGTTTGTCCATTATTTTTATACGCTTTACAAAATTATATCATAGAAACGTCTCAAGGCAACAACGAAACATCTTGGTTGGATCACGCGCTAGCTTGTCAAATAAAAAGAAATTGTATCGATCTTTGGTTGCATGATGATATAATTCGATAAATTTATCTTTTGTAACGTCACCGCACTGCTCGTTTGCAATATTTCTCACATCCACATTATCTAGTCCGGGAAATAATATGAAACAACCCGTATTTCGCCTAATAAACCTATCAACATTATAAAAACCTTGGGCAAGATAAACAGAATTACATCTTTTATTACGTGATAGTGAAAAATATGATCTAATCTTGTTCATTTCCTCATTGTTTAGCGGAATATCATCAAAGACGATTATCTTATGCTCTGACGAATCGAGTTCATTCACTGGAACGAGTTCTTCTGGTTGTTTTATCAAAAATATATCATCACCAATGCCAAGTTCATCACGAAGTTTATCATTATACTCGTTTAATAATTTGTATTTGTCTTGTTGGGGGTTGATGGTGTAAATATACACCTTATCATAGTTAAAGTTATTATTGAGTAAAAGATTTAATAACAAATTTGTTTTACCAGATCCAGTTCGCCCAACAATAAGATAATGACAGTCTGGAAGTTCATTGTTATGTTTATGCTTCACCAATCGCTCGGTGTCAAAGTTTATTATCTTCGCCATCGTATAATTTTATGTTATATTAAACCAACAATTTTGTGTAGAACGGTATGTATAATGAGCTACTATACAAAATTTGGAACATTAGCAGTAGATTTATTAACAGAAGGTTACCAGGGTGACTTATCCAAGTATGCGACTCTTGATAAGCTCAAAAATGAAATCAACAATTTGTTAAACGTTGCAAGTGTAGATCCAAATGAAGTTGTAGTTTTCCAGGACAAACAAGGACGATTAAAGACGAGTAATGTACAACTATCAGATGTACTAGTACGAAATCCTACTGCAGTTGCTAATAATATTGTTACTTTTAACAATCAAGGTAAGATAGAAGATTCGGGTAGGTCAGTTAACGATTATGTTAGAAAAGCAGGTGATTTATTTACGGGAAACATTGCTATGAACCAGAATAAGATCACATACCTTGGAAACCCAACTGAGGATAATGACGCTGCTACTAAGAAATATGTTGATGATCAGGAATCAAAGTACGTGTCAGTGCATGGCGGTATAATGCGTGCATTTCTCAACATGAACAATAATGGCATCAATAATCTTAGAACACCAGAATCTGATTTTGATGCTGTAACAAAGAAATATGTTGATGATATCAACAATGAAATCACCAAGTTCAAAACTGATTTTACTAATCACATCACCACGTTTTTAAATTTTCGCAGAAACATAAACAAAACCAATAACGAATTTTTTGGAAGTCCGCCATCTGTTGATATTACACTCGATAATATTAACACAAAACTCAACGATATTATTAGTGGAATTCCTAGTATTGTTGAGAAAACGAGTATGATTAAAATTCCTCACAAGCAGATTAAAAATATTGTTTATACTGTTGCTTCTGGAATGTCTACTTGGTCGCCGCAAAATAACACTCTCAAACATACTGCAGAGGTCACTGGTGTGTATAGATTGTCCGTGTTGAGCAGTGCAAAGTTTAATATATTTACATTATTTCCATGGCGTCACTCGACTGATAATTTCTCTGGAACTGTGTCTATTGTGTTAAACAAAGATGTTGAAGAAACTTTTATGCTAATAGCAGATGACAAAAAATTAACTGCTGCGTCATATTGGTATTGTCTGGAATTTGTGGCTGAAACACCTCAACTAGTTACTTAATCAAACCTGAGATTATGTGAACAAATATTATAATGAAAAAAAGTATAGTTGATTTCAATCATATTTCAAAAGATATTCCAGAACAGGATGTTGACGCACTAATACAATACTACAAATATTATCATAAAAAACTTTGGTGCGTTAAAAAATGCTACAAATATTATAACAAAATACTTCGAGTAATATCATATCTACCCTTGTTAATGACTAGTTCTGGCATAATTTCAAGTGGTATATCATTAAACCCGTTTTTGTTAATCATATCCGGTGTTGGTGTTTCTCTTACAGCAGCTTGTAAAAAAGTTGAACCTAAAATTTCGATAAAAAAGCACGGCTGCTTAACATCAATTATAACTTACAAAAAACTACTTGATCAAATAAGATCTTACCTACGAGGAGTAAAATATAGTATGGACGATTTAATACGTGAATTTCGTATTATTGACAACATGTTAACAGATATTCTACCCATGAGGATCAGCAAATATGAGAAAGATTATCAAAAGAAGTATGATATAACATAAAATTTTATATAATACCACTTACCTTGCTGGAATTCTAATGCTTAATTTAGTCCACAATCGCCACGCTCTGCTAAATCGTAATGATTTGGAAAATTGAGTCTGACACATCATTTTGCTTATTCTAGCAAATCACGTAATTAAATTTTACCTGTTACCTAGGTATTTTGCAACAGGTGTTCTATTGTATTTGTTTGGAGGTCTGGAGGGGGTTGTTGAGCTCGGATTCTTAGCGCAATTATTGATTGCAATAGGTTTTCTATTACGTTACCTAGGTATTTTGTATTTGTTGAGCTCGGATTCTTAACGCAATTATTGATTGCAATAGGTTTTCTATTACGTTACCTAGGTATTTTGTATTTGTTTGGAGGTCTGGAAGGGGTTGTTGAGCTCGGATTCTTACTTTCTCCTACTACTTCTTAATCTCTTGTAAATACCGAAATACAAATTATGGATTTTATTATTTGGTTGGAGAGTGCTAAATATTTATTTTTGCAGACTCAATATTTCATCTTTGTATTTATATTCAAAGAAGTTTGAATTTATGCTACAAAGGAAGTACCTTGTCTGCATACAAGATATTTAGAGAATGGCCATAAAAAGCAGAAACAATCGTATTGTTCTTTCTTACAGTGGATTATATAACTGAAAGTATTTTAGCGCATAATTTCCACCTCTTTGCTTCTGAAGAAAATATGTGCTTACATTGTGCAACTTCTTTAAACTATTATATCCAACTGATAGAGAAACATCTGTTTTCCAACGATCAGTTTGCCTTGGGCCATACCGAGTTTGGTAAACTCAAATTTATCTTGACTGATAACTATCCGCTCAAAAAGCATTATCGACGTAATACCTCCTGGCATGATTAAATAAGTTGGTCAATATCTCAAAGAAATACTAGATGTAAGAACAATATGTGAGTCGTCCGGCGCTTTTTCCTAGAGTGTATTTTACACTTTTATATTGATTCCAGGGGCCTTAACTCCAACAGAGCGAAACCAGGTTCAGTAACGGTTTGATTGCCTATTGGGTGTGAAGTACTTCTCCAAGTTGGATCTATCTTCAGGTTATTGACAAATAGAGATAGCAGAAGAGGGCAAATATAAAACTGCATTTTATGTATGCATCTTAGAACTGTATGAATGCAATCGTATGTGTTTTGCATTCATAAATATTCCAAAAAAAATTCAACGTCTTGTGGAGAGCTGCATGGGAGAGCTAGTTTTTAAAGAATGTCATATATTTTCAGGTGATATTCTCAGTATCTATTTCATTACTTTTGAAAAACATTTATCCAAGCTGGGAGCTCTGTTTATTTTTATTTTTATCTTTGTTGCTTAGAGCAATATGGTTTACAACTGAAATCGTCAAAATGTCACTTTATAATGACAGGTTTCTTAGTTCGGTCATGTTGTCTGACAGAATGGCATTCGCACAGAGCTGGAAAAATTGGAGGTTACGACTTCATGGCCCGTTCCCAAGAACATCGAATACGTAATATACATTCTAATACTTTACGGGTTATTAAAACCTAGTTTATTATAAGCTTGAAATACTTAAATGGTTGGATATTCCATTAGGAAGCTGGCCGAATTGCCCAATAAGCCAAACGTGAAATGGATCTCATTTAGATTTAATTGTTTATCTTCAATAATTTTGTAATTATAAGAGAACAAACGGATATTTGCGCCAAATATTAAGATATAACTGGTTGTGATTATAAACAATTCTACTAAAAGTTATTCTATATAATTAAACTTTTGCGTATTTACCACAATAAACGGACTAAAGTCACAAATTTATTTTCTTCTGTTGATAAAAAGTTTAATTTTAAACATTTAGTTTTTGAAGTTGTTAGCATTTTCCTGCAGTAAGCGCATTTATTATCCTATTGTTGCGCAGTTTTTGAAAATTAACCGTTCAGTCTAAACAAGCCCGATGTGTTCAGTGGAAAATAGAGACAATATTGCTTTATTATGCTAAAATGCTTCTCAAATATATCATTATAATCAAGTGTAGCCGTTGTTAGTCTTTGTTACTAAGCTGCTTTATGTATTCTCAAAGTAACATAAACGTCTTAATGATACGGACTAAATTTGTTTTAGTAACTGTTGTAGTGTTTTACTAATCATTACCCACATGTACTGACCAACATAACTATGAAAATTAATCATTATAGCCGTTCCTAAGCCATAAACACTAAGCAGGGCAGATATAACGCACACATAATAAGAACAAAATACACCATTAATGACATACATTGGCTGACATTTGCTATCTGAGTTTAAATTTAACGTCAGATCTAGCTTCACAGATTCAAACAAGGTTAGAATTTGTCGTAGGATGGGCTTGTCTTCGATTTTAAGATAGATAAATTCACTGTTTTAAAGCATAGAACAAACAGCTGCTATTTTACTGATTGACTGAATGAGAAAACGATGAAACATAACGACGAGACATTGCTCTACTATCAAACCAGACCAGAAAAGGTTTTCATGTCTTAAAGGTTATAGTATCTTCCGATATCTGTAAACGTCTGCTACTTGACTGATTATTCAAGATAGCAAAGCAATTTAATTGTTGACAAAATACTCATCCTAACTAAACAATACAATACATAGTCATAAGGAAGAAAAATCACATGATGACTAGCATTTCCTTCACTAACATGCCATCTTTACCAACACTCATCTCTACCGACCAACACCAC
Source organism: Potamilus streckersoni (assembly GCA_016746295.1). Taxonomy (NCBI): domain Eukaryota; kingdom Metazoa; phylum Mollusca; class Bivalvia; order Unionida; family Unionidae; genus Potamilus; species Potamilus streckersoni. The sequence continues at coordinate 149,315 of JAEAOA010001153.1, forward strand.
AAATCTACTGAACAATACTGGTTAATCCGGTCAGCACCTGCACATATTTACTAATACATACGCATACTGATCAATACACATTGTTACTGATTAGCATCCACAACTACTAATCAGCACCCTCTCTACTCACCAGTACCAACACGTCCTAACCAATACATCATCTCAATGACTAACACTCCACACAAAATGACCAATACACGGTACCTCCTGACCAAAACCAATACCAACTGACCAGCATCTGCACCTACTGATCAACATACCATCTTGCTGGCCAACATCCACACTAACCCAACACATCCTCTACTGATCAATACTAACGTCTACTGAGCAAACCACATGGTTACAGACTAGTAAGTGCATCTACTGGACCATCAGCCACACGTACTAACCAACACCAATGCCCTAAATCTAACCTTTTATAGGCATATAATCGGATGGTGTGAAGTAGCAATACACACTTTATGACATAGACTTGTTGATGTTTACAATCTAAGAATGCATTTAATGTTACATTAAGAAACTTATAGGTGACGCTATTGTAACAATGTCAAATGAGGTCCGAATTTGGCATTAAAAAAGGTTTTGTATACTTTAAGGTTGTTATATGTTCTATGTTTGATTATGAAAACAGCAAACAACATCATAGATTGCTCTGCCACTGCATTGATTTATCAGGTGATCAAACAATGTTATTTGCTCAATTTGTAAAAATGTACTGGAAGTAAAAGTCTTAAACATTGCAGCTCAATATCTTGCGTATCATTTCTTTGTCTTTTCATGTGTCTAGAGCCTCTGCAGTTTCATAGCAAAAATGTAAACGGACGGAAATTAATAGACAGACTGGTAATTCATAATGTGATCATCCACTGAAACCATTTGATCCATGACCCTACATGTCGGCATATGGTCATACTTTCAAAATGATGCGATCACTTTATTACTGACAAGTACAGACAGTCCAGTACATTTCTTACAAAGTGTATAACACAAATGCTTTGCTTTTCAATCAATCAGTCAATTTGTTGGACATTGAGTACCTTTTAATGTTTGCAAAACAAAATTAAATTGTAGCAACCTTAAAGCACACGAAAACTCTAAAGCTGATCTTAAGCCATAGTCTATCCTTCTTTGACAGTTTAACCATGTTTCGCAGTTTATTTCATCATTTTTTTTTCTCGATCAATCAGTCCAGTAGCGGATGTTATTTGCTGTTTCAAAACAACTCAGGTAATATAACAGTACACTATGAATTATGTTACGACTAACTCTAACCTTGTTTGACAGTGTAGCAATATCTCGCTCGTTCTTTTGTTGTTTTTTTATCTCACCAAAATCTTAGTCAAGAATTAGCAATAGATGCAACTTAATCTGACATAAAATTTACAATAGGATTGTAAATATATGCCAGTGCCTGTCATTAAGTGTGTGTTTGTTGTTCTCTCCATAATAGTCAATGTTTAAAGAAAGCTATAGCTCCCCTCAATGTTTCATTCCCATAGATATGTTGGCTGATCGATTACTTTCTTGCGTCCTTTTCTGTTTTATTCATTCATGGTGCCGGGACATATTGACTGGCATCGATTTGATATCCACCTCCCTAACATTGTCTTAGTAATGTTTGCAGAAATTTATTTTGTATGCTTTAGTTTGCAAATTGTATTAATGAGTTGTTGTTGTGTATGTATGTATGTATGTATGTATGTATGTATGTATGTATGTATGTATGTATGTATGTATGTATGTATGTATGTATGTATGTATGTATGTATGTATGTATGTATGTATGTATGTCCAACAAGAACAACAACAGCAGCAGCAGCAACAACAACAACAACGACAATAATAATAATAATAATAATAATAATAATAATAATAATAATAATAATAAGAAGAAGAAGAAGAAGAAGAAGAAGAAGAAGAAGAAGAAGAAGAAGAAGAAGAAGAAGAAGAAGAAGAAGAAGAAGAAGAAGAAGAAGAATTCTGTATTTAAGCAGGGTATCTCAGTTGAAAGACAGGTTTATCTTGACTCCTTTAAGGTCCTCTGCTACTTTCTAACAGTTTTCATGCATGAATCTTTGTAGCAAAATGCCAAGAGACAATACAGATGGGACAGAGACGTCGTATTTTGCAAAATATGATGTCAGCTAGAAATCAATTAGAAATCAAGTTTCAAGTATTTTATTTTTTTTTCTTCTTGAAAATTTTCAACAGACGTGGCTGATCTAACTGATGCGGGAAAAAAATTCCATAATATTTGAGACTACATCGCAATTGTTTAGTCTTAGGTTTTTATAGTTTCAAGTGACCAAGTAAGGTCGACCGTAAAGCTCCTGGCTCTTGAAGTTCATCACATAGTTCTCCAATATCTTCGGGCATTTTACAGTATATACATTTGTAAACAAGTACATGGTGTTTGAAAGTTTATTCTCTTATTTATTTGAAGCCATTTCGGTTAATGTAAAAGAGTCTTAGACGGCGTGTCGAAAGGAGCATCCAGAATTAGTCACGCTGCTCTCTTTGCATCTTGTTAATTCTCTCTAAATGACTCTTGGGGGTAATTTCCCCATATTATCAATCAATAGTCAATAGCTGGCAAAATATAGGCATTGTAGTACATTATTCGAGTTTATACAAGTAGGTATTTCTTAATTTTAGTTAGCAAAATTATTTTGATGATAAAGTTCTTACAGTCATAGTCTTTATGTTTGTCCTATCTTAAACCATTTTCAGCTGCCAGCCGTACGTTTTCTTTTCTTCCTTAATGTTTTCGATGAGTTTCCATTTTATTGTCAAATTCATCAGTTTCTCAGAAATTGAATTTGTCTTTCACGAGGCTAATATCATACATTTTGTCTTTTAATTTATAACTATTTTGTTTTGTTTTCACCATATCTCAATATTCCTTATATCGGAATCTAGTAGAACTTCATCAGAATTTACATCAAGACCCGAAGCTGTTTAAGTAGCATCATCCGCAGATAAGTCTGTGTTTTGAGTGCTTTGTCCATAGAGGAAGATCATTTATGAAAATAAGAAATAGCAATGGGTCTAAAATAGAACCATGTGGAACACCAGAATTAAGTTTCATTGAGCTAGAATGAATATTATCAACAGCGGAATTTTTTAGATCTTTGAAGAATTAGGATGATAACCAGTTGAAGACATGAGTATCAAATTTTATGGTAATTTATATAGGATAAGAGAACAGCATGATCGACAAAAGCAAAAGCCTTCAAGAAGTCTAAAAATAATACGCATGTTTCGATTCCTCACGTTGATTTCTTGGTATAATTGCTTATCAATCATTTTTTCAAAGATATAGGTATATAAAAAGGGCTGAAGTTTCTGGGTCCAACCTAGATCCTCTTTTATGGATTGGGGTTACGTTTGCTTTTTTTTCTCTCCAATTGTCATCAAGTCCAGTGGAGTTTTTAACATTCATTGTCATATGGGTGCATTATACACCATATTCACTTACATCAAATATAGAAAACTGAACAGAAAAAGGAATTAGCTGTAACTTTGACCAATATATAATGGAAAAACCCTTTGTGATCATTGGCCTCGGTGTTCTCTATGACAGTTATTTGTTAAGATTTTTTGGATGAGGGCTGAAATCTTTGAGATACTGGTATGTATGTATGTATGTATGTATGTATGTATGTATGTATGTATGTATGTATGTATGTATGTATGTATGTATGTATGTATGTATGTATGTATGTATGTATGTATGTATGTATGTATGTATGTATGTATGTATGTATGTATGTATGTATGTATGTATGTATGTATGTATGTATGTATGTATGTATGTATGTATGTATGTATGTATGTATGTATGTATGTATGTATGTGCGTGCGTGCGTGCGTATGGATATGGTTTCACACGACATCTTAATTCTGGCTCTATGGTTATAAGTAGATATCACTCTATAAAAATTATAAAGGTATTAAATTGCAAAAATGATGTCGATGATAAATCCGTCCAGTGTCGAAGATAAGACGATAATTTGAATAAAATTTGCCATTCAAAATAAATAAATGACTTTGATTTATTGTTTATTTATTTGACATGCGTCAAATAAAATAAATTATCTCAGTCCAAGATCTTTAATTTAGGAAGGTCATGGGGAGATATAGGACCAAATTTCAGGTCAAGAAAGACTTCACAAGTCCTCGCAAAGAGTGGTATATTGTACTAATCAACGTAAACACCACTGTTAACAATTCATCTTGTAGGCAGTTTATTTACTTAATCAGTTTATTCAATATAAAGCTAAAACCAACAAGCAACAAATCGCTTCTTACTGGAGAGGAGAATTGTTTGCAATGTATTTGCGAGCCATCTTTGTAGGGGATATAATTACATGGCTAAAATGAATAAGAAGAAAATTAGACAGTGGCTGAAAGAGGTATTGACAAGAACCATAGCATAAAATTGAAGCGATTGATGCGATAAATTATATCAATTCATGATATTAGTTATTGACATTCAAAATCTTCATATTTAAATAGTAGTGTTTGATTTTTGAAGATGGTCTAAAATACATAATTTGTAAGGAATAATTTATAAGTACACATTGTCGGACCCTTCAATTTTACGAAATAAACATTAAAATAAACAGGCACAAAGCAAACAAGCGACCAAGCCAACATACAAATTATTGCTTTTTTGTAATTATTATTATTATTATTATTATTATTATTATTATTATTATTATTATTATTATTATTATTATTATTATTATTATTATTATTATTATAACTAATGGCATAATTAATGACTGATGAAACGAATGTAAATTTTAATTGTTATCCAAAGCGATTTCCTTCAGTTTTAAATGTACTGCACATTGAGATTAAATAGAACGCACACCAAGGTAAAGATACAAAAATCTCTATTAACACATAATGTAATCATTTTATTACAAACTGCAATGGTAAGATACATTTTCAAAATTTCAGTTAGTTCAACATACACTAAAACATACGTATTATTGAAAAATTAACACACTGACTGTCAATGAACAATATAAGTATAGTTGCTGTTATTCTGATGTTTTAGAAAAGGCATACATTTGTATTATTCATGCACAAGAAAAACACACTTGTATAATTACGCTAGAGTATACATTTTCCACATAATAAAACTAACTGGATTTTATTGACTTATGAAAACAAACTCTTATTTCCCTTAGGACAATAGCCATAAATCTATTTTCCGCGATTAACAATCTCATTACATTATTTAGAAGTGCATAAGTCTATTATATTTATCGGCATGTGAATAAATGTGTTATGTAATGAACCGTTTGCTCAAGTTCGTATACCAAAGTCACGCCACACAAAATTATATTCATCTTTATATCTACCATATTTTCGTTCCTAGTTTTTCACATAGCCTGTCACCTCTTTCTGTGCCATCGTATCTGCTTGATTCTGTTCTCAACGTACGCGTCCAGATGAAACAATTAGTCAAATCACGTCTTACAGCTTTACTTTTAATGCGGTATAGATAACCATCTTGTGCTAAATTACGACTGACTTCCTTATATAATAAAAGGCTTTGCTTTTTGCAAAAGGAAACGTTTATTCAACCGATAAAAGTCCCCAAACAAAAACAACATCAATTTGTCTCCTCTCATAGAAATGCGTCCCAAACGTTTGAAAATATATTTAGCAGTTAAATGGCAGAGTTTGCATGATAAGGAATATGTTTTACATGTGTTTATGATGTTACGGGATGTTTGGCGAGTGTTTTGATGTTTTGAACAATATAATAACTTTAAATTCTAAGCATGTTTAATTATTTTTGTTTCCGAAGCATATTTTGACCTTGCAACAAAAGTATTTCATTTCTAATGACATTTTTACATTGTATATACAGTGAAATGGAGAACATACAGAAAAACATGTCGCGAATTGACGAGTTTAGATATAAAGTAAGTTGTGGTGATTTGGGAATTTTTTTTTATAAAAATTCAATTAAAATAATTCAGACAGGACTTAGTATGGTGTTCAATCAAGTCAGTAAATCATTCAGACAAGACTTAGTCTTGTTTTCAGTCAAGTCAGTAAATCATTCAGACAGGACTTAGTCTGGTTTTTAATCAAAATCAGTAAATCATTCAGACAGGACTTAGTCTGGTTTTCAGTCAAAGTCAGTAAATCATTCAGACAGGACTTAGTCTGATTTCCAGTCAAAGTCAGTAAATCATTCAGACAGGACTTAGTCTGGTTTTTAATCAAAATCAGTAAATCATTCAGACAGGACTTAGTCTGGTTTTCAATCAAAATCAGTAAATAATTCACACAGGACTTAGTCTGGTTTTCAGTCAAAGTCAGTAAATCATTTAGACAGGACTTAGTCTGGTTTTCAATCAATCAATTATAGTTCTAGACGTACATACATTTTGAGCTGAGCACTGCCCCTGCCAAATAGAGAGAGAGAGAGAGAGAGAGAGAGAGAGAGAGAGAGAGAGAGAGAGAGAGAGAGAGAGAGAGAGAGAGAGAGAGAGAGAGAGAGAGAGAGAGAGAGAGATTATTGTTACACATCAGCATGTCTACTACTTTATGGTTTAAGACTATCAAATAAGTGCATTATGGGTACAAGCCACTCAATCGATGAGGAAAATAGTTCATAAATCTGGTTATCATCCCTTGCTTTCTCAATGTTCCATTTTTAAGTACAGAATCAAAATTTTCTAAATTATATCCAATTGATAACCTTTTCAAAGGTTATTAAAATCTTTAAATCTTTCCTATGATAAATTAATATTGTGTACATTATATATATGATCATTTACATGTATGCCTGTAGACAATACATGTATAATATAGTTAAATGATACAGATTCAGAACTTCAATGTTTATCATACTGTGATTCAATTTAATATCACATTACATAAAAAGGGGGGCCCCGAGTGGCCGAGTGGTCTAAAGCGCTGTCCGTTACGGATCACTGCCATCTCACCTCTGTCTGTGTGAGTTCGAGTCTAGGATTCGGCGAATGTGGATATGTGAGAAAGCTTACCAGTAGCCTCTAGTTGGTCGGTGGTTCTTTCCGGTGATTTCCTGGTTTCTTCCTCCATCATTAATACTGGCCGCCATATCGTGGCTGAAAAATGGCGTTAAGCCCAACAACCAACCAACCAACCATAAAATGGTCCATGATCGTTCGTGAATCTCACGCGCGATCCTGGCGGATTACTTCAAAAAGCCCATGATCATCCATGAGTATCGATCATGATTCTGGACTATTTCATGCAAAGATAAATATTTTGGTCAGTGAGTCTGGGCTACAACCCTAACAAATTGCATACAAATCCATTTGGTAATTCAGGAGACTCGGCTGCGAACCTCGACTTTGACGCTTTGTACACATAAATCCATGGTAGGCCGTAAGTCTAGGGCACGACCAGGCTCATTACATTCTAAGGTCCATGGTCATCCATGAGTCTCTGTCGTGATCCTGGAGCATTACATACAAGCATCCAAAGTCGTCTGAGTTTTGGGTGTGACCCTGTTGTATAACATACCAAGTTCCACTGTGGTCAACGATTTTGGGTATGACCATGTCCCATTTCGTACAAAGGTTCAATGTTTCATGAGTCTCCATCGTGCCTTGGCGATTTGTACGCTAATATTCGCAGTCGTCATTGAATTTAAGGCTTTATTCTGTCACATTACGTACAAAGTTCCACGGTCGTCCATCCATTGGTCATTGTCATTTTTCTGCATATTGTGAGAAAACCAACGCTGATAAGCTAGTCCCGTTTAACACGCGAATGAAAAATAATTTAAACTAAGCTGTTGACATTGTAACATTTATATTTCTCAGAAAATTAACTTCTCCACTAACATGAAAATTTAGCTTTGAGGTCGTCCATTATGTCAACAAAATGGGGGGAGTAAGTTTGAAAAAGTTTTACAATTGTTGACATGGGAAGGGGGAGTTCAAGATAAATTGACGTCGACAATATTATGTTTTTACAATAAATTTAATAAATCAAAATAATAGGTAAATAGGAATATGAAGTTTCGATTTTTTCATGAATTCAAAGTGTTATAGTCAATTTGAAATCTGTCAAACAAGTAAAAGTAATATATTAAAATTTATGTGTAGACCTTTTAATTTACATAATTCTATTTTTAGCATAAAAGCTAGCAGTTATTTTATAAGGATGGGATTTTTTGACATAATTTTATTGGGGGGGTTACTGAAAGTTTGATATTGTTGACAAAGGGGGAGGGGAATAAGAAATTGCCTAAGAATTGTTGACATAATTAATGGACGTACCCTTTTGGAACAGCAAACCTTATTCAAATACAATATCGAAAGTACTAATAGCATGACTTCAAAGTGTCTCCGACCCTCCAAAACATATCATCTCTCCAGTAAAACCTTGGGATTTGTGGCTTTATTCTTTTCTTCCACATCCCCTTATACCTTCTATCTTCTTCGCAGTGGTTGCGGTGACAGTCACGTGTCAACTCCAAACCGCTATACCTATAACTTTAGTTCTAGCCTCAATATCCATACGATTCACCCCTCAGGAATTATTGCCCGTAATGGAAATGTCAGGCTTAATTAAAGCCCCATATTTCAATTCTTTTTCGCTTTTGAAGATATTCACCACTCAAATGGCCTGAACTTTATCCTTATTGGGTGGTCTATCGGTTTCAAGTCATTGTCTGGAATGGTTACTACCGTATTGCCTCTAGAAAAAGGGTACCATTTGAGCCGCTGTGTGCCCGCTGGTTTTGTTAGCTGTAAGAAACAGGAAAAGAGAAGGAGTATCTCAAGACACAAGCATGTCCTGATAGATTTTTTTAAACATTTATAATCTTCAATTTTCAAAATGAAAAAAATATAAAATCTTATCTTGCACACGTTTTTCTCTTAACCAGTTATGGGGGTTTTGTGCGTTTTTTTTTCATTTAAGTTACCATTGTCGATGGAGAACATATATCTATGTGTACCTATTAAAACTTTATACAAATTTTGTTTTTGATCAATATGACGTACAGTAGGTGTATGTTGACCATGTGAAGTCTAATAAGTGATTATTTTTGCCAGGAAAAATGAAGGGTCCTCGGTGGTTGTCAAATCATTAGGCTTAAATAACTTAGGTTTTTTTTTCATTTGCCATAGAACACACCAGAGAAATATTTAGCAAAAACAAACATAACTTTCACTTAATCTAGGTCCAGCACAAGATGACCACTGGAAATCATATGGAGCAACATGGCTTTATTTGGGGAAGGGGTTCAGGGAAAGAGGTGGCAGGGTTGGGAGTGGATGTCCCACAAAAACCACTTTGTCGGTGGCTTGTAGGTATTTTTTTTTCAATATGAGTTCAGAGATTAGCCGTAATGTGGCATGATATTGATATTCAGACATTATAAGTCGATCTCCGTAACACCTAAAATCCACTGACATACATACATACATACATGCATGCATGCATGCATGCATGCATGCATGCATGCATGCATACATACATACATACATACATACATACATACATACATACATACATACATACATACATACATACATACATACATACATACATACATACATACATACATACATACATACATACATACATACATACATACATACATACATACATACATACATACATACATACATACATACATACGCACGTACATACATACATGTACATATATGCAGCATTCATTACATGTATTCAAACATGTTACACGACTAAGAATAAGACACTGTGTCTTATACAGAAAATTAACGAAACTTCAGTTTAATTTTAAGATCATATATATATAGTTCCATTCAAATTACTTGTTTCAATACAGACATCAAAGATAGTCAGTTTAAACGAACAAAGATGGTCTGCGCTTCAATTAATCTGTCTAATGTAATTAATATAAAGGTAGGACAATTTTGTTTCCGACGACCTTAACTTTCAAAAACGTCATCTTTTGAAATTTATAAGAACGTAGACACATGTTCAGCCGTAACAAAATAGTACTCTCAACATTTTCCCTCAATTAATTATTCTACTTATACATCTAAATCCGTCCCATATTCATTAATCTTTAATAATGCCACAAAAATTTTCATCAAATAAGCATTTCACTGTTTATATAATACATTTCAAATATCACAAATATTGTGTGCTGTGATAAAATGCCATATGTACAACACTAAACATAAAATTAGAACCGTAATTGTCAAAAGCTCAATAGGAGAGGATGGACAAATATACTCAGCCTTTGTTACAAATTAATATTTAAATAATAAGATCTCATTTTAGACGCTAAATGATCAAAGTTCGCAAGTGAACGTAGTGTTATCTTATTTCTAAAAGTTAATAATTGAATGTGCTTGTGTATGGATGGTTTATCCCAGATGTACCTTCCAAAAAAGGTTACACGCAAGATAGAACACACAGAGCATACTGAACTAAAATGATATTCATCTAAACTATTATGGTTGGCACAGAACATGCAATATCTTTCACTTCCATCGATTCTATTGCATCCCTATTTCCATGTTTTATTTCTCCTATATTGGCAAGACTTTCGGAGTTTTACCAAAGCTGATTGATAGTTATTTTTCGCCACCATTTGAAAGAATTTTCGTAGCCGAACTAGGTTTTATATATTTATATATTGCCAGTTTGTCAAAAGTTTGTAAATTATTACGAATATTCACATTTCAGAACGTATATATGGCCCGGTAAAAATAACGTACACACGCACGAGTTTTAAACATTCAAGATACAAGGTATGATCTAGTGAGGTACTAGTGCTCCTACACGAGTTGTTCAAATTCCCGATACAAAGCGTGACCTAGTGAAGTACTAGTACTTCTACACGAGTTGTTCTCATTTCAGATACATTGTGTTTCCTAATGAGGTTATAGTACTCCTACACGAGTTGATTAAATTCCCGATGCAAAGAGTTTTCTTGTGAGGTTACAGTACTGCTACACGAGTTGTTCTCAATCCAGATACTAAGTGTTTCTATGTGAGGTTATACACGAGTTGTTCACATTCCAGAAACAATGTGTGGCCAAGTGATGTACTAGTACTCCTACCTGACTTCTTCATAAACCAGATACAAAATATTTTTTACTGAGGTTATACACGAATTGTTCACATTCCAGATACAAAGTGTGGCCTATTGATCTATTAGTACTCCTACATGAGTTAGTCACATTCAAAATACAATGTATTTCCAAATTAGGTTACACATGATTTGTTCACATTCCAGATACAATGTGTGGCCTAGTGAGGTATTAGTACTCCTACACGAGTTGTTCACGTTCCAGATAAAAAAAAAAGTTTCCTAGTGAGGTACTAGTATACCTGCGTGAGTTGTTTTCATTCCAGATACAATGTGTGACCTAGTGAGGTAATAGTACTCTTACATGTGTTGTTCTCATTCCAGATACAAAATGTTTCCTATTGAGGTAATAGTACTCCTACACGAGATATTCACATTCCATATACAAGGTGTGACCTAGTTAAGTATTAGAACTCCTAAATAAGTTGTTCACATTCTATATAGAAATTGTTTTCTAGTGAGGTTATAATATTCCTACACGAGCTGTTCAAATTACAGATACAAAATGAGGCATAGTGAGGTGATATTACTCTTGCACCAGTTGTGCACATTCCAGATACAAGGCCTAGTGAGGTATTAGTACTCCTACATGGTTGTTCATGTTACAAATACAAAGTGTTTCTTAGTGAGGGCATAGTACTCCTACGAGGTGTTCCAGGTACAAGGTGTGACCTAGTGAACTACTAGTATTCCTACACGAGTTGTTCACATTCAAGATACAAGGTGTGGCCTAGTGAGGTACTAGTACTCCGACACGAGTTTTTCATATTGCAGATACAACTTGTTTCCTAGTGATGTTATAGTACTGCTACGAGTTTACATTCACAAGGTGTGGCCAAGTGAGGTAATAGTACTCCTACACGAGTTGCTCACATTCCAAATACAACGTGTGTCCTAGTGAGATTATAGTACTTCTATGTATTGTTCACATTCCAGATACAAGGTGTGGCCCCGTGAGGTACTAGTACTCCTACACAAGTTGCTCACATTCCAAATACAAAGTGTTTCCTAGTGAGATTGAGTACTGCTACGAGCTGTTCACATTCCAGATACAAAGAGTGATCTTGTGAGGTATAAGTACTCTTGCACGAATTGTTCACATTCCAGATCCAGTGTTTCTTAGTGATATACGAATATTCCTACAAGAGTTGTTCACATTCCACATACAGTTTGAACTTGTGATTTTCAAGTATTCGTATACTAGTTGTCTACATTAGAAAAAGTGAATAGTCTTTACAGCGAGAATATTGCTTCTCAACAACTCTTTCAACAAGCTAGCAATGCGAAAAAACTGAATCTTGTCTGGCAACCAACTTGGACTAATTAGGTAGTCCATGGTTAACTCAACGAAACCGACAGATGAAGTTAGCTTTATCAACTCTTTACAGGTAAATTTTGCCAGTAGCTTTTAGTGGTTCGGTGGTTCTTTCTGCGGATTCCCGGTTTCTTCCTCCACCATTAATACTGGCCGCCATGTATAGCCTATCGTGTGCTGAAAAATTTACCTCCAGAACAACACTAGGTAAATTTGTTGAATAGTCTTTGTTTGAAATACAGCAACAATGCTCATTTACATACAGTACCATATGATGCAAAACGTATAGATTGCTGTGTGATACGAGTCGTTAAAGATGTCCCTAATTTCACTTAGTTATTTTAAATCTTTCACATGTCCCAACATCTCTGAGATGTAGTTATTATTGTAAAATATTGAACAAACTTTTACTTTTGATTTTACGGGTTCTACTTTTTTTAGCCTTTTATTTGACTCATTAAAATTTAATGGCGTGGAAGATTGTTAAATGTTTGTTTGTTTGTTTGTTGTTGGGCTTAACGCCATTTTTCAGCACACGATAGGCTATTCATGGCGGCCAGTATTAATGGTGGAGGAAGAAACCGGGAAATCACCGGAAAGAACCACCGACCCACGAGAAGCTACTGGCAAGCTTTCTCACGTATCTACATTAGCCGAATCCTAGACTCGAACTCACACAGACAGAGGTGAGATGGCAGTGATCCGTAACGGACAGCGCTTTAGACCACTCGGCCACTCGGGGCCCCCCTTTTTGAGGTATGGCGTAGGCTTTGACTCTTCAAATTTAATGACGTGGAAGATTGTTAAATGTATGTTGAGGTATGACGTAGGCTTTGACTCATCAAATTTAATGACGTAGAAGATCGTACAAATTATATCAATGAACGTTGATCACGACATTTACTCTTTTACTCTTTACAAGGCGTTTCCACCGCTCATAAATTCGTCTCCTAGTAGATTCTGTCTAACTCCTACATATCATTTTCAGACTCCTTCATTCCAAATAATAAGTCTTTCATAGAATGCTTTCAAATTTGCATTTAAATGTCAAAACTCATTTGAGAATAAACTGTTGATATCCTGTATCGACTTGTGCTTGTCCGTTTTCATTATCGTTTCTTCAACTAAATTTTCAGTTTCAATCTGTTGTAGATTTAGACGGTTGTTATTACTGTATCAGTTATTGACGTTTTTCTTCTCTCGTTATTATTTCTAAAAAAAAATTCGCACAGAATTAAATTCCTTTTAAATTCCACTATGCTTGCTCTTTACAAGCATTAATAAACCATACATATCTCTTAATGAACAAGGACAATATGGTCACAGTCTGGTCATTTGGTATGACAAAAAAAAATTATTTTTGTCTATTCAAATTCATACAAATATGACAATTTGTTAAAACCTATTTCTTTTTACAAATGTGCCAATTTATTACAGAAAAAAATCCTCATAAATATGCAAATTTGTTGCAAAATTATGTGTCCAAAGTCATTGTAATACTAATTTGTTTTTGTACTTTAAAATAATTTTATAATTTTAATTTGGCTTTGTTCACGAGGTAAAGAACTGAAATGCGTGCTGAAGCAATTATTTGAAATATTTATTTACATAATAAGTGCATCGTTCAGGATGAAAGAGGACTATTCTAACAAATGTGAGTACCGTTGTGCATTTGTGTTCTATTTATTTTAAGGAAGTCAAAGTGAAGAACAACTGGACCAGTCAGCGCACCTATACTTGGGAATCCACAGCAAGAAAAAAATCCATAAGAGGACTTTCAGTGTATGAGCTGCTTTGAGATAAAATATCCAGTTAAGTTCGACAAAAGGAATTATGTTTGGATCAGATGCAAAACAATATGCAAGTAAAATAATTATGAAAGAGTTCGTCAAATTTAGAGCACCGAAGAACTATTCAAATATGTAAAGTCCGCATATAAAGTTCAAAATTCATAACCATTTTATTTTACGAAAAGAAACAATTTAAAATACGGCTCATGAACTTGGCGAAACCGTTACTAGCAAAAATACTTTTCTACATAACGATGAAGAGCATTCCAAATACGCGACTAGAATGCCTTGAAGTGGAAGGAGAAGGAAAAAATAAAGCTGTTTTACCTGAGCAACCAGCTTACACATTATAGAAGTAAGCCTAATTCAATATATCAACAATCTAAATTAGGAAGATGACAAGAATAAAACTGCAAAATTAAATGGTGAAGCATCACTACGAGACTGTTAGAGTTAATTAAATTCGGCAGTTAATACATTTTATGAATATACTGAACAAAAAAATATCAAGGATCCAAAAAAAAAGAATACATTTTATTTAATACAGATACCCCCCCACTATGGCATACCAGGCCTTGTGGAAGTCTACCGTAACTTTATTAGAAGACACTGATATCTGGAATGTGACTTTTTATTATAGAGAACGTAATGATTGGTTACCCCTTGAATCTTAATTAATCTTTCTCTTTAATTCTGAAAGTGCGGTAAGAATTTTGTCAGCTTAATTTATGTCCGAGTTTTGAACTCTGCCTTTTTACTTGGCCCCAATTTAAACTTTAGTAAATCGGTTGTAGTACAAAGAGGTGGTTTTGAACTAGAATCTATAATTAGCTAAAATTTAATAGACCCAATAGTAACATCTGTAATGTTAAATTCCCCAAAACGCGCGCGCGCGCGCGCGCGCGAGAGAGAGAGAGACAGAGAGAGAGAGAGAGTGTGTGTGTGTGTGTGTGTGTGTCTGTGTGTGTGTGAGAGAGAGAGAGAGAGAGAGAGAGAGAGAGCTGGAAAAAAAAACGTATTTGGGCAATTGCGCTCATACACATTTTCAATATTCCCAAAACTCGTAAAGGATGCGATCTTAGATAATGTACAAAATATACAAAACATAAGTAATATCAAACTCCATACTACAAACTATGGAATCTCTTAGAGTAAAGACATTAATTTATGAGAATATTGATATTTCTGATTAGACAAATGAGAGAGAGAGAACTGGAATATATATATATATAAACATTTATATATATATAAATAAATATATAGATATATATATATATATATATATATATATATATATATATATATATATATATAGATATATATATATATAAATACATACATATATATATATATACATATATATATATATATATATATATATATATATATATACATACATATATATATATATACATATATATATATATATATATATATATATATATATATATATTTATATATATTT
>JAEAOA010001153.1:170000-200000 GCA_016746295.1 Potamilus streckersoni
AATATGAAAACATTCTAAAAAAAAGTAGATTACGTGTTTCCAGCCATAACATATTTTGCACTTTGCAGACAGAGTTGCGGAATGAGACTTTGAAAGTAATGGGAACAGTATGTTAAAGTTCCAGACTTTCTGCGACTTAATACAGATAAACTCGAATGCGATTTATCTATAAAATTTACGAATGCAAGACTAGACGTAGTGTTTAATCAACTTTGGCAGGAACGCCATTACAAGGGAAATTTGCATCAAAATCCGTCACATTGTTGAAAACACAAGAAAAGAAGGGATGAGGAAGATCTATGTAGCGTAAGTCATGCTGATGGGAAATTTTTCCATGTGTACTAGTCTTACAAGGGACAGCTTAAAATAGATAGAAAAGAAGGAGAGAAAACTATTAAAGGAGAAGTTTTGGAATTATATTTTCTTCTTTAACATTATTTATCAGACCCAGTAAACATCGAAATTGTAGAAGAAAGGAGCAGGAACTCTGGATTGAAAAAGTTTGAGTGAAGAATTCGGATAATTTATGGAACCTTAACCTTTCATTCGATTGTTACATAGATAATTCATCTAAAAGCAATATATTGCGAAACATTATCTGTGAGATTCAATTTGAAAAAAATAAATAAAACAAACAAATACGCTTGTGTTTGTCAAAGAATTACAAATTGCAAATTGCCCCCACCCCAGGGGTTAGAGCGGATGCTGGAAGTCGTGGATTCAATCCCCGGCCAAGTCATACAAAAGACTTACAAAAATTATGCTAACAGGTGACTCGTTTGGCTCTCAGCATTAATAAGGTCAGTGTTAGGAAAAGTCAGCCTGGTGTCATGATAATGTGACTGGAATAGGACATAATGCTACATGTCTCATCATGACCCAGTGCTAGTCATTACTATAAAGTTTCACACTGCAGACATCGTAGCGATATGACTGAAAAATTGTTAAAGCTACCTTAAAAATCCAAATCACACACACACACACACACACACACACACACACACACACACACACAGAGGTCCGGTCCTAGAGCAAGGCGAACGAGGCAGACGCCTTGGGTCTCGCGCTTCTCTGCAATGCAGTCTCTCAGGGAAATTTGGAATTTAACAAGATGAACAGACTCCTTTAAATTCTATTCACGGTCTTGTCAAATGGTACCTGACAGACTAGATGCATGCTTATCTATTAATTTGGTGTGCCCGATACCCCCCCCTCTCTCTCTCTTTCTTTTTCTCTCTCTCTCTCTCTCTCTCTCACTCTCTCTCTTTCTTTCTCTCTCTCTTTCCCCCCCCCCTCTCTCTCTCTCTCTCTCTCTCTCTCTCTCTCTCTCTCTCTCTCTCTCTCTCTCTCTCTCTCTCTCTCTCTCTCTGCTAAATGCGGGAAATTTGGAATTTAACAAGATGAACAGACTCCTTTAAATTCTATTCCCTGTCTTGTCAAATGGTACATGACATACTAGATGCATGCTTATCTATTAATTTTGTGTGCCCGATACCGATTTTTTTCCCGTTATATGTGATTGATTTTGTTCTATATTTAATGGCAGAAGAAAAGACACGTCACTGTTTCTACCTGATTAGAGCTATGGTGTGGGTGTGCTCACCAAAATCTGGACAGCATTCAACTCGTGTCATAAATTTAATATTAAATCACCAGCTATATATATATATATATATATATATATATATATATATATATATATATATATATATATATATATATGAACGTGAAGTAACTCGGCAGTCCGTCGGAATTTTTAAACACAAATGTTCCATCAGATACTAGGCGCTGCCTTTACTTGGTTCCAGGACGTAATCGTCATTACGCGCAGAAACAAAATTCGCCTATACCAGTCATGTATCTAATGGTCAGTCTATATACCAACCAATCTATTTACTGGTCATTTCTAGGTTAGTCATACTTCTTACCTAAGAGATTTATGCCATATGTCTGGCATTTGTCAATATGAATATATTCCATATCTTTAAGTGTATTATCAATAATTTTCCATTGTCACGACTTTCCAATGTGTGCAGTTTCAGAATCGCTGTTGAAAAGAAAACAGCAGCTATGTTCTAATCATTTTAGTGAAACTATGAAACTGTAATTTTTATGGAAACAATTGAAACGCCTTTGGTAATATGTTTTTCATTGTTTTTATAAAATAACACAACATTTATTCTGGTACTTTACATGAATGAAAAGAAAACTGTCAGTGCAAGCATGGACTCAGATTATGTCCGAAGTTATCAATTATTTTCGCCCGCATAAATGAGTTAACATTGGGTCTCTATTTCTCGCTTCCATTTTGTTACAAATTTTGTTGTCATGCAATATTAATCTTTGCTATTACAATATATCATAATACTGTGAGTATAACATATTATCTCCAGTCGTAATTTTTTTTTTTGCACATTCCCTTTCATCATGTTCACGCCCTTTAGAATTGTTCCTACTTACAGCACGCTGATTCACGATCTCGCATTTTATCATTTTCCACATGCAGGAGAAACAAAATTCATTTGTCAGTCTATTATAGTCTTCGAAGTACAAAATTCAATTTTCAACCACGTGATTGTGGGATAATTAGGCAATTAACAAACTATTTTTTTTTCAATTAAAATGATCTCATATCTGTAATATTCAGTATAATTGGTCTATTTTCTTTGCTTTCGTGAGGTCTTAAACAACTACATGACTCATTTCCATTTTGGTGCTCCGTAAATATATAAACATTGGACAAAGTTAGACGTACGATATCTTGAAAAGTCCAGGACAAGGAACTTGGGAGATTATCAGAAATGAACACATGAACACTTGTGAGTTAGATTTAGAAATACAGAAGTTAGCAGAAAAAGGAAATCTCTCTCTCTCTCTCTCTCTCTCTCTCTCTCTCTCTCTCTCTCTCTCTCTCTCTCTCTCTCTCTCTCTCTCTCTCTCTCTCTCTCTCTCTCTCTCTCTCTCTCTCTCTCTCTCATGACAAAGAACATTTGTTGCATGTTCTATATTGAATGTACACTTCTAGTTGCGTCACAGACTAGAATGGGCCAGGAAGTTTTTGATCGATATTATTGTATGATGTAATAAATTCAGATGCTCTACATTAAATATGTATATTGAAAATAATCATTTATACACAATCTTGGGTTCTCATGATGGCCTCAAAAAGTCAGCTTGGTTTCTCGCTTTCTTCTTTTCCCTTTTTGATAACCTTGGCCTTGGGGGGGATTTCTACATTACAGATCAGACATGTCAGGTGAATAAAAGCAGTTGTAATTATTTAAGAGAATCTTACCCATTCAGAAACCCTCTATTCAGACGTAGAGCAAGATTCATACGTAATAGAACCAGATGATAAACACTTTTCATTTATACAATGTCATGGTGGGTTGCTAAAAGACAATTTTATGGACACGCCCACTAAATTCGAAATATCTTGGCCCTGTTTTTAAGTCATCTAGCCGTGCCAGATAATGCAATCGATCATTCTAAAACTTTATTGACCATTTCAATTGATTGATAACGCAAACACAAAACTACAACAAATGTGGTGTTTATTGTATGAGGAAAGAATTATTGATAAAGTGTATTGACAAATTTCCTCCACCGAAAAGATAATTATAGGGTTAAGATGACTCAATTCGGTTTGTTTGACAATGTGAACAAAATTGTAAAAGATTTAGATTCAAAATATCTAACCCACTGAGTGGTAAGAACGAACACAGAACTATTTTACGCTGATGTCAAATGTAAGGATATTCTTGCAAAAAACGATAGTTTTTAAAATAATGTTCCGGTTTGATTAAAAATAAATAAATCCAGTTTTAAGGAATGCTGAATGATGAAGCTGGTATAAATGGAAATGAATTATGTACCGTATGTACTCTTTTATATGTAGAGTACACCTGCAAATTGCACAACGCGTCGGCAGATCTGAGTCTTTGCCGTTTGTTAGGAGTAATCAGTTAAACAAACAACAGGAACTCTGATCTGACTGCACATTACGCGACGGCAGATCAGTTAGTCTCGTTTTATATACCGGTAGTGTTTGCTCGAGGCGCAGATAAAAATGACAAAGTCGCTGATTTACCCGTATTTCTTCTTTCCAAAACATTTAGAGAAACTTAGATTCAAATAGCTCATTTCTAAAATGGCGAAATTTCGTCCTGAAGATATTGTCTATCTTAAAAGATTTGTATCTACTTACCACATCACCTAACTACTGTCCCAGTTATATACCACTAACTACTGTCCCAGTTATATACCACTAACTACTGTCCCAGTAATATACCACTAACTACTGTCCCAGTAATATACCACTAACTACTGTCCCAGTTTTATACCACTAACTACTGTCCCAGTTATATACCACTAACTACTGTCCCAGTAATATACCACTAACTATTGTCCCAGTTATGTACCACTAACTACTGTCCCAGTTATATACCAACCAACCTATATATGACCAAAGTTCTTTGATCATGCATACTTACATGGTAAAATGATACAATTCACAAAGGAATTAATCAGCTATATGCAATATGGTTTTCGTCAGTGATAGTTGAGAAAAGCAAATAAGTGGACTTTAATCAATCTATAGTAACATAAAAGAAACAGTAGCGGTCTACTTTAAATTTTTAATTGATCGATCGATTTTTTTATGTCAGGATTGAACGTTGTGTCACGATGTTTATCATAATCGAAAAAGATCAATCAGAATGAATGTACATTAAAATCGAGCAGTTAAACCGTAAATTAAAAGGTAGACATGACGAGAGGAACATTGTAGCGTAAATTTGATTTTTAATCTGTTATTAATCTCTGACCTACATTTCTTGGTCTTGCAGTCTGTCTGGTTCTTCGTCTTTTTTTTTTTGTCTATTTGTCTCGTATTCAAGGATATATCTATGGATTTGATTTGTAACATTTAACATACGTGTAGATTACTTGTTTCCATTATGTATTTTATATTGATGTATTGAAGTACAATTGACTAGTAGGACAAAATCTATATTGGCACTGATGATACCACTTTTATCGCCACAGTGTCAATATCGATTTATCGATATCGACTCTAACGATAAAAGTGGTATCACCACTATGATAAGGCAGATATATTTTCGATATAAAAATATATCAACCTTAATTGTTTGACTCAGACATATATTTCCATATCTAATCAAATTTCATTTTCATGTCGTGCTATATATTTATAAATAAACAACGAGATGTCCCATTAAACATTTAATGCATACGAACGAATTGCAAAGATCAAAAAGTAGATTTCAAACAGTAATTTACTCACAAATTACTTTGCATATGAATTGTGCAAATTGTCATTGACAAAACTTACGTGACCTTCTTCAAATTCGACATTCATTGCCATGTTGCATGCGTTTCAAACTTTTATTTAAACAGTTAGGCATATTTCATTTTACTTCTTTTTATGTTCCTTCTCTCTCCCTCCCTGCACATCATCATAAACAGATTTTAAAAATGTGTCAGCTGTAGAGCTTCTAGTGGGCTTTTATGCAAGCAATGCTGAGCCATCAAGATACGGCTTCAAACAGCGGAAACTGTCAATGACTGAACTATACTGTCTGTTTATTATGCCACTCATACAGTATTGTACAATATAATCTGTAATACTCTGCGACAAATGGTACACATTTTTTAAAAAAGCTTCTGATTAAATACAGTAATACTTTTTTAATTAGTAACTTTAACTCGATTCACAATTGTGCAATCGGATGTTGATTAGTGTTGATTGCGAACTGAAAGTAAATGACAATCGCAAATTGAATGCATCTTCTGCAATGAACTGTAAGTCTGTCAAGACAAAAAAATTCACGTTTGAATGTAGAAAAAAAACAAAGTTGAGAACGAAAATTGTCATAATCATTAAAAGCTTTTATTAAAAAAGTTATAATCCGAGGTTTGTCAGATATAACCGATATCTGATATTTTTAAATTACTTCAACCCCAACAGTATCAGTTCGTGCATAAAATCTGTTATCAAAAACAAATTTCTTCTTTCTCGTACCAATATATTCATTATCTTGACAAATGAGACGATACGGAGTATTACGTGTAGACGCTATGTTTGTAAAACGTCTTTGTCCCAATATTATTGTAAAATTTGGTAACTTTTTTACATCGGCGTAGTAATACAACTGAATATCACATTGGCACAGAATGAAGAAAATCGGCGTAGTAATACAACTGAATGGCACAGAATGGAGAAAATCCAAGCAAATCCACGGATTTTACCATTAAAATATAAGATAAAAACATGTATGTTTTCTAAGTGGATATACGTAATCACTCGTGAAGTAGGAATATTTTGCACTGTCGCTCATGGCTTCGTCACTCAATGCAATACAATGTTTCCACTTCAGTCTTAAAATATTTTCTTCTATATATTCGTGTATGTCATATAAGTACTATTTTATGGAGAGATGACCGAAATATGCAGCAATAATTATAATTTGTGTTCTTTTTAGAATATTTTGGAAATTTCTCTTTCATAAACTTCAACCATCTGTTGTGTTGTTCGCGAATTTCCTCTTTGTTACTAGACCTCTCCACCCCCACCAAATTACACCGTACTATGCTCGTCAACCATAATCGTCTTGGCCGTTTTAGCCGCTTTAGCAAGACACATTGGATACTCCATTTCCATGCTGATCCGAAATAATTAAAATCCAACAAAATTTCATTTACAATAACCCTTATGTGCTTTGTTTAATTACTGTTGCGTGACCTCTGTGACCTGTTATGTACTTTTTGGGACAATCCGTCATTTATGATGGACAATGTAGACACATAAAAGTGTAACAGCAAACCAGTTTGTCATTACTGTTAAAAGTTGCAAAAAAAAAAATGTCAGTTGTCATTACGTATCAGTATGCTAAAGACATCAATCTAAATGTGAGACATCACGTGCTGACACG
This sequence comes from Potamilus streckersoni, assembly GCA_016746295.1. Classification (NCBI taxonomy): domain Eukaryota; kingdom Metazoa; phylum Mollusca; class Bivalvia; order Unionida; family Unionidae; genus Potamilus; species Potamilus streckersoni. Next base: position 176,954 of record JAEAOA010001153.1, read on the forward strand.
TAGCCTTCAAAATACTCAATGATCAAAGATATGAGAAATTGATGAAGACACAAAAACAGTTGAGTTGCTCGCATTTCACATATATTTATGTTCGTTATTTAGCACACTTCCACCATTAACGCACACATGTAGAGACTAATGCATTAGAGTTGGAAACACGAACTGTATACTATGAATCGATACTTCTAACTTTTTTGTACAAAACTTCAAACTGAAAAAAATTACATTCCTGTAATTATATGTTCATTCTGTGTCACAATCTTCCCTAGCGATGCGAAAAAACCATCCTTTAAATAATATGATATCACTGATAAAGGCTGACGTCATCGGAAAGGAATTTGTTATAGAAATCAATTTATCTTGATTTTGCATTTGTCAAAAAGAGTTAATCTAAGAACTAAAGTCCAAGATTTTTATGTTAACTTTGCGAGTGATTGGATAAAAAAAATAATTAATTTAGGTAAAAGATGAAAATTAAACTAGTTAAAAAATTAATCTTCAGCAAGTAACCAACTATGATGCGTGTAATTAAAATTTTTCACTTTTATATAATCAAATCAACTGATTCCATAGCCACAATATTGGATTTTAAATGTATCGTACATTTCTTATATTAGCTTTTTCCTGCTGCAGGTGAATACCATCTTCGACAAGATAGGGTCGTCAACCTACATGACATCGTTTATCATCGATCATCGATGTGAAACCAAGTGTGTAAACTATCCTTGACAAGCAAAGATGAGCTGGTACACACATATAATCACAGCACAAACGGTACTGAGGGTTGCCGTGAAATTTTCTGTTGTATCGAGCAAATATACTTCATGTCTTTAGCATTTTTTGTTACTTGTACTCAGCGTAATTTAATATTTCCTCCATTCCCGCCTCCACAAAGTCGAATCCATGTTTGGTGATATCCGATGCCCTTACATCATATAATTAATGCTCTAAATATAAGTTGATTGAGAACACAATGTCAAGTAAAAATGTAGATCTTTATGTAGGCGCATTAGCTTTTAAAGCGTGTCATGTATTTTATTTGGAAACAGCGGTGAGAGCGGCGAGTGTCTGGGTGCTAAGGAATCTTGCGATTGCAATGTTTGAACTTTTAATCGAAGATTTTGTCTGGTCGTTGCCAAAATTTAAATAAAGCCATGGGTTGTATCAGTGCCGGAGACTTGTATCGCGTGGCCGTTTCAAAAAGAGATGCAGATATTTATTATTGACTCAAAAAGGTTCACAAACATAAAATTACATTTATGTTCCATTATTATTATAGTTAAAAAATGTACGTTTATGATCACACTAAGCATTATCCCATTATATAGACTGTATAAACTCAGAAACAAACTCAACATAGATTAATGAACGCATCTTTTATGATTGCTAGATAGGGACTCTTAAAATTATGTTGAAAGAAACCTTTGTGGATGTACTGGTAGATGTAAATGACAGCAGTTCAAAATGGTGACGAAGCAAAATAAAAAGGCGCATGGAAAACTGTTACGTGACTTTGTCTAAACAATTTTCGAACTACCAATTATTCGTGAACCAGACTATCCTTTTAAGGACCTTACCACTAATCAATTTCCGAGAGAACTTCACTGTAATATATTAAAAAATAAAAACAATTAGAATACAAGCTAAGCATGCTTCCATTCATTAGTTCGAAACATTTGTTTAGCCTTGAAGAATATGTGATTCGCAGTATATTCTTGAAAATTAAACACCCACTCTGCACCTAATAACATAGCCTCTCACCTAGAGACCATATACTATTTTGTCAGTAGGAATTTAAATACAGGATACGTACATAAAGGTAGATATTTTCATGTGAACATTGTACAGAGATTGAAGTTTATAAAATGTATAATTGATGAAAATTAAAACCATTTGCTAGCTATTGGATGCATGTCAAAGCATTTAGTACTCTATTCATTATTTTCCCCCAGTGGACTGGTTCCTTGACTATAAAATAATTAGTGGTCCGATGCCTTCAACATAACTCAGCCGTCTTGGTAAAGCGCACAGGCTCAAGAAAACTACAACACTATCTTGGCACATGGGGAAGGCATCTTTTGTTCATTCCAGTTGGAAAGGATATCATGGCTGTCATAATTCCCACCTCTGATAACTATTAACACAGATCCAAGGGAAGCTGCTGATAAGCTTATCTCACATACACACGTTGGCCGAGCTCAGATTCGAACCCACGTGCACATCGGTGAAATGTGGGAGTGATCTGTAAAGAGAATGAAAGCACTTGGCCATCTGTACCATTGTACTTTACCGGTTCATCAGAGGTTTGATGAAATCTTTCAGTTTTGGCTGCATTGTCGTTTTTACCTTTTTTTACCTTGGAGAACGCTCCGGTGGCTTAGTGGTTAGAGCGTCCGCCTCAGATGCGGGAGGTCGCGGGTTCAAACCCCGGCCGAGTCAAATCAAAGACTTTAAAAATGGTACTAACAGCTGTCTCACTTGGCGCTCATCATTAAGAGGCTAACGTTAGGACTGGTTAGCCTGTTGTCAGGATAATGTGACTGGGTGGGACATGATGCCACATGTCTGCAGCATGATGCCACAGTGCTAGACATCACTATCAACTGTCACATTGCAGACATATTAGCGATATAATTGAAAAGCTGTTCAAGCTACGTTAAAAATCTAAATCACACACACACACAAACACACACACACACACACACAAATCTTGGCATATATAAGCACATTGATCAAACGTCTCAGCCGGGTTTTATGAATACCTAATCAACAGACGTTATTCCTTCAAATTGTTGTTTAATGTATTGATTGCTCGGCACTGTTTTCACAGAATAGTGTATTTTCCGTTGCATTTTTCATTTTTTGTCGTTTATATTTTGCCAGCTCCACCAAGATCAATTACTTTAAACTGATTGCTTTCAAGCAAATTCTGCATTGTAAGTTACTGCTCTACCAATAATTGCTTCTGCTACCTAGTGTGCCAAGAAACACAACCAAAACTCTTCCCTTCCTTGTAAAACTACTGGAGAAGGAAAAGATTGACTGTCTCGTTAAAAACAAGAATTGTGCATCTTATTCTTTCTCATCTGTTTTGAAATATATATATTTTCTTTAGAGATGTGAAGTTTTTAATAGCTCTTTTATTACAATGCTGTTTAAAATATTTTAATTTCTGTCAACTTGTTCTATCCGTGTTTTTTATGTCTTTCAAATTGTTATACTCCAAACATCGTGTGCAGTTGTTTAAAAAATACAGCTATATTGAATATGTCTGCTAGTTGATTCAAGTATAATCACTAGATGACGTAAATTTATTTTCAGTTTTAGTTACTATGAACAATGTTACATCTTTCTAGTCTATTGCTGCTAAAATGCTTTTAGGTATAACTACCACAGTAGATCATCTCAGATATATATCTGATTATTTTATTTTCATTTTATGTTACATAAATAGCATATATTACAGACATGCCATATAAGTAAATAACGTTTCAGTTTTCATCTTTTATGCTAATGTTCAATCTGTTGATTTTAGCCTCATAGAATTGCATGAAAGTATTTTTAACTGGTCTAATTTATAGGAAAAAAAGGAAATATTTGCCAATAAGGGAATTGTTGGTTTTACTGCTCTGATCATGGAAGATATAATAAACTGTGAGTTTCAAAAACATGCAAATTGTAATAAGTTCAGCGGGAATCTCTATAATTTTCAACCTACTAAATTTTAACAGTTTTGAATTTGTAGTTATTTGTGCTCTTCGTATAATTGTTAACATGCATGATTTTAACTTTTATGTAGTGTTTCAGCATTCTTTTTTGTTATCAAAATGATCAGCAATTTATTTCTTTGATGTTTTCGTGTGTATTTTACTGTTATAACATCCCTATTAAATTCAAACAATCCTTTTTCATTTTTGTCGCTTGTATAGTAAAAAAGATTGTGTTTTGTTACTTCATCGGAAATATCGTGATACCCAACAGTAAAAATATTCCTTCCACTGAAATGGATAGAGTGCCTTGTATGTTATAAATTTGATTTCGTTCTCAAGGGGACTAACAATTGTTATATGAACCTCCATTCTACAGGCCTAACTAAATGTGTCTTAAGTTGTGAAAAGTGGCACAAAGTCCCGCCTTTAAAATTTATATTTCATTTTTCTTCAGGTGTAGTGTGATAACTGTTTACCCCATTTGTTTCAACGATTATATACTTTCTGCTTGCGTAAGCTTCTCCAAATCTCCTTTTCCTTAAAATTTGAACTCCTCTCTTTTCAGTTCAAATGTCTTTCATTGCAGAGTAATGAGGTGTTGACTTTATGTTTAATTTTTTGTTCTTAAATGCTTATTTTTGTATGCCTTTGTACATATTACACTAATTGATGATTATAATCAGCTCATCGAGAGTTAAACTATTGTGATTTATTGATTGTTTTCATGTCATCCATAGTATTTAACTAGTAGTTTACATACATTAGCATTAATTGTTTGGAGATCAACGTTTCTATTAAATCGTTTCAAACAATTCAAAACTTTTGTATCGAAGAAACAACGACGTCAGTAGTCATCCCAAAAACAATTGATCTAACTGTTCTTATTCCCATACAAACTGCAACTATTGTCATTAAAAACAAATGATACCTTGCATGTCCTTACAGCACCTCCTTGGTATTCATTGTTACTTACCTGATCATTTTTGCATTTCCTTATTTTGGTATAGTGTAAATTTAATTATTGTCATTTTTTTTAATGGGGGATATAAAGGTGTAGCAGGTGTAACAATTAAGAAGAACTGTTCCTGAAGCACATCAATATTGTATTTTTCACGTTCTATTTCAGCAACGCTGCGCAATTCTGTGTTGCACATTCTATGCAAGTGCTCGTTTGCTTGCTTTTTAAAACATTATATATGTAGTCATTTGGATAGCTGGTACACATTTAACTATTGGTCAAAGTTAGCAACGCATATATATGGTAGTAATATATCGTGTAGTCACCATTAGATAATCAATTTTCTTAGTTGGAGTACATCGTTTCACGGCTTCTACAGTGCAGAAGTTTAAAATGTTTTCTTTTGAAAACATTTTTTAGGGCAGGCCAATGTAAAGTATTAACGTCCCATAGTAAATCATGTTGATAATGTGTGTTCTGTTTGTTTCAGTCGACGTTTATCTACTAGTAAAAATATGTCATTTATCACTCAAAAAACTTAACGCTTTTCAGTAATGTTTGTCTGGTTTTACATTCATCTTGACGGTATTAACAACTGTATCGGTTAAAGTTCACATGATGCTATGAAGTAAATTATGTTTTTTTTTACCTTTATCTTGATGGTGTTAATAACTGTGTATTTTAATGTTCACATACTGCTATGCAGCCGATTGTCAACTTATTAAGAAAAAATAAAATAATAAGCAATAGTTTCTCCAAAACACTTCTGATTAAGGACTTGTTGACACATTAAAAAAAAAATTTCAAAGCATAATCCAGGTAACCGGAAGCAGATTTAAGTGCTGCCTTTTAATAAACAGATTTTCTTAGTAACAAAATTGTGCTTTGTGGAACTTTTGTCATTACATCAGAGTTTAAATAAAAGAAAAATAAATCACTCCTTTCAGTAAATACAAGCTAATATCAGATAAGATATTTTATTAAAGTACCATAAAGTTGTATTATTTCACGAAGTCTGCAAGCAGTACATTGTTGTGTTTAGGGTATTCTGGTTCTTTTTCAAAAGTTTAGTAGTTGGCTTTTTATGAATACTTGTCCACATTATCAAGTTGTTTACAAGTTCAGCTTTTTGTGCATATTTGTTCTGTTGTTAAAAATTATAAATTCACATTTATACATATTTCCCTGTTGATTTCTGAATCATGTCTTCCACTGTAATATCGATTGATCTCGATAAATTTATACAATCCTAAAATATTTGGTCTATTATATTTAGTTGCCATATGCTCTATCAGATTGTTAATAATTTAAAACGATGTGTAAATCAAAATATTTATCGAGCATGTATTTGTGTATTTTTATTTCACTTAAAAATGAATTCAATATAAGTCCTCCCAAATTTCTCTTCAGAATGTTGGAATCTTCACACTTTCAAAGATGTGCCGGATTTTGTTTTTCTTATTTTAATTATGTTTGGGCAATATTTGTAGTAATGCTTTCTTACTAAAGGGATCACAGTCTGAAACTGTTTCTGTGTCCTCATAATTGCAACAACATTTATGTTGTTTAAACCACCTTTACCGTTCTTTTAAACCTGGTTAAAGACCAGCTTGCAATCCTTAACGTTGTAAGTATTTTGTATTTTGGATGCAGTTTGAAATAGCTTCGTTTCTTTGAAATGTTTCACTTCATTGTTGGTTTCTTATGTCATTTATCACTGATAGAACAGTGTATCTACTGTAGTGTCCATGTTACATGTTTAATGTGTACCAGGTGCTATTTGGGTGTTCTTTCCTTTGTTGTCATGAAATTTTTACGTGTTTTATCTTTTTTATGTCTTATTTAATATTTTCATGCAATGTAATGTGTATTTAGATGTTATCAAGAAGTCTTCCGATTAACATAAAATTTTTATTTTCAGCAATTTTAATGCTTCTTCGGTCCACTGAAACGTGTGAATAATTTCACATATCATAACCCGAAGTTCTCTCAATCGGTTTTAAACATCTTTCTCATATACTGAGTTACCATGAGTTAAATCGAATTTCGCTTTCGTTAAATTACGATATCTATCTTTGTCGACTATTTGTGTGTGTATGTGTGTGTGTGTGTTAATTAAAGATACTATTATAAAAAAAACCATTTCATTAGAAAATGATTCGAATGTTATTTCCCGAAAAAAAATTCAGTTTGTTTATGAAGTCATTTTATCAATTTATTTATCAATGGATAAACTGAAGACACTCACTCCAAATTATTATTAACGTATTCATTTTTATCTTGTTACTCAGAATAATTTCATAGCTAATTACATTCAACAGTCTTCAGTTCAGAATACATGCCAAACAAGGTATTTTTTCCCTTGACATTTGGTTAAGTCAGAATAGGTTTCTGTAGAATAATAATTAATTATAGCATGTATATATTTTGCAATGTCTATTATAATGCTCTATAATTTTAAAATGCGTGTCACCACATCAAATTTCATGTTAAATTAAATGATTTTTTGACGAATGATAAATGTTCAAATATATTATTCATTGAAAAACAAGTATTTTTGAGCAAAAATGCCTATACCATTTCAGGTATAGACCATCAACATATTAAACCATGCATGGCTCTATCACGATAAAAAGACCCCATACGTCTTCCATAAACCTTCTAAAAGTCGAGAAATCTCGCCTTCCACGGTTTTAATTTTTCGTCTTTTCGTGCACCATATTGACTACTGTTTGTCAAAGAATATTTCCTTAGTCTTCGCTCATTAATCAAATTTTCAAAACGAATACCAATAAACCTTTTCATTCTTTACGGCCAATAAAATGCAGACGACTTTTGTATAATTTTTGGTTGCGACAAGGTTGGACAGCATATGTCAGTACTGGCAAGTCATGAGAATTGCTGTTCAGGATTGATGTGTTTCATTTGTCCAGAATTAATTCTTTTCGTTGAAGAATGCTTGTCAGTCGCTCCGATTTTGACTCTCTCATGTGACATCCATTTGAGTGTCATGTACCCTTCATATAGTCATCGGTAGCACTCATTCGACCTTCCAAGTTTGCTGAATTTTGACCGAAAACGTACATACATCATAAAAAAATCTCAAATCTTGCAAGATTTTCTACCCATCAAATTCTGTCTAACGTTGTTGTTTTTCTTCAGACGATCCCTCAGGCGATATGTTCCCCAGGTTTATAGAATGCAGCAGATTTAAAAATTAAATTTTAAAAACAGCTGTATGTAACATTTTGTCGCTGATCGAGGACGTCTTCTTTCTCTTTTTTTTTAAAGGAAACGCAGCGTAAAGTATTTTGATTTAGTTTGATCAGAAGTAAATAATCAATGTTAATGTATTAAGACTTAATAACATAAGCAAGGCAAGTGACCACTCTTCGTAAATTATTTAAATGTCAATTGAGTTTGACTTAAACTTAATGACAAATATAAGCATAATACCTTTTAAAACTCAGGAATATATATATATATATATATATATATATATATATATATATATATATATATATATATATATAGTCTTTGAACACAGTCAAAAAATGTTTATGTATCCTCATAATTGTAACAACATTTATGTTGTTTAAACCACCTTTACCGTTCATTAAAACCTGGTTAAAGACCAGCTTGCAATCCTTGACATTGGAAGTATTTTGACAATTTTGATGCAGCTTCAAATAGCTTCGTTTCGTTGAAATTTTTCCCTTCATTGTTGGTTTCTAATGTCGTTTATCACTGATAGAACAGTGTATCTACTGCAGTCATCATGTTGTATGTTTAATGTGTACCATGTGCTTCTTGTGTGTTCTTTCCTTTGTTGTCATGAAATTTTTATGGAATACAATTTCGTGTTTTATCTTTTTTATGTCTTATTTAATATTTTCATGCAATGTAATGTGTATTTAGATGTTATCAAGAAGTCTTCAAAATAACATAAATTTTTATTTTCAGCAATTTTAATGCTTTCTCGGTCCATTGAAACGTGTGAATAATTTCACATATCATAACCCGAAGTTCTTTCGATCGCTTTTAAACATCTTTCTCATATACCGAGTTACCATGAGTTAAATCGAATTTTGCTTTCGTTAAATTACGATGTCTATCTTTGTCGACTGTGTGTGTGTGTATGTGTGTGTGTGTGTGTGTGTTAATTAAAGGTACTATTTTAAAAATCTCATTTCATTAGAAAATGGTTCGAATGTTATTTCCCGAAAAAAAATTCAGTTTGTTTATGAAGTCATTTGATCCATTTATTTATCAATGGATAAAATGAAGACACTGACTCCAAATTATTATTAACGTATTAATTTTTATCTTGTTACACGGAATACTTTCATAGCTAACTACATTCAACAGTCTTCAATTCAGAATACATGCCAAACAAGGTATTTTTCCCTTGACATTTGGTTCAGTCAGAAAAGGTTTCTGTAAAATAATAATCAATTATAGCATGTATACATTTTGTAATGCTTATAATAATGCTCTATAATTTTTTAAATGCGTGTCACCACAACAAATTTCATGTTAAATTAAATGATTACCTGAAATGATAAATGTTTAAATGTATTATTCATTGAAAACCAATTTTTTTAAACTACAATGCCTATACCATTTCAGTTATAGACCATCAACATATTGAACCATGCATGGCCCTATCACGATAGAAAGACCCCATACGTCTTCCATAAACCTTTTAAAAGTCGAGAAATCTCGCCTTCCACGGTTTTAATTTTTCGTCTTTTCGTGCACCATATAGACTACTGTTTGTCAAAGAATATTTCCTTAGTTTTCGCTCATTAATCATATTTTTCAAAACGAACTCCAATAAATCTTTTCATTCTTTACGGCCAATAAAATGCAGACGACTTTTGTATAATTTTGGTTTCGACAAGGTTGGACAGCAGATGTCAGTACTGGTAATTCATGAGAATAGCTGTTCAGGATTGATGTGTTTCATTTGTCCAGAATTAATTCTTTTCGTTGAAGAATGCTTGTCAGTCGGTCCGATTTTGACTCTTTCATATGACAACCATTTGAATGTCATGTACCCTTCATATAGTCATCGGTAACACTCATTCGACCTTCCAAGTTTGCTGAAATTTAACCGAAAACGTACATACATCATAAAAAAATCTCAAATCTTGCAAGATTTTCTACCCATCAAATTCTGTCTAACGTTGTTGTTTTTCTTCAGACGATCCCTCAGGCGATAGGTTCCCCAGGTTTATAGAAAGCAGCAGATTTAAAAATTAAATTTTAAAAACAGCTGTCTGTAACATCCTGTCGCTGATCGAGGACGACTGTTTTCTCTCTTTTTTTAAAGGAAACTTAGCGTAAAGTATTTTGATTTATTTTGATCGGAAGAAAATAATCAATGTTAATGTATTAAGACTTAATAACATAAGCAAGGCAAGTGACCACTCTTCGTAAATTATTTAAATGTCAATTGAGTTTGACTTAAACTTAATGATAAATATAAGCATAATACTAGGAATATATATATATATATATATATATATATATATATATATATATATATATATATATATATATATATATATATATATATATATAGTCTTTGAACACAATCAAAAAATATTTATGTATCCACATAATTTCAACAACATTTATGTTGTTTAAACCACCTTTACCGTTCTTTTAAACCTGGTTAAAGACCAGCTTGCAATCCTTAAAGTTGGAAGTATTTTGTATTTTGGATGCAGCTTGAAATAGCTTCGTTTCTTTGAAATTTTTCCCTTCATTGTTGATTTCTAATGTCATTTATCACTGATAGAACAGTGTATCTACTGTAGTGTCCATGTTACATGTTTAATGTGTACCAGGTGCTATTTGAGTGTTCTTTCCTTTGTTGTCATGAAATTTTTACGTGTTTTATCTTCTTTATGTCTTATTTAATATTTTTTATGCAAAGTAATGAGCATTTAGATGTTATCAAGAAGTCTTCAGAATAACATAAAATTTTATTTTCAGCAATTTTAATGCTTTTACGGTCCTTTGAAACGTGTGAATAATTTCACATATCATAACCCGATGTTCTTTCGATCGCCTTTCTCATATACCGAGTTACCATGAGTTAATTCGAATTTTGCTTTCGTTAAATTACGATGTCTATTTTTGTCGACGTTGTGTGTGTGTGCGTGTGTGTGTGTGCATGTGTGTGTGTGTGATAATGACTATATAGTGCCAATTAAAGGTACTGTTCTAAAAATCTAATAATAAAGAATTGTACAAAACCTTCAGGAGATAAATTCTTCCATGTAAATGTGAACACGAAGTAGTACAAACTATATTCTGCATAAAGTATATGTAACAGACTATAAAGAAAACAAAACACCGTCTTAAGAATATGGTCTCAACATTTTTATAAAAACCTCATTTCCATCCCCACCCCCGAAAAAAGGACTAAGATTTTCTCGGGTAGTACATTATAAGAAAGTTCCTTCCTCGAATTCATATTAAAATTCTGCTGGCTTTTTAAACCACGTGCAAATTATATCGTCAATGCAGGACTCGATATCATACTAGTTACCTCATCAGCAACTAGCTTTATATCTGGACTATAATTTTACTAGCTAAACACCACAACTCGAGTTTCAAGTCGTGCTATGTTCACCGTGTATTAATTCCCGAATACTTTGTCCGATGTCATCGACAGTCAGAATTGCCTGTGGACATATGTGTACAATTACACATTTGACTTGTCGTTCATTCTTCTAGAAAAAACAATTTTGTGCTCAACTAAACACAAAGAAACTCGATTTATAGTTTATTGTTACACGCTTTTTATATATAGTAACTGTTTCTAATTTTGAGGGGCATTCACGTCAGCTGATGGTACTAGGTGATTGACAGTTTCTTCACTTTTTCAAAATGCATCTATTTTAAGCTAACAAGAATATTCAGTGAATAAATAGACTCACTTCGAAAAGATAATATTCATTTATTTTTAGCCTGTATATTAAATTTCACATTTATCATTGTTTGCGTGAAATGTGAAATTATCGAATCGTCTTCTGTGTATCCCTTAGCAGATTACATGCCGACTGAGATATCATTTCATTAGAAAATGATTCGAATGTCATTTCCTAGGAAAAATTCAGTTTGTTTATGAAGTCACGTTTTCCATTTATTTATCAAGGGAAAAAAAAACATATTCCATCAGACGATAATAGATAGAATGAAGACACTGACTCCAAATTATTATTAACGTATTAATTTTTATCTTGTTACACAGAATACTTTCATAGCTAACTACATTCAACAGTCTTCAATTCAGAATACATGCCAAACAAGGTATTTTTTCCCTTAACATTTGGTTAAGTCAGAATAGGTCTCTGTAGAATAATAATCAATTAATGCATGTATATATTTTGTAATGCCTATAATAATGCTCTATAATTTTAAATGCGTGTCACCACATCAAATTTCATTTTAGATTAAATGATTTCCTGACGAATGATAAATGTTCAAATGTATTATTCATTGAAAAACAAGTATTTTTGAGCTACAATACCTCATGCATTTCAGGTATAGACCATCAACATATTGAATCATGCATGGCTCTATCACGATAGAAAGACCCCATACGTCTTCCACCTTCTATAAAAGTCTAGAAATCTCGCCCTTCCACATTTCTAATTTTTGGTCTTTTCGTTCACCGTATTGACAACTATTTGTCGAAGAATATTTCCTTAGTCTTCACTCATTAATCATATTTTCAAAACGAACTCCAATAAACCTTTTCATTCTTTACGGCCAATAAAATGCAGACGACTTTTGTATAGCTTTGGTTGCGACAAGGTTGGACAGCAGATGTCAGTACTGGTAATTCATGAGAATGGATGTTCAGAATTGATGTATTTCATTTGTCCAGAATTCATTCTTTTCGTTGAAGAATGCTTGTCAGTCGGTCCGATAATAATCTTTCATATGACTTCCATTTTGAGTGTCATGCACAAAACTCTTCATTTAGCCATCGGTAGCGCTCATTCCAAGTTTGCTGAATTTGACCGCAAACGTAGATCCATCATTTTAAAAAAAAAACCTCAAATCGTGCAAGATTTTCTATCCATCAATTTCTGTCAAACGGAAAGAGAGAGAGAGAGAGAGAGAGAGAGAGAGAGAGAGAGAGAGAGAGAGAGAGAGAGAGAGTATATGTGTATGTATGTATTTCAATTATTTGTTTGATAATTTTAATTTTTGTATTTTAATCCATTAATGTTATTGTAATGATAATTTTTTCCACTGGATTTGATTTTTTTTTTTTAGAAAATCAATTCTGTTATGTTTAACATGATTAACAGCCAATAGATTGAAACATTGTATCTTTTGCTGACTTAGATTCAGAACTAGTGTCAGCTTTGGAGTAAACAACAACTTTTATTATTCATTTATAGAGTTTTAAAAAAAAATCATTGATTTTAGCTAGGGCTATACTGTAGTACGTGACTTTAGACATGTGAAAAGTCACACTGGTCTTTTAGAAGGTAGTCACGTGACCTTCATCCGGAAATCTGTTTTGCGTCTTAATTTGCTATATAGTCGTTTTCTTGAGAAGAATTAGCCAATTTCTGCTTTCAATCTTTGTCACTTAAAAGGTGTCTTGTTGTGACCAGTTTGAGTTTAAGTTTTATTTTTCTTAAAATTATTTATTCTTTCCCTGGAAAATTTTAGTGCTCATCAAAGTCTTGGACAAAGACATTTATTGAAATTATTCGGAATTCAAAAACAGGAATATTATTCTTTGTGGTTCAATAAGGAACTGTTCACACGGCAACACCTTAAAAGTTATTGAAGACGTGATCTTTTTCCATCTTGGAATTTCATCGGGATTCAAACTGTGATTCATTAAGTACGTTTTATTGATAGGTCGTATATTTTTTAATTCTTGGATTCATTTTTTGTTTTCATTCGTTAACCGTAAGTCTTTTTTCTCATTTTTGTTTCTTGGATTTTTCCCTGGGGTAAAAAGATTTATTAAATTTTACAAAGCTTATTGGTTTCACTCTTTTCTTGCTACATTTCTACGAGCCTAAACATGGAACAGAATAATAATTTTTTGTGTCAATGGTTAACCTCTGTCTTCTATTTATTTCATTAGTTGGATGAAGCATATGTGTACCGAACATATTTTTAAAAGGTCCAAATAATGAAAATAAATGTCGCTTTAAAATCCCCAATCCAACTGTTATTTATAAATATGCGGGCATTCATTTAGTAACCCCGTCACTATGATAACGAACCAGTTTCACGCATATGTAAATTGTTTATCTTCATATAACATATAATCCGAGATTAAACAGATATCCTTCTGCAGTTTCTTTTCGTGGTAATAAATGTCTTCAGTCACTTAACAGAGGCTTAGCAGGAAAGTATGCAATTACTCAGCGAATGGACTGAGAAGTTTCATTCTATCTACGTCAGGTGGTATAGTTCATCTCAGACCTTCTTCCATAACCTAGGTTCCGATGTTACCATATCTACATCTTGGAAGCTCAACCAGTTATTTCAAAGTTTTGGGTCTGCATTAAATGAAAATCAAATTGTCCAAATTTGAACACTGCTCCTCCATGATGGAGACAAGGAGTGCACGCCACTAGAATGGATTAATACATCCTTAACCCGAAAACACCGTTTAATGACTTCATTCTAGTAAGTAGTCAGACTTTAAATATGAAAGTTACAAAATGTCCTTTAAAAGTCTATTGCCTCCACCATTTTCGGCCGATGTACGATACGTCGCTGTTGCACGCTATTGGTTATTTGGCATTACACACTAAGGATTGAACCGCGTGAAATCCAAAAATGTCGCTAATGTAAATCATTAAATAACAGATCGATCCGACAAGGTGTAAATAGGCTAACATACCTTAGCTTGCGAAAATGATCCCATCTTCACTAGCCAATGTTCCGATAACTCAATATTCACCTTGACGGATCGAACGGCTATATCGGTGCTTTGTCCTAATGACAACCACTAAAATTCATGTTTTACCTCCTTTAGTATGTAATTCCAACTAACCGAAAGCGCCGAAAACGGTGATAGCAATGGCTAAAAGATAATACTGCTTATTTATCAGTCCATTCAGGTAGTGTGCTCCCCTTGAACAACTTGATTTTGATTGGATGATTTGCAGTTTGCCTCCATTTTCAATGAACATCACTTACCCGAATTATATAATTGTCTACTCGATATGCCAAGGTGTAGATAGAGTTATCGGAACCTTGGCTAGCGAAGATGAGATAATCTCCGATATCACTATCAAAGTGTAAAAACAACGGGCACAAAACCAAATCTTAATAAATCATCAGTGTTGATGCATGCATATTTTCACAATATTTAGATTTATTTAAAAATTAAATAATATAAACTACTGCGACATTGAGCAACTCATTTTGGTGCATGTATATTAAATCTTTGAATTTCTCCTTGAGTTTGAAAAATTTATATATAATGAAATAGTGGGGAAACATTTGTTAAAAATCTGATTTTAATAAGAAGAGATGTATATCTGCAGCGGAGATTTGTACAAGAAAAGAATATTGTATGGCGAGAACGAAGAACAAGAAAACGGAAGAACGAACAAACGGAAAAGAAAATTTATTCAATGAGCAAGATATATATTTCAGCCCGTAAAATGTGCAATTAAAACTAAAGCGGAAATTAATAATGTTTGGAGTATGAGTGGAGTTTAAAATTTTCAGCCAAACAGTCGACACAAGTTATGTTGGCACATATCTACCTCACACAACTCATTTTTACATAAATCCAACATAAAACGGTAGAATTAGCACTATATTTGACACTCTCAGCAAATCGGACAACAATGAGGTAACAATAATTTTTGGATGTAATTGATATATCGAACCGGAAAGGATTAAAGTTTCTGGAGGCTTGAAGCTTTACACAATTAATGTACCTGTTTTGTACTGTTTAGTAGTTGCCTCTTTGATACCCAAATGTCTCAATGCTACTCTTCTTTCTGCAACAGTGTGATACTCCCAAACGCCGTGCATCTGTGCAAACTCGCGTGCGTGTGTATATCTATCTATCTATCTATCTATCTATCTATCTATCTATCTATCTATCTATCTATCTATCTATCTATCTATCTATCTATCTATCTATCTATCTATCTATCTATCTATCTATCTATCTATCTATCTATCTCATCTCTATCTATCTATATCAATCTATCTATCTATTTATCTATCTATCTATCTATCTATCTATCTATCTATCTATCTATCTATCCGTCCGTCAGTCATTCGTCCATCTGTCCGTCTGTCTGTGTGTGTGCGTGTGTGCGCGCGCGCTCGTGCGTGTGGTTCTGATGTAAGAGAGAGAGAGAGAGCTATGTAGAGGTCTACAAGGAGAATTTCGGTAATTCATGGAAAACATTGGCATACCGTTTCCTTAGCTAAAATTTACTCAACGCTCTATGTTCAGATTGTTACTTACCACTTTAATAGCAAGCGAATTTGCGGTTGCCAAAACATGCATATGTCTGAGCTTGGGAGGAATGTTGGCACCAAGTCTGCATTGAAACTCCGTGTCAGACTAGAGGCAACATCTTTGGCTCAACGTCGAAAAATGTTTTTGGTCTGCAGCATCAGCGTGTGTCTCCCATTCATATGGTACATTTTGTTTTGGATATATATATATATATATATATATATATATATATATATATATATATATATATATATATATATATATATATATATAACTCACACCCTAGTTGAAAAGCCACAGAATACTGGGAAATTTAAGCTGATATAAACTAAGTAAAGAATAAACCCAAGCCTTCTTCCTCATCAATTACTACTACTACTACTACTACTACTACTACTACTACTACTACTACTACTACTACTACTGCTGCTACTACTACTACTGATGCTGCTGTTGCTACATTATTTATAACTCTACTGCTAAATCCAATTCTGGTTGAGACCTTATTTTCGATGTTCTTCTATCGCTGATGCGACGTCTTTAATGTACTTTACAACTTTGAGAAATACTACTGTTTGAAACACCTTAAATATCTCCATTTCTGAATTTTTTCAAATGACTTAGACTGACGCTGTCAGTTTATTATTATTATTATTATTATTATTATTATTATTATTATTAGTAGTAGTAGTAGTAGTAGTAGTAGTAGTAGTAGTAGTAGTAGTAGTAGTAGTAGTATTTGCTTTGAACACTACTCCTGGTGCAAATAAAGTACTGCTTAATGGTACCACTAGGCTTTGTGTAACCCAGTGCTGTAACTCATGGCGTCACCCTCATTGACCTCCTCCCTTCACATAAATTAAAACATTTTATAGTCATGTGAGGTAACTCACGGTGTTTCCCTCATGGACCTCCTTCCTGCACAAAAAATCTAAACTTTAATAGAGAGTATTTTTGATGTCACACCTCCCTCTGACGCTGTTACCTGTGCGGTTGGCACCCCCACCCCCAGTGACGCCACTAGTACTGCTCCCATCAGTACATTGATATCTGGGTCCTTATTTTAAAATTTTTTACTCCTCTCTGGAATATCTTCTTTTTGAAAACTATAAGATACCTGATTATAAAATGGGTCCATTCTCTAATGAACAGCTTATCAAATGCATTTTTAGTAAAATGTAAAGATCTTATTCCATTGGCAGCACGAAGGGGTGGGGGAGGCGGTTGCCTTCGGGTGCAAGGCTAAAAGGGTGCTTCGGAAGTTTTTATAAAATTATTTTGCAGCTTAAATCATTCAATTTTTTCACCTTCAGTTTAATGGCGGTAATTCTACACAAAAGCTTTTGTGTATGGGGTGGAAAAGGGAGATTGGCAACTGACATAAGAATTGTTCTGTTTGCCACATTACAGGCGTCACTTTTTATTTTTACATTCAACATTACGACTCAGGTCATAGATATTTGACATTAGTCGAAGAAAATGAAATTTGCTATGCGTTCTATTTTACCGATGTTGTGATATTCATAAAACTCACCCAAACTGCAGCACAAAACATGTATCACAGGAAATACTATTGACAAAAATGTCTGGCTTTAATGAAAGTCTCTTCAAGGAAATACAATGCTTTTACTTTATTTTCCCATGACATTCTTGTCGAGCTATCACAGAAGAATGCAGTAAATGCGTATATTCCGCGGAGGATATTAGATCAAGATGCAGAACATTATGAAAGAACACGGTACAAACAAAATATTGCTTTACCGCTTACTGGCGTATTTTTTCTGGAGAATATAGAATAACTGAAAAGCTTGGAGAAAAGTCCCTATAATGTAAGGAAGAACGCCAAATTAATTATTTCATGAAAGCGATAGATTGATGTTAGTTATTACTAAGCTGGATCCTCCAACTAAGATTTTACTTGGATTAAAGAACAAACGCTCTTTTGAGTTGCACTTCCGTGCGGCATTTCACTTCATGTAATATTGAAGTATTTACTATGTTTATATTTTATTCTACTTTTCTATCTTTTTCACAAAGAAGTATCATTGAATATGTGCGCTTTTTCATTTTGTTAGTTGCAAAAATATATTGCAATCAGTTTAATTTAATTTTTTAATCTAACAGCGATCTTCATTTGGAACATCATAACGATCTTCATTTGGAATCTTCCGTCATGGTCACCATATCGTCTATGTATCTGCCTCTGACGTCAGCGAATATAATGCTTTACTAATATATAGGGAGTTACTATGACAGATATGAATACTTTTTGATACTCGCAACTGAGCTGGCATACATGGTGTTTGTGAGCAGTCATATGTGTATTAGCTGAAATTTAATATTTTATAGCACATTATATCGGATTTAATTGTAACTTTTATTTAAATTAAACTTGATTTTGCATGAAATTATGTTCCTCGTACGTGTAGGATTGGCTTATCGCCTAATTAAAAAAATAAACTAGTTAATAAATTAATAAATAAAACAACAATAAACAAATAAATAGATTAATAAATAATTTTTATTTAATATATTAATTAATTTTAAATTAATCTATTATTTAATCCATTAATTAATTATTTATATGACTACTTCATACTTTAAATTGGCAACTATAGAATTACACTCATAAGCATTTTTATCAAAGCTCTATTATGCTAATTAAACTTTAAAAAGACAGGTCTCGTTGCTGACAATTTGGAATGGTACACAAAAGTGGCATAGAATTACACATTTGAATTGTGGACGAATCTGAGTAAACGTGAAGGTTATTAACTGTATGTATTAAGCGTTATATGCGGTGTCACTGGAGTGCTGTGAATTCCTTTAATACCATAATGTGTTAAATTTATTTAAAATAACTTATAAGATACAATTGGTAGGGAAGGGTTTATCTTGACAAAAAGGAGTTTAGTAGCTAATCCATTTCATGTTTTAAAAAGATCTGAATTCTGGGTGGAAAGAAGATCTGCACTGGCCACTAAGTTGTAGGAATATCATTGTCATTTGGTCTGTCCAGAGCACCTATACTCCAGAATACCAACTAACCGCATACCTAACATGTAGCCTGAAAAAAAAAATTGCATTTTTGTATTTTTAGACCATCTCAACTATCTTACTGTATGAAAAGTTTTAGTACCGGGTTGTTGTTGTTTTATGGGGGATGGAGTGGGGTGGGTGGGTGAGTAGGTTGTTGTTGTTGTTGTTGTTGTTGTCTATAAGTAATATACATGTAATACCACATAATCATATTTTTATTTCTTTCACTTTCTATATAGCACGAACTAAACACTTCTTGTTTGAAAAATTACGTGCAAGGATAGACTAGAAACCAATCGTCTTGCAAACATTTAGAAAAGGCAAATTATGTTTTGACACAGGCAAAGGCACAAACGAAAAATCATACTTATACAAGCCATACCCAGTAATGAATACGGTGCTATGAACAACAATAAAAATTCGGAATAAAACCTTACTCAGAACAATGAACGAAGCCAAACGATAATCTCCAATAATATGGTCTTCTTACCCCCATAACGTGTATTTTCTTAGTACAAAATTCCTCAGATTTGCCACGGACGGAAATAGTAATAATAGGAGGATAAACTATGTAATTATTGTATCTATATGCCATGTTGCGTCATATATGTGTAATATGTATATATAGTAAATCGCTCCCTGTCTCTGTCTATGCTAGTCACGTTCAGCATACCATTGTTTTAATCCTAATAAGTGTAATAACCTACCTACCTACCTACCTACCTACCTACCTACCTACCATCCTGCCTGTCTACCTACATTCCTACTTACCAACCTGCCTGTCTACCTACCTACCTACTTACCTTCCTACCTACTTACATACCTACCTACCTACCTACCTACCTACCTACCTACCTACCTACCTACCTACATACCTACATACATACATACATACATACATACATACATACATACATACATACATACATACATACATACATACATACATACATACATACATACATACATACATACATACAATATTAGCCCAACGTACACGTAGGTCACCCAGCATGTTATATGTCCGGCAAAATTAAAATTTACATAAACAACATTGCCCTCTCCAAACATGTTTTATTTGGTGAATTATGTTTACATAAACTTTATTGCCCCTCCCCCTTCCCCGCTAGCCATTTTCCTTTTTGGCGAAATGTGTTTACATAAATAGCATTGCCCATATCAATTATTATTTATTTTTGTTTTGTTGCATTTTTAGTCCCCGACAACATACAATGATAAAATTAGATTATTGAAAACATTTGCACCACATTTGTAACGTTCTGGACAACATTTATGCCAGAATTAACTTGGCATTTGCCTTAAAATTTGTTAACACCAAGCCGTTACATTATTACTTGCAAATGTAATCAAGGCATACAAGTCCGACTAAAATCCAGTCTCACTGTATCACTTCAGACTTGTTTCGCCAGGTACATGTATATCGTTTCTAACAATACATTTTAACTGGTCCCAACAATTAAGCATGTATTATAGTTTCACCAGACCTCTCGCATTGTTCTGTGAGTTCTTTCTCTACTGAAAGGTCTATTTAAATGATTGTTACGCTCAAAATGTAGATCTCCGTAGTATGATATTTTTACCTCGATATACCGCGGTATTTATTTATATACTGAGACACTAACCGCCATATACCGCAATAATATTATTGACTACCAATTTAATGATCTGGGACAGGGACCTGATACTTTTAAAAACATTATGTCTAGCAAAATATATCTTGCTCCGATTCATAGTTAAATAACACCAAATTATATACGTTATAATATTTGAAACAAACGAATTAAGTGGAGATAAAATAAAATAGTATCTCAGCTTAAGAAATTGCAGCCTTCACCCCTCGAAAATAAAATCACCAGTACCTTACATGTATGTTAACTTTTGTGTAAATAATAATTTAAACCCTGTAACTAAAATTGGATGACTAGTCTTATACTATGGCTGACACCCCGTGAAAGGCATTGTGCTGACGTTAAATAGCTTGTTAAGAACGACAGGAAGTGTTCACACTGGGGCCTATAATTCACTAGCCATAATTTTGATTTAAAAGGCAGATACATTTTGAGTGGGATGGCAACATCCGGGCAAGATATTTATCAGAGATGGCCAGTAAAGAGCTAGAAAACATTAAACACACATACTGAACAAATGGGGAAATATTCAGTGGACATGAGACATTTAAGTAAAATTCAAAACGGGAAACAAATTCTCTCTTGAAAAGCTTAAGATGTTTCACAGTCTTGCAAAGTGATACATATATTTAACACATTTACTATACGCAAATAAATAATTTAATAATGGTATTTATTATAATCCGAAATTTTTCCAAAAATGTTGGAGGTGGTCCGAATATCTTTCACAACCTTCCATTTGGCCATCACGTTGTCATGCAAGACGTGTGTAAAACATGCGATTAAAGGGTCACATGTATAATTGTATTTGTAATATTCAAAATTAATTTGTGACAAATACATATTTGTCTGTAAAATGAACGATACTATTTAAATTATTTTGTCATGAAAATGAAAACATGCCTTTAATGTCATTAAATTCGTGACAAGAATGATCGGGAATCTCCGTATATTCCTTTCTGACGGCAACTACTGACCTATCAGTACAGTGAAAAGGTACTATTGTACCTACCATCAGAAAAAAATTAGCGTTGTAAACTATCATGATGGTGATACCGACCCCCCCCCGTCAAAATGAGACAAACTCAAATATCTAGTAGGATCGATCGTTGTTTGGTTTATAGGTTAATAAGGTCGCTGATTGAATTAGAGGTTAGTACGGTTGCTTATTGATCTACGGGTTAGTGTACGTTCTCAATAAAGACCCAGATCAAATAAATCAGCAATTTTTATATTTTTTTTATTTTCGGAAGGATCACGTATTATATATATATATATATATATATATATATATATATATATATATATATATATATATATATATATATATATATATATATATATATAAGTAATACAGGTGTTGGTTTCTGCTCGAGAATTTTAAACTGGTTCTGTTGTGACACTAACGCGCCGATTGCATACCAGAGACAGACATTGCCTGCGTTTGTATTAATCGTTTCTATCAGGGTTCAAGTATTCTAAATATGTTTATATTTAACTTAGATGAATATGTTCATATTTATCTGATATGAATATTTTTATATTTATCTAAGATGAATATGTTTACATTTATCTCAGATGAATATGTTTATATTTATCTCAAATGAATATGTTTACATTTATCTCAGATGAATATGTTTATATTTATATTAATCGTTTCTATCAGGGTTCAAGTATACTAAATATGTTTATATTTAACTTAGATGAATATGTTCATATTTATCTCATATGAATATGTTTATATTTATCTCAAATGAATATGTTTACATTTATCTCAGATGAATATGTTTATATTTATCTCAAATGAATATGTTTACATTTATCTCAGATGCTCATATATTTACAGTATAAATGTTGTGTCTTTTGGACAGAAGGAAGAAAAAGGAAAAGTATATCAACAACACCTACACCCACAACTCATTGTAAGCATCTTTACCAGAACTTTACGAGTCTTAAATCTTAACCATAAACATTTTCTTCATCTCAAGTAATACCCCGAAAACAAGACTATAGTAAATTAATTACATCGAGAATAAAGATTATAGATAATTAATACTTTGTTTAATTTTGAACTTTCACAGGGAGTTTAAAGCTTGATCTGACCGGTGTTGTGTTTCAGTGTTTGGCAACAATTAAGTGTACAACATTTTAAACTGAGCGACTACGCCTGTTGAAACGTAGAAAGGAAGTTAAATGGAAATTT
>JAEAOA010001153.1:205000-227500 GCA_016746295.1 Potamilus streckersoni
AAAAAACCCCCCCCCAAAAAAAAAAAAAAAAACCCCCCCGGGGTTTTAAAAAAACCCCCCCCCCCAAATTAAATTTTTAAAACCCTTCCCCCTTTTCCCCCCCCCTTTTTAAAAAAAACCCCCCCCTTTTTTTCCCCCCCAAAAAACCCTTTTTAAAATTTTTTTTTTTTTTCCCCCCCTTTTTTCCAAAAAAAAAAAAAAAAAAAAAAAAAAAAAAAATTTAAAAAAAAACCCCCCCCAACCCCCCCCCCGGGCCCCAAAAAACCCCCGGGGCCCCCAAAAAAAATTTTTTAAAAAAAAACCCCCGGTCTTTTTCCCAAAAATTTTTTTTAAAAACCCTTTTGGGAAAAGAAAAACCCCCCAAAAACCCCCAAAGACCAAAAAAAAAACCCCCCCCCTGTAAAAAAATTAAAAAAATTTTTAAAATTTTTAAAACCCCCCCTTTTTTTTTTTTTTTTTTAATAAAAAAAACCCCCAAAAAAAAAAAAAAAAATTTTTTTTTTCCCCCCCAAAAAAAAATTTTAAAAATTTTCCCCCCAAAAAAATTTTTAAACCCAAAAAAGGGGAAAAAAAAAAAATTTTTAAAAAAAAAAATTTTTTATTTTTTTTCCCCCCCCAAAAAACCCCCCTTTTTTTTTTTTTTTTAAAAATTTTTTTTTTTAAAAAATTTTTTTTTTTTAAAAAAAATTTTTTTCCCCCCTTTTTGGGGGCCCCTTGGTTTTTTAAAAATTTTTCCCCAAAATTTTTAAAATTTTTTTTTTTTAAAAAATTATTTTTTTTTTAAAAAAAATTTTTTTTTAAAAAAAAAATTTTTTTTTAAATTTTGGGAAAAAATTTTTTTTTGGGGTTTTTTAAAAATTTTTGTTTTTTTGGGTTTTTTTTTGTTTTGGGGGTTTTTGTGTTTTTTTTTTAAAATTTTTTTGGGGTTTTTTTTTTTTTCGGGGTTAATTTTTAAAAACCCTTTTCCTTTTTTTACTTTTTTAAAAATTTTTTTTTTTTAAAAAGTTTTTTTTTTTTTTCCCCCTTAACTTTTTTTTTTTCCCCTTTTTTTTAAATTTTTTTTTTTTTGGGCCTTTTTTTTTTGGGTGGGAAAAATCCTTTTTTTAAAAAGGGCCCCCAAAAAAATTTCTTTTTTAAAAAAAAATTTTTTGGACCCCAATTTTTTTTTTGGGGGGTTTTTTTTCCCCTTTCCCCCTTTTTTGGGGTTTTTTTGGTTTTTTTTTTTAAGGTTTTTTCCCCAAACCGGGTTTTTTCCCCCCCCTTTTTTTTAAACCCCCAAAAATTTTTTTTTTTCCCCCAAAAAAAATTTTTCCCCGGGTTTTGGGGTTTTTTTTAAAAAAAATTCTTTTTTTTTTCCCCTTTTTTTTTTAAAAGATAAAAAATTTTGAATTTGTTTTTCCCCTTTTTAAAGGTTTTTTTTTTTTTCCCCCCGGGGGTTTTTTGGGGGGAAAACCAACCCCGGGGTTTTTTTTTTATTTTTTTTTTTAAAATTTTTTCCCTTTTTTTTTTTTTTAAAATTTTTTTTTTTGGGGGAAAATTTTTTTTAAAAAAAAATTTTTTCCCAAAAAAATTTTTTTTTTTTTTTTTTCAAAAAAAAAAAAAACTCTTTTTTTAAAAAAATTTTTTTTTTTAAAAAAAATTTTCTTTTTTTTTTAAATTTTTTTTTTTTTTTTTTTCCTTTTTTTTTTTTCCTTTTTTTTTTTTTTTCTATTTTAACAAAATTTTTTTGAAAAAATTTAAAATTTTTAAAAAAAAAAAAATTTTAAAAAAAAAATTTTTTAAAAAAAAAAATTTTTTAATTTTTCCCCGGGAAAATTTTAAAAATTTTCCAAAAAAAAAATTTTTTTGGCTTTTTTTTTTTTTAAAAAATTTTTTTTTAAATTTTTTTTAAAAAAAATTTTTTTTTTTGGGGGCCGGGAAAAAAAAAAAAAATTTTCCCCCCCCCTTTTTTAAATTTCAAAAAAAAAAGGGGGGGGTTTTCCCCCGGGGAAAATACTCCTCGAAAAAAAACCCCCTTTTTTAAAAAATTTTTAAAAAATTGGTCCCAAGATTAACCCCCTTTTCCAAATTTGGCAGAAACCCCCCAAGCCCCCAAAAGGGGGGGAAAGGAAAATTCCCCTTTTTTTGTTTGTTTGCTTTTTGGGTTTTTTTCTTTGTTTTCGATGTTTTGTTTTTTTTTGGGGACTTTTTCGTTGGCATTTATTTTTTAATGTTACATAAAACTGAAGGGCTATGTCACTGCCGATAGTTTTTTTTGGGCACCCACCCCTTTGACTGCTTTTTTCGTTTTGGGCCCAAAAACCCGCCCTACGCAGCCGCAAGCCAAATGTACCAAGTACTGGGTTTAAAAATTTCTAGCTTTTTTTAAACGCGGGCCAAAAAATCCCCCCTTCTTTAGAATTTCGTTACTGAGAAACAGTTTAAAATTTAACCAAAAGGTTTTTTTTTGCGTTTGAGTTTTTGATTTGCTGTTGCCCTTAGCATGACTTTTACTTTCAATTTATTTTAAGTTTTTCCCGGGGAGATCATCAAAGAAAAAGAGCGCCCTTTTTGCAACAAATGCTGATATTTTTTCAACTTGACCAGATGTTTGGGTTTTTTTTTTTTTGGGGTGGGGTATTTGGTTTTCTTAAAGTTTTATCCAAAATTGTTTTTATTTTAAATTGGGACTTCATTCTTCCCTTTTATTAATCGTGGTCAAAAAATCCCATCACTTTCCAAAAGCGCGTATAGTTTTAAATGTTTAGCGGCACACCCCCCCGTTCCCCGTTTACCCAATTTTGGGGTCGTCCCACAACACGCCCAAAATTTTTTTTGATACGTCCCAAAAAAAAAAATGGGAAAGAGCGATCGGGAAAATCTTCAAATTTATAATTTTAGATCCACGTCCGCGTTTGATATTTTTGCATTGCTTCCATAAGGGGTACATGTTCGGCCGAGAGTGTTTTTTGGTGGGGGGTCACGGAAAAAATTTCCTTCGTTGCCCGTTTCGGGGAACTGTTTGGAAATTTTTCTCTCACCAAAAAAATTTCAAACGTCTGGGTTTTCGAAAACGGAAATTTTTTTTAAATTCCCGATTTTTTTACGACGTGCTTGTCGTTGGGAAAAACGACGAACAAGTGTCCCGGTAGTTGTTTTGTGGGGGGTGGTCTTTCACGCCCCGTGTAATCCGTCCCCGTTGGGAATGGGGGGTTTGAAAAATCCTGTTCTGTTTGGGAAATGGTTTCTTTTTTTGTTTAAGGGGGCTAGAAAGATTCGAGCTCCAAAAAATTTTTGCTAATTGGGGGGACAACCCGAGGGATCCCCAGTGCTAAACTTTGTAATAGAAAATGTTCCCCCCACCCCCTCCACCGGCGTGTTTATACAATCGTTTTGGGTCAGCTCGATCTAATTTTAAAGGGAAAAATTTTTTTTCCCGAAAACCTTTTTTATAAACCCGGCAAAATCCAAAGATTGTACTTAAAGGAAGCTTTTTCGTTTTTTTGGGGAGGGTTCTGGCGGCAAATTGGGGTTTTGTTTAGCAAATCCTTCGTTATAAACGTTTTTTGTCTTATTTTGTTTTAACGGGTAATCTTATCGAATTTTCCCATCGCAGCGGCATCAGCAAACAGCAGGATTTGGGGATGAGATTATTTTTATCCCGCAGCAGGAATTTCCAGCAAACCCGTTTCAAACTCACTCGAAAAAAGGTCCCAATTTAGGTTTTTTTGAACCCATCATATTTTTTGGCTTTTTGATCTGGAATAGGGCATCGCTAAACGAAAAGATTTTAGTATTGTACTCGCTTTGGGTAAGTGCATCGAAAAAATCTTCTACGGTTTGATTGGCCCCGTTGGTTCGTTTCAACTTAACAAGCTCCAACCATTATTGACGAGAGCGATTTTTGGGATCACTGGGAAAATCACCCCCATCACCCGTTAAAATTTGACCACGCAAATTCTAAAATGCCTTTTGGGGTTTGTAGAAACACGTCCTCGTCTCTTTTTTTTTGTTTTAAAAATTCTAACTCCTTTTATTTTGGTTTTGTTTTGAGTTCTATTTGAGATACTCGACCCTACTCAAAATTTTGTTTCAGCCTCGTCCGTACAATTTTTTTCGCAAAGGTTTGAGATAGTTTTTTGCTGACAATTTTTTTTTAATCGTTTTCAAAAAAATTTTAAAAACAGAGGGGTCATCGGCCTGTTTTTTTTACAAGTTTAAAGTACTATTCTTCACCACCCGGGGACAATAAATTTTTTTTGTTGTTGCTATCATAGCTGTTTTGTTTCTTCTTTGGCGCAATATCTGTTTTTTCTCGGGTTTTTTTTCTTGGGGGAAGGTCCTTTATCTTATCAGCAATCTTTGCCCTCTGCAGGGCCTCTGAAAAAGCCGCCCCCCGTAGCGAAAACTTTACCGGCGGCAATGCAATGGGGGCTACTTTACGCGCGATTCCTGAATTTTTCCCCGGCAATTGGGTTTAAATATATTTCCAAAAAAACCACCTCCATTTTTTTTTTCGAAAAACTTTTTTTCGTTCTTTTATAAAATTATGTACAAAAAAACACATTCAGGGAGTGCGTAAGGGGAAGTAATTTCGTCATTTCGTTGTTCCCCGTCTATTTGTCGTCCAGATTGGGGGGGGAGTTTTCTTTTTAATGCTTGTAATTTGATTCTCAGGTGTTAAAAGGGTATTTGATAATCTGTCGGGGGATTGATTTGGGATGAGAGAAAATGGGTGGGACTTCTGGTGAAAAAACTGTAGTCGTTTTCCCGCCCGGGTTTCCTTTTGGGGGGGCGTTAAGATCCAGAGCGATAGAGCAATTGAGGGGTTTTATTTACTTCTGTGATTCTACTGGGAGTTCTCCATAAAATGTCGATTTATCCCTTTACCGGTGGAGTATTTAAAACTCTATTAAAAAACCAAAAATCTTTCCAAAACTTCTTTTTTATAAAGTTTACTTTCATATTTCTTTTCACTTTTTATCCTTGCTCGTAAGGTGTTATAAATTTGCCCCCTAATTTTGAAATTAACAGCATTCCCCCCAGCTTTTTTTAAAGCTCTTTTATTTTTCTTTTTTGATCAGTAATGTTATAAGCTCCTTGTGGAATTGTTTTTGTATTGTATATCAAAAAACCCTTTTTTTTGTTTTTGGGATTGTTTTTCTTAACGATTAAAAATTTCATCCCTTTAAACCAGTTTTTATTCGGCATGGCGTTTCCCAAAAAGTACAAGAAAATTTTTAAACCAATTCCCTATGTTTTGGGAGGTCTTGTTCAAATTTGGGGGGTTGTAATTTACTGTAAAATTCGGGGCCGTTTTCCCGTTTTTTTGTGAAAGAATTTAAGCCAAAAATGTTTTTTGCATTTTACTTTAAAATTTTTGATAAGATCGCGGGGGTAAAAATTTTGTACTCGGATGGTGTTAGTAATCCACTCGATCTTAGATGATCAAGTTTTTTTAATAATTTCGTTTTCAATCTCTTTCACTTTCTTACCAGCTTTTTTTAGAGGATTCAAAAACAATTTGCCCCATCGCTATGTCTCGTTTGATGTAAAAAAAATTTTAAAAACCCCCTCCGTTTTTTTTTCCGGTAATCTTTTATCTCGATTTTTTTTCATATTGTTTGAGATCCCCTTTTAAAAAACCAACCTTTTCTAAAACCTCCTTGTTTATTTCGATAAATTTTTTTGATGTTTTTTAAAAAAAATTTTAGCAATAATTCCTTTTCTTATCTGATCAAAAAATACTAAAAAAATTTTTTCTAACTTTTTGAAATTTAAAATTTTTCCCCAGCACGTGAGCCCCTCTTCTACAATTCTTTTTAAATTTTTTTTTCAATTTTAAATCGTTATTTTTTCTTTTGGGCCAAAGTTCGAATTTTTTTCAATATCCTGATATTATTAAATTTTTTATAAACTCCCTTTTTCTCGGAATCGTCTATTTCTACCCTTTGTTTCTTTTTTAAAAAAATATTTATCCTCAAGAGGCATTATTTTACATACTTTCCCTTTTAACGTTTTTTGTTTTCACTTAAAATTTCCCCAGTTTTTTTTCTGACACTTTTTTATTAAACCCCTTAACTCGTCCCGGGTTAAAAAGCCTTTGTTGGTTTTTAGCCTTTTTGAAATTGCAAAAAGGGTTGTTTATTTTAAACTATCAAATTCAACCTTTCGGTTTCAATGGGTCAACAAAGTCTCTTCAAGTTCTTCTCAATTTTTTTTTTTTTCTTCTTTTGATCTTTCCCAAGTTTAAAACCCAAAAAAACCCTTTTTTTTTCTTTTTTCTAAATTCCTTTTGGGATGTGTTTGTATTTTTGGGGTGCTTGCCAAGCACGCCCCAGTAAAAAGGTTTGAAAAAAATTTTGGTTTTTTTTTCTTCTTTTGCTTTTTAAATTGTCCCCCGTCGAGCTTTTTTCCCCTTTTTCTTTAAAAACCCCCTCCCTTTCGAGAAACTTTTTTGTAATTCGTTTTTTTGTTGAAAGTTTGTCCATTTTTTTTTTTACGCTTACAAAAAATTTTATCATAGAAACGTCTAAAGGGGAACAACGAAACCTCTTTGGGTTTTTAAACACGCGCTTCCCTTTCAAAAAATAAAAAAACTTTTTCCTTTTTTTAGTTGCCGTGATATAATTCGTTTTAAAATTTTTTCTTTTTTAAATCACCCCCCATTGTTCTTTAATATTTCTCAAAATCCACATTAAATTAAATCCGGGAAAAAAATATGAAACAAACCCCTAAATTTGCCTAATAAACCCATCAACATTAAAAAAACCTTTGGGGAAGAAAAAAAATTTAAACTTTTATTTCGTGATTTTGTGAAAAAATTTTGACTAATCTTTTTCCTTTTTCCCCAATTTTTTTACGGATTTCATCAAAGGAAAGATTTCTTTTCTTGGCGAATCGATTCATTCCCCCTGGAACAAGTTCTTTTGGTTGTTTTTTCAAAAATTTTTTCATACCCCAAAGCCAAGTTCACACGAATTTTTTTTCTTTTTCCCCGTTTAAAAAATTTTTTATTTGTCTTGTTGGGGTTTGATGGTTTAAAAAAAACCTTATCATTGTTTAAAATTATTATTGAGTAAAAGATTTAATAACAAATTTGTTTTACCAGATCCTTTTTTCCCCCAAAAAATAAGATTTTGACAGTCGGAAAATTCATTTTTTATGTTTATTCCCTTTACCAATCGCTCGGTTTTCCAAAATTTATTTTCTTCGCCATCGTATAATTTTTGTTTTAAATTAAACCCCAATTTTGTGGGAGAAGGTATTTTATAATGAGCACTATTTCAAAATTTGGAACAAAAAACATAGATTTATTAACAGGGAAGGGGTTTCCAGGGGACTTTTCCAAAAAATGGACTTTGAAACCAAAAAAGAAATCAACAATTTGTTAAACGTTTCAAGGGGGGAAACCCAAAAGAAGTTGTAGTTTTCCGGGGGAAAAAAGGACGATTTAAAGGGCGAGTAATTTTACAACTATCAGATGGTAAACGGGAAAACCTACTGCAGTTTCAAAAAAATATTTTACTTTTAATAATCAAAAAGATAAAAATTCGGGGGAGGGCAGTTAAAAGTTTTGTTAGGGAAAAACAGGGGATTTATTTTCGGAAAAAAATTGCTTTGAACCAAACAAATCACAACCTTGGAAAACCCCAAATGAGGATAATGACGGCTCTTTCAAAAAAATTAAAGTTGGAAAGATCAGGAATTTAAAGTACGTGTCGATGCATCGGTATAATGTAAAGCGTTTTCAACCATGAACAAAATTTGGGAAACAATAATCTTAAAAACCAGAAATTTAAATTTTTATGCTTTAAAAAAAGAAAAATTGAAGAAATCAACAATGGAAAATCACCAAATTCAAAACTGTTTTTCTAATCACATTCCCCCCCTTTTTAAATTTTCGCAAAAAAACTTTTAAAAAAAACCAAAAAAAACGAATTTTTTGGAAGTCCCCCGTCTTTTTATATTCCCCCGATTAAATTAAAACAAAAAATCAAAGATATTATTTGGGAAAATTTCCTTTGTATTGTTTTAGGGAAAAAGAGTATGATTAAAAAATTTTTTTTTTCCCCCAAGAATTAAAAATTTTTGTCTAATTTCTGGGCTTCTGGAAAGGTTTTTACTTGGTTTGCCGCAAAATAAAACTCTCAAAACTTTCTGCAGAGGTGACTGGTTTTGTATAGATTGTCCGTGTTGAAACAGGCCCAAAATTTTAATATATTTACTATTTTTTCCATGGCGTCCTCGACTGGAAAATTTTTCGGAACCGTGTCAATTTTGTTTTAAAAAAAGATTTTTGAAGAAACTTTTTTTTGTAAAAGCTGAGACAAAAAATTAACTGCTGCGTATATTGGTATTGTCTGGAATTTTTTGGTGAAAAAAACCCCCAAAATGTTTTCTTAATCAAACCCGAATTAATTTTAACAAATAATTTAAAGAAAAAAAAAAATTTTTAAGGGGGGGGATTTCAAAACATATTTCAAAGTTTTTTCCCGGAACCCGGATTTACGCACTAATAAAAATTCTAAAATATTATCATTAAAAAAAATTTGTGCGTAAAAAAATTTTTACAAATTTTTTTAACAAAAAAACAATTCCAGGAATATCCCCCTTCTTTCCCTTGTTAAAGACTAGTTCTGGCACAATTTCAAGTGGATATCATTTTAAACCCGTTTTTGTTAATCATATCCGGGGGTTTGGGGTTTTCTTTCGACTTGTAAAAAAGTTTTAACCTAAAATTTTGATAAAAAAGCACGGCCGCTTAACATTTAATTATAACTTTCAAAAAAATAAATTGATCAAATAAGATCTTTCCCCCGAGGAGGGGAAAATTTAAAAAAGGGCGATTTTAAAAAGTGAATTTCGTATTATTGACAATATGTTAACCCGATATTCTACCCTTTAGGAAACAGCAAAAAATGAGAAAGAATTTTCAAAAAAAAGGGATGATAAACATTAAAAACAATTTGATATATAAAAATTTTTTTATATTTATAATGACCAAATTTTCCCAAATGTTTTCCATGAAATCCTCCCAGAAGTTTTAGATTTAAAAATGCTGAAAACTTATGCAATTTTAAAACTTTCCGGGTTTTTTAAAACCGTAATGATATTGGTAAAGGGTCTCCCCGATAAAATTTTTTTCCCAAAAAGAAAGAGATCTGCCAACCCCTACCAAAAAAACAACGCCAATTAAAAAACTCTTTAAAAGGGAACCAGATGGAAATTTATCCTTACTTTTAAATTAAAGGGGAAAAGCGCATTAAAAAAAATTTTCGCAAAAAATTTACAAAAAATTTACAAAAGTGAAACCAATGGGAAAATTTTTCCCTACCGTAAACGAATTTATCAAAAAACTTTTAAAATTTACTGATGATTGAGAATTTTTAAACCAAAATTTCCTTATCCCAAAAACAGCCTTTTTTATCTACTGAGAGAGGAAATTTCCTATCCCAAATTTTTCGGGCCCTTTTTACTACTGGGGAGAGGTTTAAAAAAACCTTTTACAATTTTTTTTCTCGTTTGAATTTAGCCTTTAGTTTTTGTGTAGGGAAAAAACTTTGGGGTTTTAAAGGGGCTTTTAAAAGAAATTTAAATTTTTTTTTGTTTTGGGGGGAGGGGGGATAACTTTTTTCGCCAGAATCAGCCTTTTTTTCTTTTCTATGCCAAATGGTTTTCCCTTGTGAAGTTCGATATCCCATTAATGAGGGAAAAGGGGCCGTTTTCCACAGTAAACCCAAAACAATCACGTTTTGCAAAAAAGGGAAGTGGACCTCCATATAAAAAAAGAAAAAAAGAAAAAAAAAGAAAAAAAAAGAAAGAAAAAAGAAAAAGAAAAAAAAGAAAAAGGGGAAGAAAGAAAGAAAAAAAGAAAGGAAAAAAGAGAAGAAAAATGAAATGTAGAAGGTTGAATTAAAATTTTTTTGGGATCTGAGGGTTTTAAAAGGGGACCCGAAATCAATTTTAAAGATAGAATAATTTAAAAAAAGCATTATAAAAACAAACCTTAAATTTTTAAAAATTTCTGCGACGTAATGACAATATTTAATTTGGATTCTTCAGAGCGCTGCATTTCGTGAACCCCGAAAGCCCAAAAAATTTCCCCACCTAATTTGGTAAATGAGTACGTCATCGTAGCGGTCCAGCATCATGGGCTGGGAATAAATAGCCCCGTAAAGATTTTTTTTTAAAAAAACTCGGAAAAGTTTTTTATTTTGGAAAAAAAGGCAAAAAGGGCCCAGTAAGGGACCGCAAAATGCAATAATCAATTTACATATCTTTTATTTACACCAGCAGTGCTAAAAAAAATTCTATAGCCGACATCCGATGTCACTTTATTATAATTCAGGACCATCCTGTATTTAAAGTGAGGTGCCCATCGGGCTTGTCGAAAAATATGTGTTTGCCTGGGGAAAATGAGTAAATGTATTTTCAGGATGTTGACATACATGCCATAACACGGCACAATCTAAATCAATCACCGCATTCCTAGGTGAAATTTAAATCTGATTTGAATGAAATTGAAACTTTGCTAAAAGGTAAGATTCTAAACCCCTGACACAATCATGTTCCGGCAAAACATAATTTTCAATAGTCTTAATTTTTTTAAAATTAAAATGAAAAAAAAAAAAACCCGGAAAAACATTTCAATCTATACCGGGTACAGGTAGTATGCATAAACGGTACTCTGTAGTGACTGGAACTGATATAAAATTATCCCTTAAACAGTTTAAATAGCAACGATTAAAAAAAAAGAGGTCATGTATAAAATCAAACTTTCACATTACTGGCTGACAATATAATTGGGGTGGGGGAAAACTGTTATTATTATTGTTTGCTGTAAATTGCTATAAAAACAGGTATCCAATGTTAAAAACGATGTATTCACACAATGATGAATTGAAAGAGCGAGAGAGACAGACGGATATATATATATATATATATATATATATATATTATATATATATATATATATATATATATATATATATATAGAGAGAGAGAGAGAGAGAGAGAGACAGACAGAGAGACAGACAGACAGACAGACAGACAGACAGACAGACAGACAGACAGACAGACAGACAGACAGACAGACAGACAGACAGACAGAGATAGATAGATAGATAGATAGATAGATAGATAGATAGATTAGCTAAGAAAACTGAAGTAGTATTTATATAAATCATAATGAATATAAGAACATAGCGACATATGATAATGATGTGAGTGTATGTGTGTGTGTCTGTGTGTAATTCGGATTTTTTACATAGCTTTAACAATTTTTGTTTTAGTCATATCTCTACGGTGTCTGCAGTGCGGCAGTTTATACTGATGTCTAGCAATGGGGCATCGTGTCGCGGACATGTAGCACGATGTCCCACCCAGTCACATTATCCTGACACCCGGCCCACCAGTCCTAACACTAACCTCTTAATGCAAAGATCCTTACGAAGCAACTGTTAGTACCATTTTTTACAAGTCTTGGGTATGAGTCTAACTCGCGACCTCTCGCATCCTAGGCGGACACTAACCATTAAGCCATCGGAGCGGTGATGAGGATGATGATAATAATGACGACGACGACGACGATGATGATGATGTATCGATGAATAACAGGATGAGATACCTCCCCTAGTCCAAAATCAAACAAATGGATCTTATTTAACATTGAATTTACAGCCAAGACGGTGTCTTAGAATCGCAGGTTAAATATAAAATATGAGAAGGGGTTAAAGGACACATAAAAATAGCATCAATAACACCGTAAGTACTTACCTTTTCATTCGTGATAACATCAAATAATACTTTCTGGCCACATAAAATTGCATGTTAATAGAACTATTTAAAATAGCTGCGCTTCCTGATTCCCATTCTTACTGATAAAGGGAACAATCAAGGTAAGATAGAAGATTCGGGTAGGTCAGTTAACGATTATGTTAGAAAAGCAGGTGATTTATTTACGGGAAACATTGTTATGAACCAGAACAAGATCACATACCTTGGAAACCCAACTGAGGATAATGACGCTGCTACTAAGAAATATGTTGATGATCAGGAATCAAAAGTAACGTGTCGGTGTGCGATCATGCGGTATAATGTACGCGTTTCTCAACATGAACAATAATGGCATCAATAATCTTAGAACACCAGAATCTGATTTTGATGCTGTAACAAAGAAATATGTTGATGATATCAACAATGATATCACCAAGTTCAAAACTGATTTTACTAATCACATCACCACGTTTTTAAATTTTCGCAGAAACATAAACAAAACCAATAACGAATTTTTTGGAAGTCCGCCGTCTGTTGATATTACACTCGATAATATTAACACAAAACTCAACGATATTATTAGTGGAATTCCTAGTATTGTTGAGAAAACGAGTATGATTAAAATTCCTCACAAGCAGATTAAAAATATTGTCTATACTGTTGCTTCTGGAATGTCTACTTGGTCGCCGCAAAATAACACTCTCAAACATACTGCAGAGGTGACTGGTGTGTATAGATTGTCCGTGTTGAGCAGTGCAAAGTTTAATATATTTACTTTATTTCCATGGCGTCACTCGACTGATAATTTCTCTGGAACCGTGTCTATTGTGTTAAACAAAGATGTTGAAGAAACTTTTATGCTAATAGCTGATGACAAAAAATTAACTGCTGCGTCATATTGGTATTGTCTGGAATTTGTGGCTGAAACACCTCAACTAGTTACTTAATCAAGCCTGAGATTATGTGAACAAATATTATAATGAAAAAAGTATAGTTGATTTCAATCATATTTCAAAAGATATTCCAGGACAGGATGTTGACGCACTAATACAATACTACAAATATTATCATAAAAAACTTTGGTGCGTTAAAAAATGTTACAAATATTATAACAAAATACTTCGAGTAATATCATATCTACCCTTGTTAATGACTAGTTCTGGCACAATTTCAAGTGGTATATCATTAAACCCGTTTTTGTTAATCATATCCGGTGTTGGTGTTTCTCTTACAGCAGCTTGTAAAAAAGTTGAACCTAAAATTTTGATAAAAAAGCACGGCTGCTTAACATCAATTATAACTTACAAAAAACTACTTGATCAAATAAGATCTTACCTACGAGGAGTAAAATATAGTATGGACGATTTAATACGTGAATTTCGTATTATTGACAATATGTTAACAGATATTCTACCCATGAGGATCAGCAAATATGAGAAAGATTATCAAAAGAAGTATGATATAACATAAAATCAATTAGATATATAAAAATTTTTTTATATTATATAATGACCGAATTTTCAAGTGATCTCCATGAAATCCTCCGAGAAGTTCAGATGAAACATGCTGAAAATCTTATGCAATTATATACTTCTCCAGGGTATATACCAGTAGATGATATTGACGTAATAGATCTCCCTGATAAATTTATCAAAAGAGAAAGAGATCTGCTCAACCACTACATCAACGCCAATAAATCACTCATCAAAAGTGAACCAGATGGAGAATATTATCCTTACTTGTACAGCATAACGAGAAAAGCAGCATTAAACAATAATTTTCGCAAAACTCACAAAAAATTTATCAAAAGTGAACCAGATGGTGAATATTACCCGTACGCGTATAACGAACTGATCAACAAAACATTGAAAATCACTGATGATTGAGAATTTGAAACCAATTACCTTATACAATTATCAGCCTTTTCATCTACTGAGAGAGGTAATTACCTTATACAATTATCAGCCTTTTCATCTACTGAGAGAGGTAATTACCTTATACAATTATATCTGCGCTAGAATCAGCCTTTAGTTTTTGTGTAGGTGAAAAAACTTTGGTGTTTTAAGGTCTTAAGAGAAGTAATTTGTATTTGTTTTGAGGATGGGGATAACTTTTGCGCCAGAATCAGCCTTTTCATCTACTACTGCCAAATGGTTTTCCTTGTGAAGTTCGATATCCCATTAATTGAGGAAAGGGTCCGTGTCCACAGTAACTACTTGCAATCACGTATATGCATAAACCGGCAAGTGAGACCTCCATATAAGAAAGAAAGAAAGAAAGAAAGAAAGAAAGAAAGAAAGAAAGAAAGAAAGAAAGAAAGAAATGGAAGAAAGAAAGAAAGAAAGAAATGGAAAAAGAGAAGAAAAAGATGAAATGTAGAAGGTTGAATTAATAGTTCTGGCATCTGAGTTTAAAGGAGACCAGAAATCAATATAAAGATAGAATAATAATAAAAGCATTATAAAAGCAAACCTTATTCTAAAGTATTATCTGCGACCGTAATGACAATATTTAATATTGGCATATCTTCAGAGCGCTGCATTTCCGTGACCTCGTATGCAAAATTTCCGCACCTATTCGGTAACTGATGTGACGTCATCGTAGCGGCTCCAGCATCATGACTGGCAATAAATAGCCAGCGTAAAAGATATTTTAAATCTCGGAAACGTTTGAGTTAGGAAAATAGGCAAAAAGGCCGAGTAAGTGACCGCAAAATGCAATAATCAATTCACATATCTTTTATTTACACCAGCAGTGCTAAAAAAAATTCTATAGCCGACATCCGATGTCACTTTAATTATAATTCAGGACCATCCTGTATTTAAAGTGAGGTGCCCATCGGGCTTGTCGAAAAATATGTGTTTGCCTGAGGAAATGAGTAAATGTATTTTCAGGATGTTGACATACATGCCATAACACGGCACAATCTAAATCAAATCACCGCATTCCTAGGTGAAATTTAAATCTGATTTGAATGAAATTGAAACTTTGCTAAAAGGTAAGATTCTAAACCCCTGACACAATCATGTTCCGGCAAAACATAATTTTCAATAGTCTTAATTTTTTTTAAAATTAAAATGAAAAAAAAAATAACCGGAAAGAACATTTCAATCTATACCGGGTACAGGTAGTATGCATAAACGGTACTCTGTAGTGACTGGAACTGATATAAAATTATCCCTTAAACAGTTTAAATAGCAACGATTAAAAGAAAAGAGGTCATGTATAAAATCAAACTTTCACATTACTGGCTGACAATATAAATTGGGGGTGGGGGCAACTGTTATTATTATTGTTTGCTGTAAATTGCTATAAAAACAGGTATCCAATGTTAAAGACGATGTATTCACACAATGATGAATTGAAAGAGCGAGAGAGACAGACGGATATATATATATATATATATATATATATATATATATATATATATATATATATATATATATATATATATATAGAGAGAGAGAGAGAGAGAGAGAGAGAGAGAGAGAGACAGACAGACAGACAGACAGACAGACAGACAGACAGACAGACAGACAGACAGACAGACAGACAGACAGACAGACAGACAGAGACAGATAGATAGATAGATAGATAGATAGATAGATAGATTAGCTAAGAAAACTGAAGTAGTATTTATATAAATCATAATGAATATAAGAACATAGCGACATATGATAATGATGTGAGTGTATGTGTGTGTGTCTGTGTGTAATTCGGATTTTTGACATAGCTTTAACAATTTTTGTTTTAGTCATATCTCTACGGTGTCTGCAGTGCGGCAGTTTATACTGATGTCTAGCAATGGGGCATCGTGTCGCGGACATGTAGCACGATGTCCCACCCAGTCACATTATCCTGACACCAGGCCCACCAGTCCTAACACTAACCTCTAAATGCAAAGATCCTTACGAAGCAACTGTTAGTACCATTTTTACAAGTCTTGGGTATGAGTCTAACTCGCGACCTCTCGCATCCTAGGCGGACACTAACCATTAAGCCATCGGAGCGGTGATGAGGATGATGATAATAATGACGACGACGACGACGATGATGATGATGTATCGATGAATAACAGGATGAGATACCTCCCCTAGTCCAAAATCAAACAAATGGATCTTATTTTAACATTGAATTTACAGCCAAGACGGTGTCTTAGAATCGCAGGTTAAATATAAAATATGAGAAGGGGTTAAAGGACACATAAAAATAGCATCAATAACACCGTAAGTACTTACCTTTTCATTCGTGATAACATCAAATAATACTTTCTGGCCACATAAAATTGCATGTTAATAGAACTATTCAAAGTAGCTGCGCATTCCATGATTCCGATTCTTACTGATAGAATCATTGCCCTGGGGCTTTTTGGTAGCGTTTTACAACTAAATTCCTTTAATATGCTAATCCGGCTCAACTTGATTGGAATATTTTGGTTATTATTTCCAGACATTAAAGACAAAATCGGTTGTAAATAAAAGATGTGTTAATTGTAAACATGGATGTAATTAAAACCGACGCACACCAATTCAACGCTTTGGTCGGCATAGAAATATGTCGAGCAATCATCAGTCGCGCAACGTGATTTGTAGGTTGTCGTCCTTGGCCTTAATCTTTAATACAGCCTTTCTATCCTTATACCAAAGCTATCTATCCAGGACTGTATCGTCGACTCTATCATTGCAAGCGTCATCTGGGTAATTTGTGTGTGTCTGTGTGTGTGTGTGTGTGTGTGTGTGTGTGTGTGTGTGTGTGTGTGTGTTTTGAAAATTTACCCTAATGAACAGACTATTGTAATTTGTGTTGGTAAGATCAAACGTGAGTTGTGATCGAAATATATAATACAGAAAACTGGTAGCAATGTGCAATTGGATACATGTTTTTGAACAGTGTAGCAAAATATAATTACAAATATTATTAAACGGTGTAGCAAATTGCAATTGGGAATATGTTATTAAACTGTGTAGCAAATTGCGATTGGGTATTTGTTATTAAACTGTAAAAATATGCAGATGGGCATATATTATCAAACTGAGTAGCAATCCAAACTCATCTATTTTTAATATTTTCATAATGTTAACGAAACGAATAACACATCGTTACGAGGTGAATTAAACATATATATGAAATTCTCATTTTCATTATATAAAAATATGACGTGCTCATATCTACAGCTACCGTTGGAAAAGACGTGGATGCACACGAACTATCTGTACGAGAGTGATTGACATACCGAAAGTAGACGTATGCATTGCCTGCAAGCTATATATTATATGTTTAAAGTCTAAGAAGGGTAAATTTTTTAATTTGGTATTTTAAGAAACTCCTGTTTAAAACAATTGTGGAATGCTCTCATGGGGTGGGGGTGTTTATTAAAGTATATTGCGGTTATTTTTTTTTCGAGCTTATGTAGCTACGATGTCGTGGCCTCAACTTGGTTTGTTGTGGTTGACAAAGGGTACTAATATTAGTACTAGAGCTTATGATAGTACATATGATTATCCAGCTGTCTCCTGACTATAAGTCAGACAAACTATAAAACAATCGCACACAGAGAGAGAGAGAGAGAGAGAGAGAGAGAGAGAGAGAGAGAGAGAGACAGAGAGACAGAGAGAGACAGACAGAGACAGAGACAGAGACAGACAGAGACAGAGACAGAGACAGTAGTCTTCAGCTTAAAGTAAGATACATTGTATTATTGCTTTGTCTGTAATTCTGACACACAAGGAATAAATACACAGTAACTTTGGCTGAAATGGGACATACCCCCCCCACACACACACACGTCTGAATTAAAAATCTGAAGTCCATGTCACTATCAGTTATCTGGAGGCCGAGGGGGTGGGGCCGGATGGTCTACGTGCATCGAATTTACAGATCACTATTGGATAAATATTTTATAATCTTAAAAATGCCCTTTTCCTTGCAAATTTTAATTTCATTTATTCCACATTAAACTGCAGCTGCTAAACAAAGGATTCCAAAATTAATATGGATGAATTTCAATGAAGAATGGAAGCAGAAACAACCATCAAAACATTAAAAAGTATTTTGATAAGAATAGACGCCATAATCTCATAACGACAATTCATATTCCTACGGAGTCCAGAAGAGATAATACTTACGTTTACTGAATGTTATTATGTTTTAACATTTCGTCTTATATAATTTTCAGTCAGTAAAGCTTTTTTTATGTTATTGTTGTTCATGTACGTAGGTTTTACCTCGAGATTTTCTCATAAAATATTCCGAATGTTAAATATTTTATGTATACATTTCCTCCTATTTTTATATAGGTTTAGGTGTATCGTATGTATGTATGTATGTATGTATGTATGTATGTATGTATGTATGTATGTATGTATGTATGTATGTATGTATGTATGTATGTATGTATGTATGTATGTATGTATGTATGTATGTATGTATGTATGTATGTATGTATGTATGTATGTATGTATGTATGTATGTATGTATGTATGTATGTATGTATGTATGTATGTATGTATGTATGTATGTATGTATGTATGTATGTATGTATGCATGCATGCATGCATGCATGCATGCATGCATGCATATATATATATATATATATATATATATATATATATATATATATATATATATATATATATATATATATATATATATATATATATATATATATATATGAGTGTGTGTATGTGTGTATGTTCCTTCTCATCTGTAATTGGCTGTATAGTGCACTTTTCTTTTAAAAAAAAATACTTATTGTTAAACAGGTTTAAAATAAGCTATTCCCTTGCTGTATATTCATAACACGAGACCCTGTAAAGTTTTCTCTTCCACCGTTGCCTCTGGGACAGAGCCATTTAAATTTTGGTCGCCTTTTGCTTATATGAACTACTATACCAGAAAATTAAGTTTCATGTCAATTATTTTGATCTGTCATTTCGTTTGTATATTGGATAATAACTCGGTCCCTTAGTTTAAAGGGAATTATACCAAACGGTAGGAAGGCAATATATACCTTATCCAGTATTGTAATTAGGAATAATCCTATCAGACGTGTTAGAAAATGTATCCAGTTAAGCATGTGTAAAACCAATAATTAGGAACTTGCTTCCTGGGTTTAAATCAATATGTATGTATGTATGTATGTATGTATGTATGTATGTATGTATGTATGTATGTATGTATGTATGTATGTATGTATGTATGTATGTATGTATGTATGTATGTATGTATGTATGTATGTATGTATGTATGTATGTATGTATGTATGTATGTATGTATGTATGTATGTATGTATGTATGTATGCATGCATGCATGCATGCATGCATGCATGCATGCATGCATGCATGCATGCATGCATGCATGCATGCATGCATGCATGCATGCATGCATGCATGCATGCATGCATGCATGTATGTATGTATGTATGTATGCATGCATGTATAAAATATTGGCCCATATGAATAAAAAGGTGCGTGTAGTAACGTGTATCCATGCAATAGTCTGGGTCCATTGTCATACTAAAGTCATACTAAAATTATCTGATTGAAGAAGTAAGACATTAGAGGGACTGATCTCATCTGACGAGGCGCAACATAGAAGCCAAGTTACAGCGGACAATTAGAGAACTATGGAGTGCATATGAATGTTTGCCTAAACAAATAGAGTTAATAACAAATAAACAAAACACATTCAATGTTTGGACACTTATTTCTTATTATATAATGAATAACATCTTTGAAATTGCCTATATATATCAAACAGCCTCTGGTTTAATATTTGTATATTTTTCTTCTGTAATTTTGGAATGTATTTAAACAATGGTTCATTTGCTTCAAATAATTTCTGTAATTCATCGCCTATTGATTCTGATTTCACTAACCTTTCTATAGTGTCTATCGTACTCTTCCTGAACACACACAATGAATCTAATAACACTTGATGAAAAGGTGCGTATTTGTCTAACAACCTGTATCCATGAAATAGTCCGGATTCATTGTCAAGAAACACTAGATGACCATCAGAACTTTTTTCCAAGTTATGAGCGGGTCTGTTCATCATCTGGTCATTCCATTGTTTGTTGAACATGTTGTTGACCACTCTGTCCAAATTTGCTGTTAGATAATCAAAAATTATCAAATCAGACCACTGCAAAAGTTCACAAAGCTCGGGTTTAGTCTTTTGTTTGAGATAGTCATGATCAGGCTGCAGACCCTTGTTGTTTTGTTCCCTGAATTCGTGTGGAATGTATGCAGGGCTGAGACCGTCAATCCATCGAGCCAAAACAAATGGTTTATCTTCGGCCCACTGGGAAGTGGCTAGTTCATGTTGAACCATATTCCATTGGTTGTTTCTAAAGTGGACAAGTTGCAGAGTTGATGGGGGTATGTTGTTCATACCCAGCAACTTACCTAGGTAGTACGAATAAATATCTCCCTGAATCTGTTCTACATTAAGTCTGTATCTGGCACATGCCTTACTAGAGTCATGGAATGTCAACAAACGGTTTTGCATGCGGCCACATCCCTCCTCAATTTGGACTATTTCTCCATTTCTCGCCTTCTCCTTCCACATTTCCTGATCCTCGAAGGAGAACCCATTCGGACAAGAATGCTCTATAGATGTTGACCAGAAAATGTTGTCAAATAATATGTCGTATTCCGTAAATATATTCCCAGTTATATTATGATTTTTAGCTACTTTAAGAGCGTAATGAAAGTTTTCATCTCTTTTTTTATAGAATACAATGTCATCAGTATTCTTTTGGTCTCGTGGCGAGGGTGTACCGAAGGTATCGTTGCCATTCTCGTTGTAGACTAGTTTCTTTTCCACGGAATCTACGTACACAATAGACCCAGATAGTTTGCCCGTAATTTCGTTCATTAAATGACTAGATTTTCTTTTAAGATGTAACTGAGCCTCAGTACCCTCACTTGTCAAATATGGCTGACCCGTGTTATAATTCGCTAGGAGTGAGCGTTGTTCTACTGCTCCAAGCGAAAGTAAGGTAGCTTTATCCTCAATAACACCCATAATCCGATTGCTGGACGTCCATTGATCGGGCTCCGGCCAAAGAAACTCTAAGGTCTGCAGACTTCTTCGTGATCGGAAACTTTTGAATGCATCCTGTCGGGATCTTGCTGGCAGTGACGAAACGGGTAAATAGGTCCAAAGACCCAGACAAATTCCGAATGCGAAACTTATCCAAATCATGACTAAAGTTGGAAGCAACTTCGTTACTCCATTCTCTCTTTCTTAAACATTGAAAACGTATTC
Source organism: Potamilus streckersoni (assembly GCA_016746295.1). NCBI lineage: Eukaryota > Metazoa > Mollusca > Bivalvia > Unionida > Unionidae > Potamilus > Potamilus streckersoni. The sequence continues at coordinate 226,029 of JAEAOA010001153.1, forward strand.
CACAAAAATATTATAATCATATATTAGTTTTCCAAAATTGATGATGTTGAATGATAGATCAAACGTGTATTGAAAGAACCTGGTGGTAGCGCTTCATTAGATATGAATAACAAAACAAACTACTACAGTTTAAAGTGTACACAAAACAAAGTTGAAAAGAAGCTCATAACTCCTATTGAAGTACTATCAACATTGAACAAATTAACTGATCGTATAGCAGCTATTTCAGAATACCATCGGTCATCAAAGAAATATTTTTGTCTTGAAGTTGTGTACGCAGAAACTAAATTCTCCCATCTTACATTGTACATTATCGTGTACACATGGTCATCAGTTAGTGTAGAAGAACATTCGTTTAGTGAGCGAATTTCAAATTGTCAATCGCACATTAAGTTAAAACGGGTTGTTCCCGTCTTCTTAATTTTTGCCGAACTCCAACAAGTACAAGAAAAGCTTATCATTACATGCCAAATATTAAATTGTTGCATTGTACATGAGCGATGAATTCTTTAATCAGCACCAGAATGTAAATACTCACAGATTATCTTTTAGTCCAGGGATTATTGTGGTACACATCGTATGTTCCGGTAATTGAAGTTCATCACAGAATTTCCACTATTATACGTCAATATAGTTACGTCCGAACTGGATGAACCGGTGTTGTCTATTACAGATTATAAGCCAAGTCCTTTTATTTTTGTACATCATTGACCTGCCACCAGTCTCCACTCTCGAGTCTTGACCTCACTTTGACGAGGCGAATCCTTCCAACTGTAAAAGATAATGTACATATTTAGCGCTTGAATGAATATATTCTCACCACCCTATGCGATGGTAGGTACACATGTATCTTGTGTCTGGTTTCTCTGCTATCGGAGAGATCTAGTGTTTATTTTGTACATGCAGTGAGCAATCAGTCTATGGAGCATGTCACTTGTGCTATTGGAGGAATTTTACGGGCGTGGCGGATTCAACAGTGCTGCGCATGTTCGGAAAATTTGGGGGCGTACTTCTCAGGAGTGTCGCTACTGAGAAGTACACCTGAAAGAAACCTTGGTGGGATCGTAACAATGAAACATTTACGGGCGGAACAAAAAGAGGAGACAATCGCTTTTACCTTAGGCGGCAAAACGTGTTTGATCGGGGCGAAAGGCATAATAGACAAAAACTGTAGAGGACTTTGTAGACAAGTTGTTCATTCTATCAATTGCTTTAATTTTTAATTTATTTTCTTTTTAAGGCCGAAGTTTTCACTAACAAAATATTGAAACGGGGAGCGAGTCATAAAATGAACAAATTACTTATTGAAAGCGGGTAGAATTTAATACACAATTAATTTTAAAAATTCGATTTACTTGGAAAAGAGGCGGAGAGACAGAATATACTCTTACTGAAATAGATTTTATGATTTTTGGTTTAACATACTTAATAAATTTATGACAACAATTCAATGCACACATATTACTCATTGT
>JAEAOA010001153.1:230000-425000 GCA_016746295.1 Potamilus streckersoni
GATGAACACAAAATATCTGCATGGTTTTTTATGATTTTGTTACGTAAAATGTATTAAATTCATCGCACCTTTAAAAGGATAGAAATTGTTTTGAAAACTGTTGATATATTCCTTACATTCCACCATTTTTCTCACAAAAGTGTCACTAATTAAGAAGAATTTTCTTCGATAGTCCATTTTAAGGATTCGTTTTTCTTTCTTTCTGTCACTTATTTAATCGTTAAAAATTTGGTTAAAATTTATATAGTTATATTGTTAAAACCTTTGTTTCTCAGATGGAATTGAATAGATGTATTTAGCAAATATACCATTTTAAAATACGTCTTACAGGCAAGTTTTTTTAAATGGACGAATTTTGCTTCAACGTGTCTCATTATACAACCTTAAACTCCAAATTGCTTTATTCAAGGTATTTTGTAGAACTTTTGCTGGATATTTTTTTAAAATAAATATTTATATGCTGTGCTATAAGCCTGACTTAAGGAGATTAAGATGTGTATATGGAGGTATCTTTTGGACCAAAAGGGATATAAACTATGCAAGTATTCAAACGAAGAAGAAAATTCTAACAGTGAATTTTGATTGATCCAATGCGAGTGCTCAGGTAATACAATTATATTTGTCGAACAGTTTCAGAATGTGTACTTGACTTCCTCAAAAGTCCTTAGGTGTTCCGACTCGGCATTAACATAGTAAAAATATATTGTGATCTCTCCTAGTCCTGGATATTTACTAAACGTCATCCATGAAATGTGAAATAGTAAGAAATCTTTATTTATGCCTAAGGGTTTAAGAGAAAATGGCCATTCAGTACAAGTCATTTGGAGAAAATGTCCACCTAAACAGGTTAAATTACTTTGCTAAGAATTTGGATGTAGGGTGGAACATCTTTTGTAAAATCTCAGGTATCAAAGTCATTGATCTGTTTCTTTTACCTTTTGTACAATATTCCTAGGTAGTCAACAACTGTACAAAGCTTATGAACATTAGAAAGAGAATAGAGTCAATGGATCGACAAAAACATTTGGACCAAAATCTGAAGATACAAGACACATCGTCTATAAATGACGATAAAATCGAAGATGTTCTGGTGCAAAAGTTATCAAAACATTTATTTGATGATGCAGTAGATACCAATCAAACAGTTAAATGAAAAACAAAACGGAAAGCATGGATTGTTGTAAAAAGAACGCACTTACTTTCTAAATCACCTCAATTTTAAAGAAATAGAAATTGCAAATATGAATGTTTTCTGACAAGGCACCACCTTGCAAGACTTCGTAATAATACACACAAGAATAAAGATTTATTTAATTAACTTCTAATAAAAAAGGAAAAAATATAATATTTAGCTGACTGTATCCAATATATTTTTTTTAAGTGGAAGGATACCAAATTATTCAGATTCTGGTGAAACTCATGTTCACTTCGTTGACCCATGGAAAGATATAGCCCTATCAATAGAGAGTATGTTTGGGTGTCTTTTCAGCTAAATAAGTCCAGATTCTATATCTATGTTACTGATATATACACACCCCACCCCACCCCCGTTATCCCTTAGTTTTACGCCTTATTGTCGTTCTTGTATTGTAGTTTTATGCCATTTTTCTTATGATATTGTTAAACATGACATAATAAACCCCTATGTGAGTAGCAAATCCATATTGGGTCAGCCAATATAATATTTCCTCAATTTCCATTTGCAAGTCGAGTTAAAAAATGGCCGCCAAAAATGTTCATTAAAATCTAAACATTCCAGAAGGCGGAGTTAAAAACGTTTACCCACGAAGCCAGCCAATCAGAAAATAAAATACCGCACAATAATTTCATGGGCTTATTTTGACCAATCAGAATCACATAAAGTGATATTTTAACATGTTTTAATATGAAATATATGAAACTGCAGATACTATAGGAAAACCAAATCTACTATGTGATAAAAGCCTTTGCGTCATCGTAGTATTATTTCTACGTCATCAAATCATTATTTCTACGTTATCGAAGTATTATCTCTAAGTCATCGACGTTTACTCTCCACGCCATTGCAATACTGTCTCTACGTCATCTAAGTATTGTTTATTAAAAATTGTATATTAAAACATTATCTCTACGTCGTTGGAGTATATTTTTATATCACCAAAGTATCATCTCTATTTCATCCAAGTATTATTTCTATCCCATCGAAAAATTATTGTATGTCATCAAAGTATTAACTTTACGTCATCAAAGTATTATATCCACGTCATCGAAGTATCTATTCCCTTCTGCTTTTATTTATCATGAAATGGTTGATTGAAATATTACATTTTCATATTCGTTTTAAGTTTTATGCTGTTCACGCCTGACTGTTAAAGCAAAGTTAGAACAATGAATAATACTTAATTCAACTTGGAGATAAAAGATAACTCACAGATGCGACGTCTCGTCGAATGAAAAACTTGCCTGCACATCATCTGCCAGAAAGACAATATCACCAATTCTATATATTGTCGAAAGAAAATTCGCCAACTAAACTCGTTGAAAGTTGCTGAATTCCATAGAACTAGCTGAATCTTCGTGGAAACTTTTAGCACATAAAAATCAGGGTTTCTCGGAACTAGGTGTTATACTTTCGCATCTTATCTAAGTTGCAAAAACTTTAAAACAAAACTTTAAAATAAGATTTTAGCACAGCCGCCGCCGTTCCTGCCAAAAAGTGAAACTTTTTGACCCACGTATAAAACTTGAAGAAACGTGTATAAAAAAGTGAGCTTTATCCAGGATGGAAAATAACCTTCGGCCACTTAGCTTCTTGGCGACAAGTTGTCTTTAATGTGAACAATAGGTGAATTGATTTTAGGTGAATTTGTTGTTTTATGTCGGCAAATGTCTCGAATAACGCAAACTAACTAAAATATTATTGTTTGGCATAACACCGTTCTTTGCAAATTGGTGCTAGAGATTACAAACAGTTGGTCTTTAAGCAGCATAGTAAGGATACATACAAATATAACACTATTCCGTTAATGCCAAATGATAATAGTATGTTATGTATGCCATAAGTACATAATACTACAGTTGCATAACAATATTGCAATGATGTAGAACACAAAATAACCAATACATATAACAGTAAGATTAAGTAAAATAACAACACGAAAATTCCATCACCTATTAAGAAATATGTCGGAAGATGAAAAGGAAATATGATTACATAGATGTGCTATTGCATATAAAATATTTACGTGTGCATTTGTGGAATGTTGAAAAGACATAATGTGCAAGTTGTGATACTATGAAAGGGTTTTTTCTTTAAAACTTCAACAAAGAATATAATATTTCTTGACATGCACCTTATAAATGGTTGAGTAAAACAATGGTTATAGAAAACTGGACTAAATAAGTAACGTACAACGTATTCGCTCCGATAATGGCCTTGCTAACATCTCTACAAAAACCAAGTACTAGTATTTATTCATCATCAGTTGCATCAAAACCATGTTTGGGTGGTCGGAGATTCACCGACGCAGATAAATCAATAAACGGAAACATCTTTTCTCTTTCGTGATGCTAGGCTGAATTATTACACTGAATTATTACACTGAATTATTACACAACCTATCATGCATTTATATTATATGCCTACCGCAAATCCAACTCAGTTTATAACACGAAATGACGGAACCGGAATCCTTGGATATAGCATCCGATTTGGATCAAAGCCTTTCACGAAAGCGACGATATTAGTGCCGAATTCACGAAGCTACCCCAAAGCACCGTGGAGAGAAAAAAAAAAACGTATTCGTTCATACAACTAATGATGGCCTGGAACACAACTGGACATACGAATGGATATATATATATATATATATATATATATATATATATATATATATATATATATATATATATATATATATATATATATATATATATGTGTATATGTATGTGTATATGTATGTATGTATGTATGTGTGTGTCTAGGTGTATATAAATATATATATATATATGTATATATATATATATATATATATATGTATATATGTATGTATGTATGTATGTATGTATGTATGTATGTATGTATGTATGTATGTATGTATGTATGTATGTATGTATGTATGTATGTATGTATGTATGTATGTATGTATGTATGTATGTATGTATGTATGTATGTATGTATGCCAGGGTGAGTTAAAATAATGTTTATATGGTTACAATTTCAGACTGAATATAAAATCTAAAACCAACCAACGCCGCTCTACCATTCGTCACCATTGAACGAACAAGAAATTATTAGTCGCTACCTTCAAATTCTCAATTACTGCCAAGATTTATTTTTGGATCTGCCCATACGCGTAAGTTGCGATGGCATGCATAAAAGTCTCAGCGGAAACTCATTTACTTATGTGCAACTCTAAATACCCATGCGATATATAAAATTTTCCGCGAGTCTGAATTCTTGTCAATGCCGAAGACAACCTACATACATGTTGGACTAAGATCTTTGCGAGCATAACTCAGTGAGTTTATTGATAGTTGTAACAGTTCCTACCACAAACGAGTTCATACAGGCTATAGTCCCATGCAATCCTTGAATTGTTTGCTCGTGCATTCATCCTTGAATTTCCCTGCGACTGTCTTGTTGCCTTTGATGAACAGTTGATGGACCTTCGAGTACACCCTGGTGCCAAACTTGTTGACGATTGAGCAAGGAGTAAGTATCTGTGTACAGCATCATTTTGTTATCGGCGTACCACATTTTGATCGAGTCGTACTAGAATTCCTTTGTGACCAAATTTGACAAACCTACCACAGACGTGTCAACATAAATAGACTTAGTCAAAGTCAGCTTCGATTTATTGCTTTGTATGGGAAAGAGTTCATCAGTGAATATCTTACGTGACTCAAACGCCTGCTATGAAATCATACTGTTAACCTTTCCTTGCTAACTGTTCTGGACAAGGTCGATGCGAATTCGTTTTCGCCAATTCTCCATGGTTTCCCCAAAACACGACATTGCTCAACAACATGAAAAGTCCTTACCATTTCGTTCGTGGAGGCCTTTCGCAGTTTCATATTTGATGTATGGAGCCATCCACGCCAGCTGACGAAAGCGCAGTAACAGATGGATTCATGACACACGCATTCCCGACCACAGATATAACTGCAGGTTTCCTCGGTGAACTACATAGCTGATATCATGTGGCAGATTCGGAATCAGCTTTATATGTACAGTAGACTTGCTCACGTGGAAGCTGTCCTTCTCATCCATGATCGCATTCTGGTATAGTGACAAACCACTTAGGAACCCAGATCTCTTCAGGATCCAGTGGATAACCGTTGAGGCTGTGGTGAAGCTCTTATCTGATAATCCATGTCAACTGTAAAGAAGTATCCATAAAACAGTTAATATTGTATTTGTGTATGTGTATGTGTATTGCATATCTATAGGTTGTAGGCGCTAATATACATGTAATTTCACTTTCAACAACCACGTACTAACCACTGTTAGTAAACAGTTTCAACTCTATCACGGTTTTCGATGGGTGTATATCCTAAGTCATTCACTGTGACGAAAAGTAATGTGCGGGACCGATTTTATACACACGTATGGAGGTATCCAGAAAGGCTCATAAACATCCACGAGCAGTCGGTGTGTAATTACAAGTAGTGGTGTTCACGAGAACATCAATAAAACCCAGACATTGTAGTCGTCAGCCGAAATACCTTCTCGAGATAGCGATGAATTCAATTCATCAGTCGATGGCAGCTAAGTTTATGAAAACTTATTTTGACTACTCATTTATTCAAAGGGATATATTCCTTTGCTCGTGAGCAACATGAACGTGGTAAGTTCAGTCCCATCGTCATCGGAGCAATAAACACCGCATCGAATAAAAATTGTAAAGCGATTATTGCCTTTCGTCGCAAGGCTGTTGACGAGTTTGTCCAAGCTCAAATTCTGAAACGACGCAGAGTCCATGAACTGCTGCCAGCATAGCCGAAATGTCATGAAAATAACACATCATTTGCGTTCAATACTGGAGCGATTCTGGGATGATCAAGTGACAATCATACCTGCGCAGGCTATCTAGCACAACCGGAATTCTTAATCGTGATGGGTAAATTCTCAGCTGCAGGTTTCATTCGCTGTGTGCGGATCATCTGTAGATACTATTGATGTGGTAGTGATCGTGAACAATGAGATACAATGAGATAATCCCAGTTGCAATGAGATAATCACAGACTCAACAATGTATCGCTGCAGTAAACTCACGCATGTCATCTTTGATCATAATCATGACTGCGGGTGATGTTTTTCGCTGTAACTTCCAGCGATATAACAAACACTTCAAACGAATTCTTACCTAGATACAACATTGGTGGCTCATTTGCTCAATTACATCTGACAACAATGTAGCGAGACCTGCATAGGATTTGTTCATCAACTTACGTCGTATATAATAAGACCACTGGGGATTCTCGGTCGTTGTAACCGTCGGTTCTCACTGTAACATTCAGACATTCAAAGTACCCATAAATGACAAGTGATACTGTTGTCTTTCGTTTTACCGCAGTCAATTTCAGAATCTTCCCAAATGGTTCTAGCATAAGTGTACGATGCGACTTCTCACAGTAAACTTCATGGCCATCAAGCAGCTGTCGACATTGAAACGGTATGTCATGATGTTTGCTGTGCCGGACAACAATGCGTGAAAATTCATTTATCAACACATAGTGATACAACGCCGCTCAGACATCAGAACCGTTCATGTTTTCCATGCTGCTCAATAACAGCAAATCAGTAAGTTTTATCCGCTCGACTATTAAAGTTTCGATGTTCATGGTGAATAGTCGAATCGGTAGAAGGCCTTTGTTTCAAGTAAGCACGTCAACGGCGATATCACGGTTGACTAGTTGTTCAAACGTACTGATATCAGCAATCTGCCCAGGATATTCTGTGTTACCAAAAGTTCAGCCGGGTGCTGTTTGTGATTCAGAGAATGGTCAGAATGATAGCTCACAATATGCAGCGCGGATAAGATGTCCAATTTATAATATCGGTTGCCGTCACCTTTCAAATTAATTACTGTCCACGGCGGAAATACAAGCTCGTCTTATAATATAACTTGACCCACGGAAAGTAATGTAAAGGGAACATATGAGACGAACCTCCAAGCATTTCAAAACATGTTTCAGACTTCTCAATGATTTTTTGCATAACCTATGTTTATTTCATTATTCATGGCCTCAGTGTCGCTATTGTTTAAGATTACACAGGCACCACTGGGAAAGATGGATATGAGGTTATAAATGGTGAATGGTAAATTCCATATGGAGAACAATGCCCATTTTAAATCAGTTCGTGCCGCAATGTTAAAATAATTCCCAAACGCTAATGCATTTGGTGGTGATTCGTAATTTCGAATAATGCTCGGCTAATAAGTATCCTTATATTCCTGATCACAGCCGAATCTGTGTCATCTCAGAACGGAATAAATTCCACTAAGTTGCGATAAATAAGAATTAATCCTAATCTGTTATAAATATTTACACCAACAACATCAACATTTTTCTACTATTGTACTCAACTAGGTCAAACGTCCAGTGTCACTTGTTAGTATATTCTATGGCTTGTATATTTGCATGCTTGAATATATTTGTAAACACGTCATATAGGTCCAGCTGTCTTGCTTCTGTGTCGTTGTAGCATTCTTCATATTTCTTCCCAAGGTCAGTGAATCTGGATACCATCTGTATATTAATGCTGAAGACATTTTTCTTATTGCGATGATCTTTGCTGTTTCCATTGGCCGTTTAAATGTACGTGGGTGAACTTTTCACTCACCAGTGACTTGGTTAATGTCAGCGACTTACAATATCTTAGCTTTTTTTGTTTAATCTTGCTCTCTTCAAATCAAGCCCAGTTTTAATTTATCAAGAAGTTCCCCATACATCATTGTTTATTTGTTTCTTTTGGGAGTTTAACGCTTTTTTCAGCACATGATGGTGGTCAATATATCTGGTTGAAGAAGAACCCGGAAAAAACCCTGGGAAGAACCACCGACCACTGACAACCTTCTTACATAACCCACATTGACGGAGCTGAGACTCAGACCCACGTTGATAGAGGTGATATGTGATAATCTTTTGAAATTATATAGCAATTTTCCGCAGCTTTGGCGCATTTAAGCGAAATAGCGATTAAATCTTGTCTTTAATGTTACAAACTCACCTTTGGATGACGATTTCATTAGACGCAGATGTGAATTCCTTCGTAATACTATAGGTATCAAGATGTGTGGTCTCTTCTAGCATTACATAATAGCCCACTGCAAATCTCTAAGTGATTCACGTATCTGTTGTCAGCGTATATCAGTCTGTAGACGGCTTTACCATCAACACACGTTTATGATCACATATCACATATGCACATATATGCACACGTGTGCAACAAATCCACATTGTAAATAGTTACGGCAGACAAATATCGATTATGGGACTGCTAACCGGAACTGGTCAGACGACCTCAAAAACGCTTATTAATTTTCTACTACTATACATAAGATGTAAATCTTCTTTGGTTTAAATTGTACAGATTAATACATAGAACAACTGATTTTTTCTAACATAAAATGGAAACATCATGTTTGCTTTATCTTGAGTTTGACTTAATAATGAAAAGTAGCACGTAATTGGAAGATAGGATTTAAGAGAACCTTCTTTATATTTGGCAAAGATGGGGAGGAGAATATAATATTAAATGTAGTAGTTATTTATGGCTATATATAACATACAATGGAATCTGTCTATTATTCCAGTGAAGTCATATCAGAAATGACCAAGTTCTACTGTATATAAAATGCGTGTTATAATCCCAGTAAGATTAAAAACACCTGTACTATGACTAACACACTCAAGATTAACCGATCAATGACTACATATATTCGCTTATAAATGGAGTCTAACTGTAACCCCACCCCCAACCCCCACCCCAAACCAAAAAGAAACATGGAACATGATCTGCCATCACATATTGAGCGACTTGTAAACTGGTAAACTGTAACCCCACCCCCACCCCCAACCTCCACCCCAAACCAAACAGAAACATGGAACATGATCTGCCATTACATATTGAGCGACTTGTAAACAGGTACACGCAGTATTCTGGTTATCAATTTTTATCATACAACTCCGACAAATACGTCGTCTACACCATTTAGAACGTGTCAACTGGGTTAGAATTTTGAAAATGTTGAAATTAGTCGTGATTTTATGCTGATCACCCTGCAGCTAATCGAGAAAGTATCGGAGTCAGTGGCGTAGCAACCGACCAAGCAACCCCTGCAATTGGGCTGGGGAACAGCTCAATCAATCAAATTTTGTTACTAGAATGGGGCCTCAGTCTTAAGATTTTGGTGTGTGTGGGGGGGATCGGCTTAGATATCCATGATATTTGTGCAGATATTCCTGCCTAAGTTTCCTACAGAAGCTATACTCCTATACTTTGAAATAATATTTAAAAGCAAATTATTAAATGTTAAAGCAGTTGTGCATATGTCTGAAATATGTGCGGTATAAACTAGCTTGTAAGTGGGTTCAACTGCAATACCTTGTTCTGCCCTCGCATAGAACGCCGAGCGATCAGGGTGTATTTTGTTTGTTCTACTTATTATTCATAACAATTTTCAAAGACCTATATTTGCCGGACTTATAAAAGAGTAATACGGTAGATATTATAAAAGAGTAATACGGTAGATATTAAATACAGCGACACGGTTGCTGGCATTTATTTAAGCAATGAAAAAACGTGTAACAACACTAATAATTTTTTTTTTAAAATAAAATTAAGTGGAGCAACTATTAACTGTTTCAAATAGCGGCTCCGGGCATACGTGTCAGACCCTTTTGATGTGTGAGGGCCTGTAAAGGAATTTTATGCATTGCGGAGTATGAAAGCATATTTCACTCGGATTTATAGTATATAAACAAAACAATTTAATAATTTACAAGTTCAAAACAATGTACCTTTTACTACAATCACCTTCGAGGGAAATAGTGTCTACGGTGAACGTATCAAGGCCTAGACTCTCCTTCATCCATTTTAACCATTACATAACTAGTTACGATTGGGCAAAGTTAAATCTCCACAGCAGACCAAAATAGGACCTTGTTAAGGTACAATTGACTCGACGTCTTAAGGGATAGATAAGCTGTTTGACCTAAGCCTTTTTTTGAGTGGGCTTGAAAAATTCGAATGGAAGGCAATAAACGTTATGTACAAAAGAGGACAGGTTCATCTCTGCGAACTAAAATTAGCGAATTAGAAACGCATAGAAAGGAAATTAAATTTGTTTCTATTTGTATAGGGCACACAATGAAATAATACTTTCCGATCCAATGACACTAACATTTTTACATGTTATTTAAATGAAAAAAAATATTTGCCTTAAGAATATTTATATTTTCATTGTTTGAAACTAAATCAACAAGATTTACATAAAAATCTATAGCATGTGTGAAATGATCTGCGCAATATAACAGAAGACTATTTGGAGAAATATTTATTGCAGTTTCATGTAAATTGGATATATTCTATCTGGACGCAAAAGAAAATTTCCGTAAAAGCAAACAGTATTTTTTTTTATATATAAATGTTCATCGATAATTAAATAAACATTATATTTGTATTTTAAACAAAAATGTCAAAGAAGTTAAAAAATGGATGTGGCATGTCTTTTTGTACATTGCATCTCTTGTCTTACATTTAAAGGAAACTTTTTATACATTTTTAAGCAGATTTAAAGTATGTATTTAATACTCAAACGGTGATATGGTTGGCTAATAAATACTTCTCATGAAGTATTTACTTTAAATTACAAGTTTAAGGAATAAAAAATATAATTTGTTTCTTTTCTTCCTTTGAGTCTTTTTGTCATGCAGTTCACTCCGTAAATTCGATATTGTAATACTTACCACACGAACCATTGCTTGCTCGGTTATGTTCAGCTAGACGGAAAATATTCATGTTTGTTCGAAAACGTGACAATAATCTGCTGGAATTAAACTTGACATTTTACGCCGTAATTGGATTGAGTTTGGTCTTAGGTCGCAAGATTCCGTGCAATAATCGCTTAGATATGAGATAGCTCAAAAGATTTAGGCGTTTTAACGATTCGTTTGTGTTCCTTTGAAACCGAATCGTGGCGGAGTGTGTGTCTTGTGGACACAAAAAAAATAGTTCAATGCCCTTGGGGCGCGAATCAAATATCCTTAACGACTGTATGAATCTTTAGAAAGATCAGATCAGCAAAATGTAGGATCGCAATAACAAAACACCCCTCATATGCGTCTACAATAAAATGAACGAACAAACAAACAAGCCAAAATCAAGACGTCTATAAAAAAGTATAAAAAAATACACCGGTCTGGAATTGAGTTATATATTTTCCTTCACGTTGAAATGCATTTTTTAAAAAAGAGAAACTTTGCATTTGCAAGTAACTAATAAAATATGCCTTATCGTATACTTCTGACTACAAAAATACATTATTCTCTCTCTCTCTCTCTCTCTCTCTCTCTCTCTCTCTCTCTCTCTCTCTCTCTCTCTCTCTCTCTCTCTCTCTCTCTCTCTCTCTCTCTCTCTCTCTCTCTCTCTCTCTCTCTCTCTCTCTCTCTCTCTCAGGCTGCATGTGATGGCAGATCATATTGGCAAAAGTAAAAGAGACATGCTATATACGGCAGAATTGATGCTACGGAATTGTATATATTTTGAAGAACAATATAAGTTTTAAAGAGTTCTATTTTCATTTTTTAATTAAGGACAATGGAAATGGAAATACTTTGAGTTGTCATCGTCGTCTAATGAATAACTGACTGGCATACACTCATATACACATACAGGCAGGAGAACACAGTCATTTTTCCATTGCCTCCATTTATACGAAGGCTGATTTGTTACGTGGTTTTTGTATACATTTTTTTTCTGCTGTGTTTTTAAAATATCACATGACAGTTCTAGAAATATGTTGGGGTAAACGATTATTTCGAGATCTAGGGATACACAATATGTCGAAATGAATAGGGTTCCTCCCATTGTATTCATAGTTTTAACTTTAAAATGAAAGGTGTGGTGCGAGGGAAGATATAGCAAAGACCAGTTCGAGGCACAAATCATTTGATCAGTTAGTCAGTCAATTAACCAGTCTAATTTAATCAGTCAACCCAAGGGACCAATCTATTATTCCGTTGGTTATAATGTATATTGATTGATGATCGTTTACATGAGAGGTAAGTAATGAACATGACTAACGCAATACTAAAATGTATTCCAATTAAATAATTGAACATGTTAGCTGGTGGTTTGGGTTGAGGGTTGGGTGTTGGATGGTTTGGGTTGAGGGTTGGGTGTTGGATGGTTTGGGTTGGGGGTTTGGTGTTGGGTGGTTTGGGTTGAGGGTTGGGTGTTGGATGGTTTGGGTTGGGGGTTTGGTGTTGGATGGTTTGGGTTGAGGGTTGGGTGTTGGATGGTTTGGGTTGAGGGTTGGGTGTTGGATGGTTTGGGTTGAGGGTTGGGTGTTGGATGGTTTAGGTTGAGGGTTGGGTGGTAGATGGTTTAAGCAACGTATATTGAATAGCATCATCAGTATAAGATGCTTGACACTTTTATGAATGCACCGAGAGATGTTTGAGAAACAAGTACAGTATTTTTGTTGCTCTCCTCGGGCAACATAACATGAAGTGATCATTAAATCTGCTCGAATTGATTCTTTCTTTTTTATATACATAATCAGAGTTTCTGAATAACTGTAAAAATAGAGAGAATTTGCGAAAATTGTAACGAATTAAAATATGATGTAAAAACATATTAAAAGCATTTTTAAGGTGTTCAGTTTTGTGTGGATGGTTGGTTGGTTAGGTGGGTGGGTGGGTGTTATGTTGTGACGGTTTTGATGCATGCACATATTGGCGAGATATAGTTTTGAATGTTTTGGTTCTTGCAGGAGGTGTGGGTGGGGTGGGTCAGAGTTATATTTGAAATTTTATACGAATAAGTTTGTATTACATGAGATGATAAATGCATATGGAGTTTGTTGCCGCTTACAGCGTTAATGCAATGTATGGTTTTTAGTTTGGAGATTTCGAATAATGTTTCTATTACTCACTCGAGTGCGGACAAAGCGCTAGCAGCAGCGTGCCCGTTTAGCCAGATTTCTCTATTTGACCACGTCCATAAAGCTTACTGTGCAATTTTTCACGGTATAGTCATGCATCGTCACAGCTATCCACTTAACGGAAACACACTTAACGGAAACACTTGTCTAGTTCAGAGGTGTAAAAATAGGAAACTTTATTCTTTCTTGCTATCCGTTCTGTGTGAAGAAATTGTTTAATATTTTAATGTTCTAAATTTCTTTTGAAAGAAAGATCTGCCTCACATAATTCTTTACAAGTGGTCCGAATATATTTTTAGGTTAGACATTTTAATGCTGAACAGACAAAGTAAATACAATCGTATGTTTTGTTCATTTAAAGGCGAGAAACGTTCGAGATTTTGCAATCTAGAGGTAATATTCTTGTCGAAGACAGATTCGTGCTTGAATATGGCTATTATAGTAGTATAATTCACGTACGGTCATTCTTATAAAAAAAAGAAATCAATATATAACGAAGTCAGTTCATGTGCGCACATCTGTAACGCTTACCAGTGAATTAACATGTAGAGGTGTCTCGCGTAAAATTTATTACATTTTCAGCTGTTAAAAGGATTCGTCCGAAGAGCTGTTTAACCAAGATAATGGGGTCCATGTTAACGTTGGTTTAAGGAACAATACTGGTTAACTCAATGTGAGCGGTCAAAGATTCTGACGATTTTCAAGAGACCTTCAAGAAGCTAGGAAAAGCGAGAAGTGAATTATACTTGAATATTGGAATATATTATATAAGTGAATGTATGTATGTTTGTAGGTAGGTAGGTAGATAGGTAGGTAGGTACGTAGGTAGAAAGAGAGTTAGACAGACAGAAAGAGAGACAGACAGACATACAGATATATAGATAAATGTTAATATACATATTCTGATGATACAACGCTAAAAGCTAATACCTACCTACCTGCCTGCCTGCATTCATGCATGCATGCATGCATACATACATACATACATACACACATACATACATGCATATATACAAACATACATACATACATACGTCCGTCCGTCCGTCCATCTGTACGTCCGTACGTTCGTCTGTTCGTCCATCCATGCATGCATACATACATACATCCATCCATCCATCCATCCATCCATCCATCCATCCATCCATCCATCCATCCATCCATACATACATACAGACAGACAGACAGACAGACAGACAGACAGACAGACAGACAGACAGACAGGCAGGCAGGCATGCATGCATGCATGCATGCATGCATACATACATACATACATACATACATACATACATACATACATACATACATACATACATACATACATACATACATACATACATACATACATACATACATACATACATATATACATACATACATACACATGCATACACATGCATGCATGCATGCATACATACATACATACATACATACATACATACATACATACATACATACATACATACATACATACATACATACATACATACATACATACATACATACATACATACATACATACATACATACATACATACATCTTGCCACTCTTATATACGCACATCAAAATATAAGAATCTTTTTGCATAAATGATACAATTTTAGAATTATATGTTATGTAAGGGATTTTAGAATATAATGACTTTGGAAAATACAATCTTAGCAAAACCCAAATACACGATCGTTGCTTGTCAGCAAACTGCATTATTAGTATTTTAGTTTTCGAACTGAATAGAAGCTTGCAGTTGATAAATGGCATGTGGTTTCAGAAATGCTTACTTTTAAAATACGTTTCTAAAACCTGTTTTCATAGTACAAAAACACATAATTTAGAAGATCTTGCAATTTTTATGGTACATGATCGTTGTCACGTGATATTAATGGAGTGAATAGTGGCCCGTGTCTTACACTGAAAACTCAGTGATACAAGGTTTACATACTAATTGAGTTACTAATGATATTGTAATGTCTACATCGTGGCGAGATTTCTGGATGGTACGTGAAATGTGTTAGGCATATTTGCGCAATATTCTGAGTCATGTAGTGCCGGATTTAGGACAAATGTGGTCCTATGTTAGTTAAGTTATGAGGCCCCTTACAATGAAAAATTCATCGACAATTTTGTTTTGCCCAGAAGATGCCAACCCACCCACGCACGCACCCCCGGCCAACAATGGGCCTTGGGCTTAAGCATACCTATGCACAATGGTAAATCTGGTAATGGAGTCATGCATATGACGTAATGTAATCCTTATTTGGGGACCTGTAGCAACTGTCACTAGGATATACATATGATGACAGGGATGGTCCTATTTGTGATATTGCAACTTAACGAATAAAAAGCATATGTTACTGATTATAATTGGAAGTATTTGGCTACAAATCGACATGACACAATAATTTGATTGCAAACGTCATCAAGACAACGTCTTAAGCGAAGACATGTCCATCTACCCGATTGGAATGTGTTGACCCGATTATTTATAACGACGACCAATTTACACACGTGCATTGGTTATTGTCCCTAAGACAATAAAAATACATGACACATATTTACCGGTCTGCGATTTTCATACATCTTCATGACACAGTGAAATGTCTCATTTAAATCAGCAAATCTCCTATGGGCTAGTCTCCCAGATTTTTTTAGAGTGCAAAGGTTTTATTGTGTGTAGTAAAATTGGGGATATACAGGAATGTAGTTAATCTGGGAATAAACACATGTGTATTTAAATTTGTGATATACAGGAGAGTAGCTGAATTGATGATATACAGGAGTGTAGTTAAATTGGGGATATACAGTAGTTTAGTTAAATTGGGGATATACAGTAGTGTAGAAAAATTAGGGATATACAGTAGTGTAGTTAAATTAGGGATATACAGTAGTTTAGTTAAATTGGGGATATACAGGAGTAGCGTAAAACTGGGGATATACACGAGTGTAGTTAAATTTGGGGATATGCGGAAGTGTAGTTAAATTGGAGATATACAGTAGTTTAGTTAAATTTGGGGATATACAGGAGTGTAGTTAAATTGGGGGATATACAGTAGTTTATTTAAATTGGGGATATACAGTAGTGTAAAAAAATTAGGGATATACAGTAGTTTAGTTAAATTGGGGATATACAGTAGTGTAGTTAATTTGGGGATATACAGGAGTACCGTAAACCTGGGGATATACGCAAATGTAGTTAAATTTGGGGATATAAAGAAATGTAGTTAGGTCTCACCGGACAGTTGTTTTGCCAAATTTTCATCAGACAATGACCTATTGCAGAAAAATGATCATAATTTTACAATAAAGATACAAATAAAAACTAACTAATGATTTTTTGTTGAAAGGATGCTTGTAAGATTCTGACTAAGGTATTAAGGTTAATTCCTTATGCAACTGGTGGTTTTAATACTGAATCTATACTACCACCAACCCCTCTTTTTTACATTCATTTTTGACAGAAAAGAGCTATTTTCAACCTGTTCCTGTGAGAAGCAGGCTCACAGAGTCAGTATGTACCTTATTGATCTTGAAAGTTCACTAGTACTATAACAAATTAACATACTTTTCATCACCCCTCAACCATGTAGATTTTTAGATATTTACCTCTGAAGCAGACACATGTAAATACGTAAGCCAAGTCGGATGCACATTTGCAGACTACGTTACGCATTTGATCTCCAGTGCTAGTCTAACTGTGACAGGCAGTCACCAACAAGGCAACCCATTTACAAGCCTAACTCAAAGTAAATGTAAACCACATTAAAGATTTAGCTTATGTGTGAGTTTATAAATGCTAGGGTTGTGATAATCAGGCTCATGCCTTCTACCTTAAAAATTAGGGGGTGTCAAAATACGAAACTATCCAGTGAGACCTTAAATTGGAGACATAGAGGATGGTAGTTAAATTGAGGATATACAGGAGCGTATAAGTTGGAGATATACGACAGCGCACTTAAATTGGGGACATAGAGGAGTGCAATTAAGATGGGATGAATAGGAGTAACCATCAATATCAAATCGAGTTGTTTTTTTTTTTATTTAAAGGATTTTAATTTCATTAAATCATAGAATAGGAAACATTTTAAAGTGTTGCATGTCAATTTAGTCATCTAGTTCCGTAGTCAAGAAACTAATGCTAGAAACTTCAAAATATTTGTGTTGCTTTTCTTTTATTTTGCTGCTTCTTGGTTTGTGTGTTGTTCGATTTGTTGAGGGTGTACTTTTCTATTACTTCTCTCCGTGTGCTGTTAGAGTTAAAAACAATTTTGGTGTGATCATAGAGTTATGCAACTTTCCATTTAAAATAACATTTTAGAGAGCATATAATTACAACTTTCCAGTTAAAATAACATTTTAGACATTATCTTGTCTCTATCGTAGACTAAATACATGCATTATTTCTCTAAAGCCATGGATTGTAAATGTTGCTCAATATACAATAAGCATCAGGCAAGCTAAGAGAAGTATTTTTTTGGACAAAGCGCCAAGCCAAAACAAAAAACCCAGACATAATAGTTTCGATTAAAAACCAGCAAGCCAAGGAAAGAACAGTTTGGACAAAAACCAAGAAGCCCGGAAAATAGTTTCGACAAAAGCCAGCAAGCCAAGAAAAATAAACGTTTGGATAAACACCAAAAGACTAAGAAAAAGAATAGTTCGAACTTAAACCAGCTAGCCAATAAAGAGAATACTTTGGACTAAAAAAATTAAACAGCTTGGACAAACGCAATCAAGCCAAGAAAAATAAAAGTTTTGAAAAAATATACTTTTACGACTATTTGAGATCGGAAGTGGGAAATTCGCATCAGCTTAACCTTCCTAAATTAACAAACTTTTGAAAAAATAAATATAGACTTTAATGTCCCTCGAAGTCTAATTTTAAGTCCCTAGTGGCTAAACTTGATGTTCCACGAAGTCTAATGATGTCCCTGGAGGCTTAACTTGAAGTCTTTGGAGACCTAAATCGACATCGTTGGAGGCCTAACTTGATGTCCTTAAAGGCCTAGCTGAAGTCCCTGGAAGCCTAATTTGATGCTTTTGGAGGCCTAACTTGATGTCAATACAAGCCCAACATGGTGTCCATAGAACCCCAACTCAGACGTTGCGTCACAATTTAAGCTGTAAACTTAGTGCAATTGCATTCTTTTTGGGACCGCTGACGTGACTGAAATAATGCATTTTAAAATGATTTTTATAGCTAGCGATTTCCATGAAGTGGATTACATTTTCTCCAACAAGCACATATTAATACTCAATCATTTGCAATGAATACGCAATTCAAAAAGATTTGCTTCAATACATATTTCAGTAAGCATGGAATTTATATCGTTTTAGATCAAGCGTAAGGCTCCTTTCCTATGCGAGGATATAAGACGCGAATAAAATATTTAGTAAATTGACGATACATTTCTAAGAAAGATAAACATGTATACGCTTAAATTGGACCCGTAGTTTTTTATTGCTGCCAATCTGGGGAAGGAATATGATAATTTACAGACTTTAATTGGTATCCTCTTAAAGGTTTCATTTGTAAGGAGACCCAGTGCATTGCCTGAAGGTGGTGGGCTCTCTATTGTTGAAGATACTTTTGTGACATGGGGACGGTATAACTATACTCGTATGTCCTGTCTCAGTTTTATGCGATCGTCAAAAAGGAACAATATGCAGTCTGAATGTCGCGTAGTGTGTTCCTTGGCCTATTTCAATGTGGTTATTTATACAAAAATGTATTAATCACAAACGCAAATTGTAAGAAACGAAAATTTTGGACGTTGAGATTACCCATAATGCTCTTTTCAGTAAGCAAAATATCATTTTTATTTTCCGTGCAGGAATTTAAAAAGCAACATTTTCAATGGAAATTTTAGAACTAACCCAATCAGATTTTTTTTTTAAATTGTGGATCTGAGAAAAGGTACATGAAAGAAAGGCAAGTTGGGAATCATCTACATTCCCACGTCCCTGGTGGGATATTTCACACGTTATTACTAGAAAAGACTTAATCTGATCCAACGAAGACTTATGCCCTGAGGCAAATGAACGATTGTATGTTAGTGAATTCTATGAAATCAAATGATTTTGGCAAAATTGTTGGTGGGTTTATTGTAATTTATAGGTCATGGTTTGGTGTTAAATTGGCCCAGAGGTACAGTGATGCTAAGTAAATACTTTTTTTCGCGGTCTGGTAGTTTAAAGAAATGTTTACAACCTTGGAAATCGGAAACGTAACGTAGAATCAGAATTATGGGGCAACGTCCAGTTCGGGGATAGGTATTGTTATTGAGGTCGAAACGAAATATGATAAGACATGTTTGATATCAGAATGTTGTCAAAATGCCACGGAATTAAAATCAATGGATTTAACTGGGCTGTTACAGTGAAATCTGATCAGTCCAGCAAATGTTGGTATCTTTATTGGTTGAGCGATAACAGCTGGATCTAGAATCTGAACTTCAAGTGATTGAACCCTAATAACAAAAGCTTTTAGATCGATCACGCCAATCATAACTACCATCACATTTACTTTCTGCCTCAAATCGGTGCTGTCCGGTCCAACAGAAGTATCGATAAAACACGAGTAACACTGAATCTTTTTTTTCAATTTTATTTCATAGTAAAATATTGTATTGTTTTTATTAAATTCAAAACATAAATTTCATAATTTTGAATTCATGAAGTTCTTTATGGCCTTGTTTTCGTTATTAAATGTCACGTACTTTTCTATCTGAAGCAATGGATCTTACAATGTACTTCTACGGCATTCAAGTTGAGATAAATACAAGATTCGAAGACTGCTATGTACGACAAGGGTTTTGAATACTTATATATATATATATATATATATATATATATATATATATATATATATATATATATATATATATATATATATATATATATATATATATATGTAGAGAGAGAGAGAGAGAGAGAGAGAGAGAGAGAGAGAGAGAGAGAGAGAGAGAGAGAGAGAGAGAGAATTCCTCTTCTAGATCCCTGAGATTCTGAAGAGACAAATTTCATGACGTGTTATGCGTGAATCATAACTAGTCGGTTAATTTAACCTTTGAATTATATAGTAAGTACTGATTTATTGTTCAACCATTTCATTTCAATTTTGGAATGAAAGAAAATTTGTTTTTTTTTTATTTAAGCCTTTGTGCTATCACCGTAACATAATTTTCAACCAGTCTATTTTATTTTGATCAGTTTTGTTGATATGCCGGTCATGTACAACGTTCTGATTTCACAGCTAAATAACTCCACTTCATTGATATTTAATTGCTGATTTGCATTCAACAAGGGAACACAGCATGTAAATCTTAAAATATTACTCAAAATAAGTGACTGCTACTTTGATGATATTTCAATATGTTTATATTTATTGTATTTTATTTCTAACATAAAACGATGTTATTTCACTAGAGTTAAGTCTATGGAATCTTTACAGAGCTTGACCGAGACAAAACTAAATTTTCGGGTATTTGTTTTTGATTCTTGCTTTTTCCTCCAGGTGAGTCCAAAACAATGATCGATGTCAGGTGTGGATGAAATAATGAACTGGTGGCAATGAATGTTTGTCTCCTATAATATTTACAAGTATTTTGCATTGTCAAGACAGATAGTTCTTCTTTCGGTTTCGTGTTACAGAAAACTAGTTTAATTCTGATGGACGTAACAGTCCTAGAAATAAAAACCTTCGTACGGGTTTTAAATTTTTTTTTGTCAGTCCTATCAGTCAGAGTTTATATGTTACAGAGTGATTTTATGAATCTGTCAAGGTCCTAATTCTACTCAGTATTTGTACAGATTAACTAAAGATCTTTATGCAAGTAATAAACTAAACTTAATAAAAAAAAAAGTCTCAGCCAATTTAAATATTTTTAAAATATGTGCGTATGATGTTGGGACGTAATTGTTATAATTTTAAGTGCGCATGAGCAAATTTTTTCTATACATAGTATTAAGTGTGCATGCTGCAAACATTTATCAAAATAACAATTATGAATGCATGCGCAAATATGCAAAATATTAAATGTGTGAGTAAATGTTTTGAGAAAGAGCTAAGCAGGTCTCGAGATAACGCCAAGAAAAAATTCGTTTATGTTACCAGCAATGACACTAGGTCTTCAGAGTGCCCTCCACACAAAAGAAATGTAACAGACTATGAACCTGCGAAATCGTTGGAACCAATCGTGTAATTTCTTCCAAAAGTGTGTCACGTGGTAATGACCTCATCCACAAAACCAATCTCATAAGCAGACATAATGGCGTCGAAAGATGAAAATCGACCATCAACAATGAAGACTGATGTGTCCAATACCTCTGGAAGTGCACATTATCAGACGTTACGCAGTGATAGCAGTAAACAGGTTTGTATTTAAATTTCTTAAAAAAATTGCACCAATTATTTTAGTTTAGAAGTACCAAACAGTTGCCAATTATAAATGATCATTACATCTGTACCCACCCACCCTAACAAACTGATGGTCTATTAAAGAAAAAAAAATGTGATTCTATTCATAGCCGCTTGGAAGATAAACTGTTTTAGAATTCTAATAAGTCTTTGCATATGGATTGTTTTTCTAGTTTTAAACGTATATAACACAAAAACGTATCATATATTAACAATTTGAATCATCCTTTAAAACATCACATGACTATCGTTTACCATATCTGGAAAGACTATAAGCACTGCCGCCGTGTGTGTAATTTGCGTAAAGCTATTCGTACGGTTGCCGCCAACATGATACACTTAATATACACATTTTGCCACAGATTACCCTTTTTTCGATATTTGCAAGTCATTTTTGTAAAACCTTTTACAAGGCGACCCTATTCCACCTCAATATATATGTTTAAATGAATATTGATTAAATTTCATTGGTGGATAGCTCAGTAGTGTCGCCTAATAAATGCATTTTTCTGTAATTAACTCCAGTAGTTTTATGACACATTAAATAAATGAATTAAACAAGACTCCAGATTCATAGTTCATTTTATAAGCTTAATTGAGTATAAGCAGTATATAATACAATATATGATATAAAGGTAAATTCAAAATAAATATAAGAAAAGAAATAACATATTCAGCCCAATATATGAAAATGTTACTATACAGCCATGTTTTACAATCTTTTCCAGTGATAGTAAAAACATTCGCAACAAAAGAAGGTAAACAAAATTTTGCAAGAAGATCAGTGAGTTGCTTTGATAACATTTGCTTATTTAAATTGGAAATCTAAGATAAATGGTCATACATTATTTCATTTGATTTATATACAGAACTCTGCCAACCACTCAGCATACATGGGATATCATGAGACATATCATTTTAAATGTCATATTTATATCAAAGACAAGAGTTAAGGTGTTTGTTGCATCTTCTTCATCTTGTTGAGTTGAATTTAGCACCAGCTTCCATAGTACAAATGAGGATATGAAATTAGTTAATTTTTAAAAATATTTGTGACCAAATTAGATTGGCGATTAGCCATTAGAGCATCTACATTAGATGCAGGAAGTCCTAGGTTCGAACCCTGACCAAGTCATACAGAAGATTTACAAAAATGGTACTAAGAGCTTGGCTCACAACATTAAGAGGTTAGTGTTAGAATTGGTCAGCCTGGTGTCAGACATAGTAGCAATATGACTGAAAATTTTTAGCTATGTTTAAAAAAAACAATCCATATACAGCGTCATATGCATGTGGCCAACTGCTTTTGGTTTTTTATATTTGGTTAGGTTAAATCGCTACACATAAATTTTCAACTCCAATCTGCATTTTATGAAAGGTATTATTATCTTGCAGGTGCTTGTCATGGGTATTCCATCAAACCAATATTGAGGATAATAATAATAATAATAATAATAATAATAATAATAATAATAATAATAATAATAATAATAATAATAATAATAATAATAATAATAATAATACAGACGCACCGACAGGCAGACACATATATAAATCATCACACATACCATTTGATATGCCCAGAGGAAGAGAGAAGGGCTTTTAAAGCTAGTGTGTTAAAAGTTTTAAATTATTGTACATTTATATTCTTTATTTGTTTTGCCTAATTGTTTAGTTTTGTTTACATTTTGTCACCTTTTTTCTGAAATTGTCTGAATTGTTAAATTTCTTTTGCAATTTGTTAATTTTGTATTTGTTTTAATAATTGTTTAAAGATTGTTCAAACTTTTGGAATGGTTTTAATTGTCTAATATTTGTTAAAAGCTTTAATCATTTGAATTTTTGAGGTTATTAATTATATTAAATGTGTATTTTTGATAACTTTTATCACATTTGCCGAATTTTTTCAATTTTGTTCATATTTCTTAATCTTTCAAAATGTTTTTATTCTTGTTCAAAATTTTCAAAGCTTTTTAAAAAAGTTTTATTTATTTCTTTTAATTTCTTCAAACCTTTTGTTTAAATTTGTACTTTATATTTTTTTTCAAAATGTTCATTTTTTAATTTTTTAAATTTTCTTACTTTATGTTTTTTTATTTAATTCTATTTGTGTTTGTAGTTTTACATTTGGTATTTTAGATGTGTATGCTAGTATTTAGTATTATTGCACCCCTAAGAATCACGTGTTCTGGCCTGCTCATTTTAATGTTGACACAGTTATGCATTTGTCACATTTCGTACTTTCATTAAACAAAACGACTGAATTATGATTGGTTTAACAAGTTACACGTGGTCAACAGTGATACAATGTACTGGTTTTCTATACAGTGACGTCATATCCACAAAAAGAACGTACTGCTCGCATAAGGATATTTTTGGATTGCGATATGAAAAGTAAAAACGTAATTAAGGGATTTTGCTTCAATCGAATCTTTACAATTATGGGCTTTTCGCCGTATTAGAATTACGGAGCTTAAATCTCTACGAGAAAGCCAATAAGTTGCATTACTGTTCGGAATTTGTTCAGCCAATCAGAATTCAGACAAATTTGCATGAAAGTTATAATTTGCTTTATTTAGCCGTAAATATAGATATTAGCTTCCGCTTCGCGTTGACCATTATAATATTTAAGAGATAAAAACATAAGGTTTTGAATTTGTAATAAAATTAGGAATTATAAAAATTGTCACACACACACACACACACACACACACACACACACACACACACACACACACGTATATCTAGCGGAACGTGTGCGCTATTCCGTAGGAGAAATATGTTATTAAATCTGTCATTGCATAGTATCGTTCCCTTTCGTGCAAGTTCGCCCCATCAACATTAAGACTAGCTCATTTTTCCTCCAGTCTAAACACTCTGGAGCATCATCTTACTCGAAAGAATCACGAAAGCTTTTTGGTGACGTTACTAGATATATCTCAGTGTCAGCACGAAAATGAGACTTATTTACCGACAACAAAAAGGACGGGTGGGGATTAAATCTCTTGTCACAAGATGTCAGCACGGCATTTGAAACGAAGCTAAATGTTGGGCTATAGAGTTTCCAACTAATATGGAAAGAGATATGGGAAACAATAATGCGATTGTGAATGGCCTGTTGATACAAACTGCCCCAGCTGTGTGCTACCAGAAAAGTTTTTAAGTTATGTAGTCTCAGCTTTCTCTAATGTTGTTTTAGGCTGTTATTACAGTTTCCTTGGGTAAGGCATTGTTGCTTGTTACAAGATTTTAGAGACATCAATTCCTCCTAATTTTTCAAACTTCAGTGCATCCAATTCGGCTTGAAACGTTTCGGAGTCACCGAAAGACTGGACAAGGTGATCTTTTATCAACAGATTACTGCATTGAAGCAGTTTATTCTCACCATCAACTAGATATAATAAGCTTATTCATGCGTACAACTAGAAGGAGCAAGTTTTCAAATGCCAGATTGCAACGATTTCTCTTTCCGAAAAACAAAAGAAATCAGACTGGACAAGTTGACCTTTTACTAACAGATTACTGCATTGAAGCAGTTTATTCTCACCAACAACTAGATATAATAAGCTTATTCATGCGTACAACTAGAAGGAGCGAGTTTTCAAATGCCAGATTGCAACAATTTCTCTTTCTGACAAACAACATAAATCTGCACTACCCCTTCTCCGTTTCCTACCAAAAATAATCGGCAGTAACCCTCCTCAGTTTCCGACAAATAGAAATCAACGCAACACCTTCAATTTTTAACCAAGATTAATTGACAATGCGAATGCCTGTCAACGACTGCATCTTATCACAAAAATGAAAGTTACATCCAAAAATAAACTACCTACATCTAAGCGTGCAAAATTACTTTGTGAATAGCAGATTATTTTGTAAATTTGATATAATCCCTTCTACAGTAATTGTGGACGGTGGGAGACTTCACAACTAAATACTGAAATATTTGCTTTGCGGTCGTATAACCGAGGAAGAATGACATAAAACGTTATTAGATTTTTATAAATATAAGGAGATTATCCTTTTAAAGATATTAAGGATTGCATTTTAGAGTACAGACTCAAGTAGTTCTTTTAAGTTTGTAACCTCTGAATTTCTACACCTGGATGACAAAAACAATCTCAGCACCTGTTGATGTTAAACAAAATTAAAATCCAGGTGATGTCGAACGAAATTTAAGATGGGGTGACTGATTTGTTTCCTCTAGTACTAAGGAACAACGAAATCATTCTAGTTCTGGGGACAATAATATCCAAAATAACCGCCTCTTGCCAAGCTGATATAAATATGATCCTCAGATGTTGATAAAAATACTGTCATGAAATACGCGTATAACTTTGTGTGAAATGTGATACTTTTCATAAGTGCTTGTCAAACATTAAACATTTTAATTATTAACGCAGTATCCATATAAACCTTTAAAATTAGGAGTCAGACCAATATATCAGGTGGTACACTTAAATTTACATAATTTCCAACTAGTCTTCGTTTCCCTGTTACAATAAAATTCATGCTCAACGTTCCGAAAATTCACGAGGTAATCCAAAATACTAAAGCAAATGCAAATGTGAACTTTCACAGTTTAATACTGATCTCTAAGACATTTTTCTTCTCAATGTTTCATTCTTTTCATTCTGTTACTTTCGCCCGGTTTTGACTCAGCGTTTATAAAACCGCTGAAGACGATTAATAAAATTTAAAGGCTGATATTTTTAAAGAAGAGTAGAATCCACTGTGCGTGATTACATTTGTTCCTTATTTAACTGCATTTTTCGTCTAGGTTCTGCAACATGGCAATAAATGAAATAAATTGAATCATAAACTATGCGTAATGTAAAGGCTTGTGAAGAAAAAGTAATGAAACTCTTTGTACCTAACCCAACAGCGAAGCGATTATAAACTAGATTTGCAAGTTTGCACAATGCTGAATCATTATTTAAATAGAACCGTTCCTCCTAGGTCGGAAATCCAATTTAGGAGACGGTATACAGTATATGAAACGTGAATGACATCATAACAGACGGTCAAACAACAACGTTGCACATTTATAGGAACGCCAGCGTCATTAGTGTCCATATTACATTGACATATTTTAGGAAGCCAAAAAATGGAAAACAATAACAAAAACCCCAGCAAGAACACATAAACTAAATAGAAACAAGTACGCAAAGGATAAAATGCTAAAAATATCATTCATAACAGAGACATAATATAGAAAACATATCCTTTCATAGCACTTATTTTCATCAGATTTCAATTTCTTCAGAAGTTTTTTTATCCATTGTACGATTTATCGTTTTATCTCTCTTTTTGACGCTATTCTAAATTCTCCAAATCTTTTTTTTTAAAGTTGATATAATTCAGCTAACAAGCGATCACCGTTGTATGATGCAGGTAAATATCTTAATATCATTCCCGTATGTAGCCATTTTAAATCAAATCTTGATAGAGTAAATCTATTTAACTTGCCAATGATTGCATGTATTTATGTGTGCATGTACGCATGTATGTATGTATGTATGTATGTATGTATGTATGTATGTATGTATGTATGTATGTATGTATGTATGTATGTATGTATGTATGTATGTATGTATGTATGTATGTATGTATGTATGTATGTATGTATGTATGTATGTATGTATGTATGTATGTATGTATGTATGTATGTATGTATGTATGTATGTATGTATGTATGTATGTATGTATGTGTGCATGTGTGTATGTGTGCATGTGTGCATGTGTGCATGTGTACATGTGTGTATGTGTGTATGTGTGCATGTGTGTATGTGTGCATGTATGTATGTGTGCATGTGTGCATGTATGTATGTGTGCATATGTGTGCATGTGTGTATGTGTGACGTGTGCATGTGTGCATGTGTGTATGTGTTCATGTGTGTATGTGTGCATGTGCGTATGCGTGTGTGTGTGTATCTGTACATGTTTGTAGATGTGTATGTGCCCATGCGGTAAAGATAAAGAAAATCCTGATCACTATTTGTTCCATTGCCAATTATTTAGTATCCAAAAATTCCAGCT
This sequence comes from Potamilus streckersoni, assembly GCA_016746295.1. Classification (NCBI taxonomy): domain Eukaryota; kingdom Metazoa; phylum Mollusca; class Bivalvia; order Unionida; family Unionidae; genus Potamilus; species Potamilus streckersoni. Next base: position 257,608 of record JAEAOA010001153.1, read on the forward strand.
CTTTCGTTCTTTATTTCAACACACTCCTTGTGTACATTTATGATAGCATTATGAAGGATGACATCGAACAACGAAAATAAACAAATTATGTCATACTCCTATATGTTTATAAATATATCCAATGAACTGGACGTTTTTAATATTTTAATATTTACAGTTATGTTCTAAGAAACATATTTGTAATTAAACAAAACGGACAAACGTTACTACCCAGTGCAACGTGTGTGCGTCTGTCTGTGTGTCACTCTCATTAAATGCTTATTTATTTAATTACATACGTACATGCCTCTTCTGTTTTTCTTTGAAATATTACATTTTTTAAATTTGATCATATTTTCAAAAATATTCAATTTTTATTTTTTTTAAATGAAAGTGATATTTTGATATTTTTAATGTTTTGGGAAATGATCAAGATGAGTTAGTCATTTCATGTCCAATTACATATTGTTTATTTCACAGACAATAAAAGATTTTAAAATATAAGCAAACACAAGACAAAAGAAACAAAGATGATTATCGACGAACAGTTTGGTGACTGTAATATAAATAACATATAGTAACAGTAGTAAAATGTTCTTGCTGTTGTTGTTGTTGTTGTTGGCTTTGTTCTTGTTCTTGTTGTTTTGCTTTTTTTTGTTGGGTTTATTTTTTATAAACATAGAACACGGATACATGAAGATTAATATGCTCCAAGACAATAACAGCGAGTTCCACAGAGCGTGATATTTTAATATATACATGAAGTAATAATAATAATAATAATAATAATAATAATAATAATAATAATAATAATAATAATAATAATAATAATAATAATAATAATAATAATAATGATGATGTTGATGATGACGATGATGATGATGATGATGATGATAATAATAATAATAATAATAATAATAATAATAATAATAATAATAATAATAATAATAATAATAATAATAATAATAATATGTAAAAAGTGTTATGTCAATATAGAGTTGAAAAAAAAACAACGTGCTCCAAGAGCGGGATTCCCAGGTGTGATGTTTTAATCAGTATAGCCGGTGAAACAAAATGGCCTATCAACTATATTGGCCATGCATCTCGTTCACTTGGGCCGGGGTGTAGAAGGGTGTGGAGTTATTTATATGAATCCATGCTAATATTTCCCCTACATTCAAATTTGGTTCATTGCGTAACATTCCATTAATTTTGCATTTGAAACTAACACGTTAATCAAGTTTTAATCAAGAAGTTTTCTTTAATCTGAATGACTTCTCTAATAAAAAAATCTTCTAACATAGAATGCTCTTGTTCGAGGTAAGCCTGAACACGAGTATTTATTAACGGATCCCCTGCTGTCACCGATAACTTGCCAATTAGAACAAGTGCCCACCTGTATTGTCGACTAAAGTATTTTTTAAGACAAATAATCGTGATAACGAAGTTAGAAGTGTCTTACCCGACTTTAAGTATACGCATTAATCTGAACGTTTTGTCTTTTCTGTCCACCTTTCAAACGTCAGTCAATTTTACCGTATATGTTGGTATATCCAATGCAGATGCGAAGCAATTGGGTGCCATTACATGATTCGCAATACCAGTTTTCTGATAAACACGTGCACGGTGTAAACCAAAATAAATTGACCGAAAAGCACAGAAAGAGTTCAGTCCATTTTAACTCATTTGTGGCTTATCCTGTCTTCCTCACTAGAAATGCTGGCATTTAAGTTCTTTGTAACATGTGGTGTAAAGATGGCGTCAAAGAAGGGATGACTGTTTTGACGAGATAAGAACTAGAATCACAGTAGATTATTTTCGATTATTTACCGAGGCGAAAAAATGCACATCACGTGAACATGCTATGAATAAGTAGGATACTCCGTGTCATTTTTAAGCAGGTATTTCACTTCAAAAATAAAAATTATGGTGGATTAGACTCGACACAAAAGTAAACATTCCTCACTTGCAAAATACCTTTTCCTTCAAATTCTTGACAACTTAAGAAGTGAATATTACAATCAGAGCCAAGGTTGACATCTGCACATGTCCACAAAGCTGCGGTGTCTGTCTACTATCCTAGCAATTTTGATCTTGAAAAATCCAGTAACTTTAATTGCCGTGTTATCCACCAAGAGCAACATTGTTTATCTGTTCGCTATTGTTAGATTGTTATCCGTTTGCCAGATCTCCTACAAAGAAAATTCTTGCCATTTTTAAGCCAAACTATAATAGTATAATTAGAATAGCACAAGCTCTCAACTAGCTGCTGTCTGTACAAGGCAGCCAATATTATTTTCATCAGTTTTAACTCACGCATGTTAACTTCACATTCTGTAATTGTCATACATGATGATGGGAAATATACTTTTCGGCTTGGAGCTACTGACAGGAACAAAGATATGTCAGTACTTTTTTCCTTCTTGTTGCTATGACATTTATTATTTAATTCTCGTGTATAAACAAGGCTCGTATTTCTCATTGCAATTTATCGCATTTAGCATTTCAGTCTAAGAGCAAAAAATGTATCTGGCAGCAATAACTAGTGTACCAAGGTATCCTGCCATTATATGCAAATTACCAAGTCAGTAAACAATTTTAATGTAATCTCAATTTTTTTTCTCCCAAAGCTTTACTTTATCAGCATGATGCAGTATTTTGCAATTGGTTTTTTTTTTTTGTGTTTTTCATTTTTTTTTTGCTGAGCGGCTTCATACTGCAAGACACGTGTGTCTAAAAATAGTATCCTGTATTATGTAATGTGATGTGATTTAGATTTTTAACGTAGCTTTAACAATGTTTCAGTCATATCGTTACGATGTCTGTAATGTGGCAGTTTATAGTAATGTCTAGCACTGGAGCATCATGCCGCAGACATGAAGCTTGATGACCCACTAAGTCACATTATCCTGACACCAGGCCGACCAGTCCTAACAATAACCTCTTAATGCTGAGCGGCAAGCAAGGCAGCTGTTAGTTCCATTTTTGTAAGTCTTTGGTATGACTCGACCGGGGATAGAACCCACGACCTCCCGCATCTGAGGCGGACGCTCTAACCACTATGCCACCGGAGTGGTTATCCTGTATTATGAACTACTTTATAGACAAACAATGCACGCTGGTTGAGTATATGTTGCTTTATTAAATTTGTTTGTGAAAGAGCCATATTATCTGTTTCGTCCATTTGAAATTGCTTTGATATTCTCAAAGTCCAAAACATGAGACATACATTCTGATCATTCAAATGGTGATAAGGAGAAATGTTATCTTTTTTAACATATAGAATGGTTTAGACTATGACTAGTGCTCTCCCTTGTCGATAAAATACAGCGCAGAAAAATATATTAAGGACTTGGGGTATCAGATAGGTACTATTTTACAAGTCAGTTAAAACACGCAATTGGTGCAAAAGTGCAACTGAAAGTTTTGGTAGAAAACTAAGCGCCCCAGAGCCAATAAGCTAAAATGACAAAGTCTTATTTTTGCTAGCTAAACGGACAGTCGTTCAGCAGCTGCTTTGCAAATTTCGCCATTAAAGTTTTTGATGCAATATTTTGGATGTATGTTAACAATAGAAATGATACAGATCATATACATCGCTGGGATCTCCAACAGCGAGACATAAATATAAACATATGACAAGGCATAAACATGACTATTTTTAAGCTAGTAATACCAATGGCAATGAATATGCTTATATTTTTGCATCCTGAATTTCCTCAAACTTTGCTTTATTATTTCTGTAAATCCGAATTACATAGCCCATGTCATGGTTCAAAACCATAATACACACTGCAAAATTGTAAATTTCGACTGCATTAACAACATAAATCACTTTTCATGATTTAAGTAGTAAACAAGATGATGAGTTCAAGAGAAAGTAAAATTTTCAGTCAGAAATTTTGTTTTTCAAAACAATAAATTGCATCATAAGTCAGGCGGATATATATATATATATATATATATATATATATATATATATATATATATATATATATATATATATATATATATATATACAGAATCATTTTTCATATGTTATTGGAGAAGAAATGTTAAATTCGATTATTGACTATAATTACAAAGTGCTCATAGATGCTTTGGATTAAAACATTATATCGGGATTATAAAGAGCTCAGGTAAAGATATTCTTGATTGCATCATTGTGTTACATCAAGACATTCATGAGCATTGTTCAGTCAGGACGCCCAAGACTGTTAGAATGCATTCGTGACATTATATTATTTTGAACATGTGATAGGACATATAGGATTATTTGTGACTAACATCACAATACTGTGTCTCTTAAATTTTCACTTTGTACTTTAGAGAAAAGTTCTTGTTGATTTTTCAAGTTGTTGGTTTCGCTTCATTTTGGTACTTCATTTTCAAGACCTGAAGTAGAAACACTTTGTAAGTTTTCGCCATTGAGTATGCCGCTATTTGCATACTCTCGTATTTTATATGTGCTCAAATGCTAATTATGCCATATACAATGATACCTTATCATTAAGAAGTGTATGGAAACTATACATATTTTACTACTCTACATCTCTCTTTCCTTTAATTTTAGGGTGGTTAATATGATAGTCCCGAATTATATTCATTTTGCCTTTGTAATGTGTCGAATTTTTGAAGAATTACTGAATCCTAAGGTGGAATAAAATATGCATTAAAGTCATCATAGTCAAGCCAGAAAAGTCACTCTGATATATTTCTTATATCTTTGAAACATAAAAGGGCCTACATTAAAGCTTCAGTGGAATTGACCCTGTCATTGTAGCGGTATAGTGGCAGAGAGTACATTAGAATTACCGACCAAATGTCAAATAATTGATCTTCGAAGTAACGTTAATTACATCATATCCTAAGCTGTCAAAAAGGACGAAAAATATGATTATTTGGAGGAATATTTAGAAACAGATGCTTTTGATTGGTCAGTTAAAATTAAGGCGTACACTTTATAAATAACGACGAAAATTACTGTAGCGTCGTAGCTTAGAATTCTTTAGTCTGATTTTTCTTGATAGAAAACACAGTTGGTTCCGTGGGAAACCAAAGGATAGAGTTAACAGTCGTTAATAAATAGAGAGACCATATTGCTGTTTTGAAAGGAAAAGACAGGCTGTAGTGCTAAGACGCATTTTTGTTTGGAAAAAAAAAATAGCATTAAGATACGCAATTTTAATTTCCATATATTCTATTTCGTTTCTTTGGTTTTCTGCAAATGTGTTTGATATGCTTATGATTCATGCATATATCGTGCATTCATTTCATAGGATTATGTTGTTAGAGTGTTAGGCAATTTAATTCTTTAATTTAACAGATATTATTTCATTGATAGATTGACGGATTTGTGATGCAATCAGAATTTGAAATATGTAAAATTTCTTATGGTTGTATGAATTAATGTCCTCGGTCTATAGGATGATAATGTTTATCATGAATTGCGATAATTACATATCTATAAATGATTTTGCAATGCCTAAATAATCAAACTGGATGTTGATTACTATAAGCTAGGGTTCAGTGAATCTTATACAATAGTAATGTATGCTGATATATGGCATTTGTGTTTATACAAACCGCCCACGTGTAAATTGCTGCTGTGAAGCGAGATCTATTTAGGCCTGGCTTGGATGTATTTTTGGATGGAAATTACAGGGGTCATCGTAAGAACTGTTAATCGTGAAGGTCTCAGTATATAAATAACAAAAGAGAGGTTTTATATATAATCGAATAGGTGGTGAAAACATATACCGATATAGGCGTAATCTTGTCATTTAAGGGAATAGCTTTCTATATCCATTCCCGAGAACCCGATGAGGACAGTCTAAGAGGAAAGTCCGCAAAATAGAGAGTTCAGATTAGAAAGGGTCAGAGAGGGACCAAACATACACGCTAGACATGAAATATACAAAACCTAAAAAAGATGCAAGACGTCGTGGACTTTATATTCTTTTCACCTTTAGTTACTATGTTGAACGAATCCGTAAATTGAACACTGCTTTTAAATTCCATTAATATAAATATGTTGGATTGAAATTGAAATTTGGGGGTTTATGAATTAATTAATTAAAAATCTTTTTTTTATTTTATTGTTTACATGGGCCATTATTTGTTTATTTCATCTCAATTTTCTCGCTTAGTTCTCTGTCAATATATTCTATCAATTTACTCATACTTGATAAGAAAATCAAGGGAGGTTATTCCCTAGATAGCGATCGCCAAATCAAATAACAATGCACTACACACACAAACCCCGTTACAGTTTTAATATTGAAATTTGGTACCAATATTTATGTATCACTAGCATTTATCATCTATCTTTATATCAATAACACCATTAAAAATATTTAGTCGCTCTTTGTTATCAAAGTGGACATTGTGTGATGTTCAATATTTTTTCCTTTATGTTATCAAGTGGATATCGCATGATACTTGATATCGTGTCCCTCTATGTCGTCAATGTTGATATGTGATACTTGATATCAACGCCCTCTATGTCGTCAAAGTGGATAACATGTGATGCTTGATAGCTAGTCCCTCTCTGTCATTAAATACATACAACACTGAATAGGCGACTTTAACATATCTTAACATACGCTTAGTTTAACTAGACTAAACCTTCCAGATATGAATGACGGACCACATGGTCCGATCGACAAGTTATAAATCTCGACCTTGTTCAGTAACACGCGTAAAGTGATCTGTTAAAATGCCCTAGAATGTATTGCTGGGGTATATTATATGTATTCTGACATGCTTATCACTGACCACGGACGTATCAGGAATTGTTCCCGCGAGGGTGTGGTGGGGATGAAGGTGGGGTGAGCAAGCCATAGTCCTTTGGGTTTGGGTGTAAACTAAAACTCAAAATAAATATCCATATACTGCACATTGGATTTTTTTTTAATAATGGGGTGGGGATTAGGTGGGTGGGATGGGGTGGGTGGGGTGCAACTTCTCAGCCCCTTCCCCGCCCTAAGCGGACGCCTATGTCACTTATTATTTTCATTTTGTTACTCGATTACTTGACCCTTTTCTTCCCTGCCTCATTTCTTTCCATTTCTTATTGACTTCTTATTATCATCACAAATGAAAACTGCACTAAACAATTTGTAGGACATTGATGTGTCAGTTTTACAAGCTGTCCTAATCTAAACTTCCATATGATAAATGTTATTTACCAAATGGGAGATAAATAACAAAACAAAAACTTTTAACTTTCTCGCTTGATGATCGAAGTTTTTGCAATTATTACGTTTCATACATTGTCTTAAAATATACCTTTACCCGCTTTTTTAATGCATACGGGATATTCTTTTTGTGAACAATAGAGCTTGATGAAATATAATGTATTTAAAACATAAGTACAATATGAGGGAATTTGAAATCATAAAGCCGGCTTTATTGTTCGGTTATGACAGGCATCTGAATAGTACAAAAAGTACCCTAATAATATAGTGAATAGACAAAACATTTAAATTTGACCCACAAAAATGACTTCACACTTTTGAATTATTGTTTTCTCATTCATTTTATAAAGCACCCATTTTTAGGTATCTTTATCACAGTGTGCGGACATAATACATAAATCTAATGCTGACACATGCTATAAATCATATTTCTACCCCTAAAAGTGCGATTAGGTGCCTCATTTGAATTCAGAATCAATTTATATTATATAATACTTGAATATTAGTGTCAAAGAATGAATGGTTTACACGTGAACCGGGAGGGGTATCATGCCTGACGATCATTTTCTACAGAACAAAATCAAAATGTGTTATTTTTGATTTATTACCCAGATCGACTTATCTGGGAAAAACCCGGATGTTTTATGTTAATGAATTAGGTTACATTAGCTGAAGTCATGAATGATTTATCTCAAATGTACGCAAGATTTATTATCAAATGGTCCATATAACATTTAAATGAATGCTTTTCAGTCGAGGTTTCACACCACTATATAATATAAAAAATATTTTTTTATTTATTTTTAATTGACGCTTTGTATTATCTGTCACTATAGCGTCAGTGTGTATCTTACAATAACAATTTAGTTTCAATTTATTTTGTTAAATTAAATAATTTTGCTTTACAATGCAAATATCTGCATAATATGGCATGGTGTGTATGTCCGTCTATAAGGCAATATCACAAAAATCTTTATTAGTAATGACTTAATTACAAACTTGCTCACTTGACATATATGGGGGAGGGGATTGAGGCATAATCAGGTAAAGGAATTTATTGCCATTCTATTTCACATTTTTCACGAATATTTCTGTGGCACGTCACAGTACTTGTACGTACTGAAAACGACGCCACGTACATAACACGTGTTACTCTAGTTCGTGCTATTTAATCGGCTTTAGGAAATTGAGGCTAAATCTATAAAACATTAAACTCTCGGACAGTTCAAACTGTATTGAAAGTAACCAATAAATAACATTTACTTCATGAAAGATGTGTATTTGCTTTTAAACCCTAGAGCCGTCTTTGGCATTAGTTGGCTCTATTATAAAATAACACCTGCCCCTTCGCGCTTCTTTTTTTTTTACATAGCTTGTGTTTTAGTACAAACTGTTTCAACTATATATCTTTGTCTGAATATAAATTTTAATAACTCTACAATCTATCATCTACCAAAAGCCACCAACAAATATGTTCCCACCCATAATGTATTTGGCATTGATCTCGTTACTGCTACTTATCAAATAACTACCAACACTCTGTATGCAATAGTTTGGTCATCACGTACTTGAATAACTTTATTGGTGGCGTGGCTTAACCTTTGATAAAATAATCATTTAGATCCGAACGGTCTACTTATTCCACTTGTATATATTTTCTGTATATATTATCATTTTTTATTCACTGCTGTAGGTTTCCATTGATAGCAAAACTATGTTTCTCAGTGCTGTTTTATTTCGATTACACAACGAACTCGGTCCCCTGTACTTCAATAATGTTCTAAAAATAAGCAAGTTAATGATGTTTTCTTGCGTAAAGAAGACACGAGAATTGTAGCAGATCTGCATGTTAATGTGATATGATAAGTACCCTTTAGAATGCAGGTGTCAATAAGTGCTCACAGTCTTTAAGTAGTCAATTTAAAATGTATTTGTTAAAAGTTCAGATACCTGTACTACTATCTGCGTTTCAACATTTTTAATTTACTTTGGAAAATCTTTTTATTTGAGTCGAGATAGCAGTGGTTATTAAAATGATAAAACAGCTGAAAATCCATATTTCCAGTCCCATAGTTTCGTTATGGGAAAACCTATGACCAGGAAAATGTTTATGGATCGCACTACATTGTTTATCCTAAAGTGATGTGAATACGAGTGACTTGAAACACATAATGTTGCTCTAGTGGGTAGAGAGATTGCTCTGTGAAAGTAAACCATACGAACCTTAATTCCAAAAATTTTCAAATATCCATTTCAACTCAAATTACTATTTTCTAAGTCATTATAGAAGCACTGCATTCGATTTTTTTAAAAATCAAATTCATCTGACAAAATTAAATTAAATTAAATTAAATAAATTAAATTAAATTAAATTAAATTAAATTAAATTAAATTGCATCTCTTGACTTTTAGACTTCTCCAGGGTATTTTCCGTATGTGACAGTTCTTTATAAAATCCTGTAACTCTCATGTAAATATCTGCTACGTTGACGAAAAGGACACTACAGTTTTCATATTTCGTACCTCCAGAGTCGAAACTTACCTACTAATCCAGCTGGACCCTTTATACACACCATCCTCTCTGAAGATTTTATAATAGTTGTCAAAAGTTTTATCCCTTTTTTAAACACAAAATGGCGTGCATAAGACTGGACAGGAACTGGGATAGAATATAATTATCACGAACGTCTAAACATGTTACAGATGTCTCTGTTTAATTAATGAATAATGGCCTTTGTTTATATAACCAATACTAACATTATAGTTGTGCTTCTGATTTTCCAAACTTCAAAGCACTGATGAAATAACTGATTAATACGCCTAACTGCAAATATATCTTTCAGTTGATTAATTATTCTAATCTGATCTGTGCTGTTTTACTTAAACACTGCGATTTGTTTACATCAGCCATGATCAAACATCTGATTGTTCGTGGGGTTTTCGGGGGGGGGTATTTGGAATATAATTTTATGTATTTAAGTAATTGATAACGAAAAAAATGATAATACATGTGTTTTTTTTTTTTGGGGGGGGGTGTTTTTGATTTTTTAAATCTCTGAAACTAAATGGTTCGGGACACGTTTGTGCGCATCAAAGCTGTAATTCCGGTAAAACCAATGACTTTCTATTCATGGACGGTGTTTGTATTAAGCTGGCAAATATAATATCATTAATTACATCATTTCAATATGTCAATTTGTCTTCGTTGATGGGGGTTGGGGTGGAAGTGGGGCTGATGAGACTAAGAGTTTTAACAGAAAACGCACCATATTTCAATAAAATTTGTTTCTGAAAGTTTAATTTAATTATCTAAACAAACATTCTTGATTTTTAAACCGAAGGTGTAATAAAAGAGAATTTGTGTCAGGGGAATCGGTTCATCTCTAGAGGATCATACTGACGAGAAGATTAGCAAACTGGGGTGATTTACACACATTGGTATAACTACCAAACAGCAATATAGCAGAAAAAATTTCCTATGTAAAAAGAAATAACACATTAATATTAATATATTATTGCGTTCTTCTTATGAAGCTATTCTCTTGTAGAGATGTTTACCAGGCAAAACTGTAGGAGGAACGTTCTTAATACGGTAATAAAAGACGTTGTTCAATACGCAGCGTCATGTGACGTCATATTACGTCGGCACGTGAATATGTGTAATTTTATCTTGTAGTGTTTTGTACTTATAGGTTACTGCATTTGTATGGGAAAATATGAACTCGTTTTGTCGGATGGATATACTGCACGACCTTGGGAGTACAGTATATCCTTCCGACAAAACGAGTTCATATTTTCCCATACAAATACAGTAACCTTTTTATTATATGCTCATTTCTTATTCTTCCCAAGGCTTAAATATAAAAACAAAAATACACTGAAAGAAACAAAGTAACTAAATGTACGTCCTATTCCGAACTAAATACATAAGCGTTGATGGATCATTACACAGCATTATTTTTAATGGGGCCCCCAGTGGCCGAGTATTCTAAAGCGCTGTCCGTTACGGATCACTGCCATATCACCTCTGTCTGCGTGGGTTCGAGTCTAGGATTTGGTGAATGTGGATATGTGAGAAAGCTTGCCAGTAGCTTATCGTGGGTTCGTGGTTCTTTCCGGTGATTTCCCGGTTTCTTCCTCCACCATTAATACTGGCCGCCATGAATAGCCTATCGTGTGCTGAAAAATGGCGTTAAGCCCAACAACAACAACAACAACAACATTATTAATGAGCGCATAACTCCGCCTTGATAAATGTGAAGTTGGTCGCGCGCTAGACGTAAGATTCGAAAGAAAATGGTGCTTGCTCTACTTAAAATTGAAATTTAAGTAATATTGTTGATGAATACGCATTGCAACAACTTTTCCATTTGATCTGGAATGAATACCTTTTGGTATATATGTCAATTCAACGCAAATTTTTTATTATGGTATTTATTTATCTAAATGAAGTGACTTGCATCGGTTTCCAGTAGCGTCTGCCATTTTAATGTTTTGAATTGTGTTGACATCGGCATGCGTGTTTTTTTTTTTCTGTCATTAAATGATTCAGATCACAATGGGGAAAAATTATGAAGCCTTTCCATTGCAATTATCGAAAACACGCTGTGGAATTTAATGTTTATTTCATTTTGAGTGCAGTAAGGAGGATGTAGCTACACTTGGAATATACTCGAAATTACAGTACAATTTCAAAATGTGTAATCAATCTTGAGAACCCATGACATAGCTCATCTAATTCAGATTTACAGACCTACAAAAATATATTTTTGAGGAAATTCAGGATGTAAAATTGTAATTTTTTTTGCCATTTTTATTAACTGCTAAAGAAGACAGATTATGTGTATAACTTGTGTTTTATTGCGATGAACCTCTATAGCGTCAATATATAGTTAATTTAGAAACATTGTATCAAAAAAGCAAACGCGGAATGTGCCAAAGCAGTTTGTATGTATCAGTCTATGAAACATTTGCTGGTATGTGGCCGTCTGTGAAATATATTCTTTAGTTCATTCAAAAAAAAATTGTTTACGTTAGAAAATAGTTCCTTTGCACGTGGGATACAGTATAAAGGTGTTCAATAACGGTGAATATTGCACGATTCTGACAAAGTTAACGGAGAAAAAAGATGAGCATATAATAATGTCGGACACTGTATGAGAGATTGAAGATCTTTTTGCTGACTCAAGTCGGTCAATAAACATATGGTATTAAGCATTACAGAAATTATCGTTGTAGTGGTATTGCGAATAAAGAAGGGTGTAAAGAGTAGGATAAAAATCTATTTATTCTCATCAATATTTTGGATACGTACATGACAATATGGAATGAAAAGATCAATCACTTAAGTATTTTGAATGTACATTGGAACATATTGGTTTACATATTAGTTCCATAAAATTATTTTGTCTAATCAATAAGTTAACATTTGTATTTTTTGTCAAGTCACTAATTTTTTTTTACAAATTTCTTATATTCTTTACTCCATTTAGCAAAATTGAAAAAGTGAAAATCATCTCCTACATCGTGATGCATATATTGCACATTTTCTTTCTGATATATCAAAATTTTGCCTCACATTTTCAGTGATAAGACTATTATTTGTTGTTCGTAACTTTATTTAAAGTCTTCCATACTTTCGTGGCAACCGCGTTCATTAGGGTTAAAAATATTAAAAGATTCTTTTCAATATCGGATATTTAAGGGAATCAAGAATACTAAAGTACCATATTTGTTAATATTGCTCTTCATTCTCGGTGTGCCCATTTTCTTTACTCAATCGAAAGAGAGAAATCACTGCAATAACAAACACAATAATCAAGTTAAAATCACACGAAATCTGTTTGAATAAAAACAATAGCATATAACAGCAGCAGCATCGTGTACCATAGGGTTATTTAATATTTTGAAATTTTACTCCTTTTCACCGGTATTTACCTAAATATAGAAGGTCTATTTAAAAATTAAATACTTGAAGGAAACGATCAGATCTCAATATAAAACATAGCTTGTATAGAAGCGTAATGTTACATACAAACACATTTTGTGCAAAAAATAAACCGGTGCGTACACGTTCGATAACATAATTATTAATAAAATCCAGATTTAGCATTTTAATTGCAAATCTAACTGCAGATATAAATTTCATATTCTTTTGTAGAAAGCAATCAATATTCTCTTACATTGTTCAGTTATTTGTTTTTCTCTAAATAAAACGAACTATTGAGTTTAAAAAGCAACCTATAAATCCAAACACTGATACAGCGGAACGAGTTAGCGATCTCCATGATGTGCATGCGCGACTACATTATCCAACATTACAGGTCCTCTGCTTTATTTATTGCAAACCACTTTCTCCTTTATATTTTGCATACTACTTTCTCATTTATTTATTGCAAGTTACTTTCTCATTTATTTATAGAATATTGAAATGTATTTATTTTGCTTTTTAAATTTAAATTGAATAAATCTGAGATTGAATAAAGAAATCTTGTTGAAGTATTTTTTATAAGAAATACATACAAAATACGACATAAAGTGATTTTTCTTACTGTTAAGTCTAGATAGACGGACGTAGCAACATATTCCTACATACTTTAGCAGTGTCAAATATGTCAAAATTTGCGTAATCATCCAAAAGCAATGCATTTTTTTTAAATAGCAAATCCCTAGCCGGCTGCGTAAAAAAGATAAGATGCAGGACCGGATTGAACTTATGTGGGGCTTAAGGAGGGAACGTCGCTCAGTTGTTACATCAAAATGGAACTGATGACCTTAAAAGCCTGGTTAAACCGGTCATGGTTGTCTGGCATAGTATCCCCTACAAGAAAACGTGAAACGCGTACTTTATTTCTTCTAGCACTTTAGCGACATTGATGCTCTTCAGGTATGTATTTTTTTACATTGAACGTATTTTCTAAGTAAACAGTTTAACGTCATCGTCATCTGCATGGCTTCGTTCTTTATAAGGCTATGTATAAAACATTCCTTTATACACACAAAGAAAACAAGTAACTATGAATCACGTACTGCTGTCTGGGATCAAACAAACCAAATAGTTTGGACAGTAAAATCAGTCACAAAACAGTCACATCAAACGATTACATTACTCAAATCCACTGAACAGATGGATATGTCAGGTGTTTGGTATATACACCACCTTATATAGTTGGGTTCTTCTTCGTTGAGTTCATCGATATTATTTCTTTCTTTTTTTGTTATCTTAATAATGTAAACAAAATCCTAATTCTGACAATTTATCAATATGCAATATAAAACAACAACAAAGCCATATTATTTGACATAAATACGTACAAAAGAAGACAAAAAAATGGACGGATGCATAACTAATTTGTTAAAGATGGCAGACCCACTTTGTCTTATTTGTACCTGTCACGTGCATTTATTCAAATCTGTTGGTCGTGAAATAAGTGATCGTGAAGGTCAAGAAGGTCAAACTGAAAATCAGATGGCCTCTTACTACACTCGTGTTGACAAAATATGTCACATTTGAATGGGGTTGTTGTGTACTCTCGCGCTGACATGTTCATTCTAATAAATAATTAATGCTTAAATAAAACTTGTAATAACCTTCCATCCCTGAATATAAGCCATTTTAAAGAAACTGTCATTCAGAGGCATAGACATTGATTTTTGTATTGTTAGTCTACCAACTGGAGAATTGATTCACCTGACAGTATGCGTCCTCAGCCAACGACTTTTACTTGGGGTAACAAAAACAACAGCTTGGCTTTTATTCTCTCTGGCAGCCTCCATTAATACTTGTTCATGATTTCAAGACTCGTTTCATATTTAAACATAAAATCGACAGTTGAATCGGTCAAAGTTCAATTTTGAACATTATCGCCGGCTGACTGTGAGAAAAATGCACCCACTAACCCTGATATCCTCTTTTGACGTTGTAGTTAATAAATCAGAAAATGGAAGCCATTCGACAAATTTTATGATTTCCATTATCGGTGCTTTCTTGCGTCATTCTATTTTCTCAATGATTTAGAAAAACGAGTTCTCTTTAATAATACCAATAGATGGACATACAATCTTTCAGACATTATGCGCAAGTAATATTCCAAATTTTTCTACACCAACAACGAAAAAGGAGAAAACAAAAGAAAAATATGAAGCTATAAAAGAGCATCGAGGCTTTTTTATCTGCAGTGTATGTATGTATGTATGTATGTATGTATGTATGTATGTATGTATGTATGTATGTATGTATGTATGTATGTATGTATGTATGTATGTATGTATGTATGTATGTGTGTATGTGTGTGTATGTATGTATGTATGTATGTATGTATGTATGTATGTATGTATGTATGTATGTATGTATGTATGTATGTATGTATGTATGTATGTATGTATGTATGTATGTATGTATGTATGTATGTATGTATGTATGTATGTATGTATGTATGTATGTATGTATGTATGTATGTATGTTTGTGTGTATGTGTGTGTATGTATGTATGTATGTATGTATGTATGTATGTATGTATGTATGTATGTATGTATGTATGTATGTATGTATGTATGTATGTATGTATGTATGTATGTATGTATGTATGTATGTATGTATGTATGTATGTATGTATGTATGTATGTATGCATGCATGCATGCATGCATGCATGCATGCATGCATGCATGCATGCATGCATGCATGCATGCATGTATGTATGTATGTATGTATGTATGTATGTATGTATGTATGTATGTATGTAACATTTTGTCACATCGTTATAATAAAATCTATGTGGTGCCAGTTAAAAGTAATGTCTTAAACCTGCAACAGTGAAGAATTGCACAAAAACATTAGGAAGATACAAAACGTATGATTTGTTCCTAAAATTAATTGCCATTCATGCATTTCGTGTGTAGCCCGTTATTAATTTAATAACTAATTGGGTTTTTGGTTTGCAGTCTTAATATATAGGATGGGAACAAGCAAAATATATTTCACTTGTAAACTAAAGAATTCGATGAATGAATGCATCAATAAATATAAAAACCAACTAATCAACGAAGTGAATGAAGAGTAGATGTAAAATTCCAATATCAACAGCTGAAACATGTTTCCACTCAATACTAATTATTATTGTTGCACGTATTGACCTACACTTTATGCCCCACGAGATATGGTAGTCACGAGTAGCACACGAAACTCAGACGTGAGGTCACTGATTCCGTTCTATCCACGTTAAATCGGTTAATCAGTCCCCACGAGATATGGTAGTTACGAGAAGTACACGAAACTCAGGCACGAGGCCACTGATTCCGTACTATCCACGTTAAATCGGTTAATCAGTCTCCACGAGATATGGTAGTTACGAGTAGTACACAAAACTCAGACATGAGGCCACTGATTCCGTACTATCCACGTTAAATCGGTTAATCAGTCCCCACGAGATATGGTAGTTACGAGAAGTACACGAAACTCAGACACGAGGCCACTGATTCCGTACTATCCACGTTAAATCGGTTAATCAGTCTCCTCGAGATATGGTAGTTACGAGTAGTACACAAAACTCAGACATGAGGCCACTGATTCCGTACTATCCACGTTAAATCGGTTAATCAGTCCCCACGAGATATGGTAGTTACGAGTAGTACACGAAACTCAGACGTGAGGCCACTGATTCCGTACTATCCACGTTAAATCGGTTAATCATTTTTTATCCACATGAAACAGGCTTGTAGTGTAATATGTTACCGTTCGCCTTTTTATGGGAAAAACCTAAGCCACCCATTGCCAATAAAACTGTATTGCGATGCAGCATGGCTTTCTGCTACCACTGACAATTGACTTTGCCACAAATACTTGACATTTACCCTTTACCTCTGACCTCACTCTACACTAATGGTCATCAGTGTTTACTAAAATACCTGGCCCCAGCACGATAACGTTTCTCCAAATAACTATATTACTAACATTTGATTTTTCATGTTACACCACAGGTCCATTTTTTTTCCAACATAATTTGAAGATCGGTATGAGGCCACTATAAACTCACCCCAAACTTCTAACAGTCACCCTATACCACTGGACAGCAAAATTTTATTTACAGTCACCCTATACCATTGGCCTGCAAATTTTTATTTACAAACAGTCACCCTATACCACTGACCCGTAAAATGTTATTTACAAACAGTCACCCTATACAATTAGCCTGCAAACATTTATTTACAGTCATCATGTACCACTGGCCCGCAAAATGTTATTTACAAACAGTCACCCAATACCATTGGTCTGCAAACCTTTTTTTTTTACAGTCACCCTATACCAATTGCCCGTAAAATGTTATTTACTAACAGATGTATAAGATCCTTTATAAATTACGTAGGTCCTGGACTACACACACTAAAAAGTGTATTATCGACAGAGCACCGGACCACATCCTCCCACCCAAAAATATATTATAAAAAGCCAGCGAATATCCGTCGAGTTTATTAATTTCCAGTAACATTGTTTATGAAATTAGAGATTCAAAATAAGTATAATCGAATTGTAAAATGTCTTAGTTTTTTTTAATCTATGTTAAGATTTTCAAATATTGGAACACAACGGTATACAAACCAATAATATACTATCATCTGTAAAGAAAAAATGATTAGACTGAAAGTGATAATTAAAATTATATATATATATATATATATATATATATATATATATATATATATATATATATATATATATATATATATATATATATATATATATATTTATATATATTATTTAAATCTATGTATTGTTGCATACATGGAATGTAATTACTTGTGTATTGGTTTTAAATTTTTTATTTTATTTTTAATTCATTACATGTTATTGTCAGGATAACATATTTCACTGGATTTTACATTTTTTTTTTTAGAAAATTTATTTCAGTTCTGTTTTGATACATTGCTTTGATACGTTGCATTTTAGCTGACCTAATTCCTGACCTTGATTCATAATTGGTAAACGACATTTCTTTTTTGATTCCCATAGTGAAAATCATTAGTCGCAATCAAGGTCATATATGACTTGCCTGTCTGCTCTGCTGTAGACAACTTTTTATTTTTTTTATTATTATTGAACCTTACAGTAAGATTCGTTAGGTAGAATCTGATTCATCCATGGCGTACGTGTCAATAGGTCTATGATCTTACTGTGCCATTCAAATTATGTCACCCCATCACGTGATCTAAAATTGGGTTTAAAACTAACGATTTACAGAGATATAAAGCAGTCGTAAATTTCTACATTCGGCTCGCAAAGGTACTTAGTGTTGTGATCAGTGAGTTAAGTTTATCTAGTTTTCGGAATTAGTAATTAATGTCTCTGGAACACACACATACACACACAGATATATATATATATATATATATATATATATATATATATATATATATATATATATATATATATATATATATATATATATATATATATATATATCGTCAGTGACCTCGATTAATTTTAGTAAACTTTTATGGGGCAGTGGTCTTGAAATAAGGTGCAATGTTAGAGGTGAGGGGCAAGTGGTCTTTTGTCAGACATAAAATCGTCGTAATAAAAAGCCTAGGCCAGTGTTGTTTGGGGAATCTCAAAATTTAGCGATAAAGTAGTAAGGAAAAATTACATCGTACCGGGGTATAGGTTTTTAAATAATATTTTGAGGATCACTACCCTGGGATGAAGGTGAGAGGTTAGTATGAAGGTCAAAGAGTAGGGTAAAAGTCAACGGTTTTGTGATCCAGTTGTAAAGAGGGCAATTGACTTCGTACCGGTCTTTAATAGGAAGGAGGCGGCTTATGTTTTTGGCTTTTTGTTGTTTTGTATTTATTTAAATGGATGGTTACATTTTAGATGGTAAATCTGTTTAAAATGGATGAAAACAGGTTAAACGGTACAAACTGGATAAGTGCTTTCACATCTAGTTTTATATAATAATTTTGCATTCGAACTATAAATGATGGATTCTTATTATTAATTCCTCGATTATCATTTAAATATGCTTTTAACCGAAGTACAAAGGTTTCAGAATCTTCCGCATATAAAGAAACAAACCAATATTTCATATTCTTTCCTGTTCCATACAGCCTGGAACACACACACACACACACACACACACACACACACACACACACACACACACACACACACACACACACACATTAGACTGTATCATGGAATACCCTGGTATCAAATCCAGCCTGTCAACTAATAGTATCCATTCATTTTAACTCGTGCAGATATTGCTCCTGGAGATAAAACGATACTTTGTGGATGAAAATGCCGGTGTTGGCACTGTTAATTACATTTGTATTTAGACGAACACATCATTTTGCCGTCATACTGATAATAACATTTGTATTTAGACGAATATATCGTATTGCCGTCATACTGATAATAACATTTGTATTTAGACGAATATATCGTATTGCCGTCATACTGATAATAACATTTGTATTTAGACGAATATATCGTATTGCAGTCATACTGATAATAACATTTGTATTTAGACGAATATATCGTATTGCAGTCATACTGATAATAACATTTGTATTTAGACGAATATATCGTATTGCCGTCATACTGATAATAACATTTGTATTTAGACGAACACATCATTTTGCCGTCATACTGATAATAACATTTGTATTTAGACGAACACATCATTTTGCCGTCATACTGATAATAACATTTGTATTTAGACGAACACATCATTTTGGCGTCATACTGATAATAACATTTGTATTTAGACGAACACATCATTTTGCCGTCATACTGATAATAACATTTGTATTTAGACGAATATATCGTATTGCCGTCATACTGATAATAACATTTGTATTTAGACGAATATATCGTATTGCCGTCATACTGATAATAACATTTGTATTTAGACGACTATATCGTATTGCCGTCATATTGACAGTTGCCTTTTTAGTTAGACGAATATATCAAATTGCCTTTGTAGATATATGCAAAATTTGTCATTAGACCATGACACTTAACAGAGCACGAAAATTGATTTTATTAGAATAAGTTTGAGTTGTCAATGAAATAAACCAATTAACTTAGCTATCAATGACTTACTATCAACGACAGATTACCAATGACAGATGACCAATTATCTATAGAATATTATCTATGACCTATCATTATTGGACTATTGTCAATGAACAAAGCGTTGAACTTTTTTTTATATCATACTGGATACTATACGTACAGAATTCCTTTGGTGCTAATATATGCTTTAAAACTGATAAATAATTTTAAAATACTTTACGTCATGTTCACGGGATATTAATCGTTTACCTTATATAGTCTTTCCTAATGAGAATAATTCTTTTATGAGATCCAATTTCATCTGCATTAATTTTAAAGCATACACAATTCTAGTGATATTGAGTAATTTGAACAGTTTATTTATAGTGATTTATCTTCAGTTGCTATTGCATAACTCAAAGAGAGAGATAGAAGAGAGTAGTTTGAGATTTTAGCTCAGATAATGAGATTTACATGTTATTATGAGATTGTATCTCAAAGAGTAAGATTTAGAGATTATTATGACTTAATTCAACTAGTGAGATATAGAGGGTATTGTGAGATTGTAAATCAAATAGTGAGATTTAGAGGTTGTTGTGAGGTTGTATGCTTATCTCAAAGAGTGAGATATAGAGGTCACTATATGAGGTTGTAAAAGGTATTCCCATTTTGAGGTAACATACCGAATATTTCTTAGTGTGGCGAATACATACAAAACGTTTATTCAATGTTGTTTTAGTTTAACTTACGAAATTATATATATTTATTATAAACTCTGTAAATCAGAAGTTTTTATTCGTTATAAACTAATTTCGCTCAACATCAGAAATAATATAACATTGAATGTAAGAAGCACTTGTGTGGTATAGTGCTACTAAGGTAACCACACTTTGGTGAAGCACGCAGACCGAATCTGTTGTTGAAAATTGGATAAATGACTCTTATTTCTAAGAATCGTCTTCACAGCAGATTATTACAACCAATTTTTTTTTTAAAAAATTGAAATAACCAGTCATTTCAGGTATAGTCTGCATCGCTAAGATATGAAAGCATTCTTGTGAATTGCCTCTAGACGTGTATAGAAAATATTGTAAAACTGTCATATGTGTAGAAACATGTTTCGATGTTATGCTCGCTTTTGTTCAAATCACATTGCAAGTTTCCGATCGATTCATGTGTACGAAGTTTAATGAACTTATAAATTGCTGCTTCTCGTGGGTCGGTGGTTCTTTCCGGTGATTTCCGGGTTTTTTCCTCCACCATTAATACTCGCCGCCATGAATAGCCTATCGTGTGCTGAAAAAATGGCGTTAAGCCCAAGAATAACAATTGCCGCCATTCCTGGTTAGCTTCGCTAATAAGACACGAAAGTGACTCTTTCCAAAGAACTTTGCACTTTGCACTTTTGCCCGGGTTGGGCAACATTACATGGCTAGAAAAAAAGAAGGTGTCTCCCCCTCCCCCAACCCAAAAAAATCAAAAACAAACAAACAAAACACAGTCGAGAATTATCATCTTTTGATCTTATTTCTGTTTGATCATCATGAACAAAAAACCATTTCCGCTACTCGATTAAGGAGAAATACTGACCAAATACTTGAGAAGGACACAGAACAGTGTGCCGCACTTATGTGGCCACGTAACCCCGTCCAAGTTACAAAACTTTTAATAGTCAACCTGCCAATACAAAAGTCGTTCCCCAAATGTGCCAAAGGAAATCGTGCTTATAGGGAACTTTGGAGATTCCCTGTTTGACGTCACAACTAAGCGTTGGCAGAGCTCTGGTTGGCAGACGCACCTTGGTGACGAAGGAAGATGATCTATATATCAGCTAAGGCCATTGAATAGACAGTGCTAATTGTATACCTGGTACTAATGTTTTGATGTTGGGTTTATAATTTAAGTAATATACATTAATGATCCGTTACATTAACTAATTTTCCTTATATATATATATATATATATATATATATATATATATATATATATATATATATATATATATATATATATATATATATATATATATACCGTGGTTCTATCGTGGAAACTTTAATATAATGTGAGTTTGTGTATTATTGGCTTTGAAGTGCTTTAATTGCATGTCTTGGTGTAACAACCTATCCTGATAACAAATTACTGCAAAAATTGCACTGCTAATAGTGTTATATATATATATATATATATATATATATATATATATATATATATATATATATATATATATATATATATATATATATATATATATATATTATTGTGTGTGTGTGTGTGTGTGTATTTTGTCGAATGTAGAGTAAGCCAATGGTCCTTCTGCCAAACAGACTAGGAAATCCCCAAACGTGATCATGCTTTATGACGTCACGATGAAGTTCCCTATTTACATAAAACATTATTATTTGATCCTTTGCTCTGCAAGAATTAAAATACGAAGAGGATTTTTAAAAAAGAAAGAAAATGAACGAAACAACATATTTTTGATAATTAGGTCCCATTTGATATGTGTTACAGTCGGTGAACACTATCATGAGTTGTTGATTTATGTGGTACTAACTATTGATTTGATTGGGAAGCCAGACACAAGGTGTCCTTATGATATGATCTTACAGAAAGAGTTATGGGAAAATAAATGTAGCGTCACAGTCTGTGGCACGAGAGAAACTAATTAAATTTATTCAGGTCAGCTGGCCTTTGAGATCTCTGAAACTAAATCAAAATCCGAGAACATGAAGCTAAGTCACCTGTGATGATGTGTTCTTTCTTTCTTGTTAGGGTTTGCATTTGTTTTGGACGCAATCCACCCAAAATACAAATGAAACAAAAGCAAAAACATGCATCAGTAATAGAATCTACTTTGTTGTGGAAAATATCATGTCTATCATCAGCAAATCTTATGCTTCCATAAGATGTGGTATAATATACCATTAAAATTTTACTTTGATTCCTGACTCGGAAAGGATGAAGTTATTCTTTTTGTTTAAAACTAAAATTACAAAACGTTCCAATTAACAGGAAATATTAATAACTTCAAGACAACGTTCATTAGATTTTATGTATACGTGTGCATTTTCAAACATTTGTAAAGGTTGTACTTATTTTTATAGGTTTAAAAGTTTTTAGACACATATGAACTTATAGATGACATCGTGTAGTTAGTAAAGAGAACATTTTCTCTATCGTTCATCTTTATCTTCATTTAAACGAATTTTGTTTTATTGTGTCAGTTTTTTTCTTGAAAAACCTTTTTTATTGTTCTTTGGTCCCTTTATGTAACTTTAAACTCCGTTTTATGAGGGTTTTTTTCGAAATCAGAACACAACAATTTTAGTTTGCTGTGAAGTATCTTGCCTTATTTCAGGATATATGATTTGACAGTCATCACAGTCGAACTCATTCAAATTAGCTGGAAGCAATTTGAAGCAAGGTTACTGCAAACTACCTTTTCCTCCGCCAAGTCTATTTCAAAATGTGCATGTTTGATAAAACTTATATGCATTATAAATTGTGTTGTGCTCATTGCTATTCCTTTACATTCATTGTCTGCAATCCGGCATTGGCCAATCTTTACTATCACCATTTCCAATAAGCTGATATGGTTAAAATTGTCCCTCTTAAAGTGATAGCTGACCATTTCTCCGGCAATGCATTGTTTCTGTCATTGATTGGCCCTTTTGGTTTTATTTGATTCATTAACTTTCATGATTCGAAGGATTAAAACGCAATGTTTTAAGGCCTAATCTCAGTACCTATGTATGACTCATCAATTAACAAATATAATAATATATCTGCTAAACTTTGGAAGCAACAAGCGTCACTTTTTCATTATGGTTTTCATACATTTTGTAATTTTATTTTTTTTTTCAGTTTTATTTTTACGTCGCCGATATTACGTCCAGCATGCTGCTTCTGGGACCGTCATTGAAAAGTGTACAATCAAAAACCCTTTGTGTTTCCTGACGATACAAATGGCGCTGTAAATTAACCAAGCTGACCCACCTCACAGGCTCTTGATCGACTCCATGCAGTTTGTCTAAATTCGGTATCGGTCTTACTGCTCAATGAATTTCCCTCTTTCAGTGAAATATATATTTAACCTTGCACATATACTTGCAGCTTTGCAATGTTGTGGCATGGTATGGCGTGTATAACGCGAAATGTGCGATACAAACCAGTTGTGCACGAAAAGAAAGAAATAGTCTGTCAAGTAAACATTGGGAAGTATGCGTTTCCAGGATGGCAGTAAGCTGAGTGATTGAGGAAATATTTATGAGCATGTAAAGATGCCACAAATGATTTCTGTTTATACTAAAAAACAGATTGAATAAATAACGCTACAGATGGTGAGTGTACAATTCTGCTTCTCCAAGAAAGAAAGTAAAGATTTAAGACACATTTAGTTACGATTTTAACGTTGTACCTACAGGTGGCGTGTTTCCTAGTTTTAAATCAAATTTATTTCACGAGTCTTGATGATAGTTAATGACCTGGCGTGCCTGCTTTCAGAAAGATTCTTATGTTTTAGAACTAATTTGGCACATCGGCACCATGTGTTATTACGTTGCGATGATGTACCAGATTGTGGTAGATGGAAAGTCAGTGAACACCAAATCTGAACACAATAACCGTTATGTCAAAGACGGATTAGTTCTCATAACAGTTTTCGATTTGTATAATTTCACTGTGTTAATGAGATAATCAGCTATAGCGCGACACGCTTAATGATTTGTAAATTTAATACAATTATACATACTTAGGTAAACTTGGGGTAGATATTTTCAAAAATAGGTTCTTCTTGAAAAGATTTAAAGTTGAAGTTATTTACATCGTTGTTATCATTCTTTCTTTAAACGGCTTGTTTTTAATGCGGTGATTATCTAATACAGATGAGATACTATTATATCATAAACGGGTATTGTTGCTCTTAAAATATTTAACAGAAAAGAGTGAAGACAACAAGCTTTGCAAAATGTAACAAATAAGTTATTTCCCTAGAATACTAAGTGAAAAATAAGGAAAAAGAACTCAAAGTTTTACGAATTAAATCCAATAATAATCCATGAATTAAAGACACAAGTCCTAGTAATAAAAAGTTCTGAACAAAACTCAATTTAAAGTCCTGAAGAGATTTAAAATTGAAGACGATTACTTGTCTGCTAAAATAGCCTGCGTCGTAATGATGTATCAACAGTTTATTGCTGAATCATATAAATAGTATTCCATGTTTGAATTCAGTATAAATTCCAATGAATGTCTTTATCCAAATGTTTTGCATTTCTAGAAAAAGTAATCACTTGAAATCAATAATTTGAAGAAAGTAAAATTCCGCGCAAACTGGATAAAACATGATGCAGTTTATTAAAGTGCCTGATGTTAAACCACAAGTGGTAAAATTCTGAAAGTCGCAAGATAATATCTGACCTCAGATCACAAATTATCATTTTCTAAAAACAACCATTGCATGATGCAAAATAAATTTCTGGCATGATTTAATGAGCCTTGTTTATTTAAAACATAACACCAACATAAATTCACATTGAAATCCCCAGAACCCTGACCCAAATCAACATCTTAATGAACTCATACCAATACAGTATAGTTAAGCTATTATTAGTTGTTTACATCATTGAAATTAAACAAATTTATAAAAAAGTAAATCAGGTCAAGCAGAACTAAAACTCAGTTTTAGACAGGGTCAAGTCCAGTAAACAATATTACATTACAATAACATCTAGAGGAATAAAAAAATTAAAACTAACAGACAAACAATTAAATTAAATATACATAACATAATTCTGGCCAGTATCACGTGATGGCGGTATGTTCAACAATGGAGGTTGTAGCAGTCGGGCAAGACAGTTCTCGTTTCCGAAGGAAGTAGTTAAAGAAGGCTGTTCCAAGCG
Source organism: Potamilus streckersoni (assembly GCA_016746295.1). Classification (NCBI taxonomy): domain Eukaryota; kingdom Metazoa; phylum Mollusca; class Bivalvia; order Unionida; family Unionidae; genus Potamilus; species Potamilus streckersoni. Next base: position 283,738 of record JAEAOA010001153.1, read on the forward strand.
GACATCAATGCATGATGGGCGTAGATATAAATGAAGACAGTTCAATAAATACATATATCATCCTAAATGCACAAGCATTTGGAAGAATCTACCTCAAGCCTATTTAGCGATGGTGGCCATTTTCAATCAGATCGTTTGCCATGTAAGTGTGCTTTGAATATTTTTAATTGTCTGATTTACCACCTTATTATACAGAAGTCGATAGACTTTGGGTTGATTGATGATGCTGTTGATTTACTGTTGGCTTGCATTAACGGCACTTTGAGTACAATATTGCGAAATATCATTAAAATTATCTATTACAAATACCGAGGAATCGAATTTGTTTAGTAAATCTGTGTATAAAACTGACCAGTCACAGAGCTGTTTTCATTGTAAAAATCATATATTGTTACAATGTTGCTGAGACTTTCCATCACTGGGGAACATGACGAAAACTGTCAACATTTTAAATTCTTGCGACCATTCAAGCGGAAAACGAGAAAAGTGATCAATATTTTTTTGAAATTTCTTGCTACAAAATATTTCCAAATGAATATTAAGATTCTAGTCTCCATGTTAGAAAGAGACCGAATCTTGATCTCTTAAAAATATATGCTTGAATTATCCGTTTAAGTTCAATGCATCAATAACTTCTTGTATTAAATTAAGAAAATTTTCAGAGAGTTTGAATGTGGTAGAAGTTAACGAGCTTTCTGTATAAAATTAAATGCATTTGCTTGCTGTTTGTCTGTGTAATTTGCCCTGAAACGTTCTTGGAAGCTGAGCGTATATTCTATAAGTAGAGTGTAAGAAAAGGGTCACTTACCGGTCCAAAACTTATGTTCCATTTGAGAAGTCAGGAAAAAGACATACACTTGAATGTAACTGCAGATTAAATAAATTCGTATGAACTATTAAACATTTTTCAAATCGAAGCTAAAGAATAAATCCTTAACTGCAGTACAGACAGACCGATGACGCAACTGCACAGTATATATATATATATATATATATATATATATATATATATATATATATATATATATATATATATATAGATAGATAGATAGATAGATAGATAGATAGATAGATAGATAGATAGATAGATAGATAGATAGATAGAAAGATATATATATATATATATATATATACTAATGTAGATATATATATATATATATATATATATAAATATATATATAGATATAGATATAGATATATAGATATATATAAATAAATATATGTATATATATATATATATATATATATCTATATATCTATATATATATATATATATGTATATATCTATCTATGTATGTATATATCTATATATATATATATATATCTATATATATATATATATATATATATATATATATATCTGTCTATCTATCCATCTATCTATCTATATATATATATATATATATATATATATATATATATATATATATATATATATATATATATATATATCTTTCTATATATCTATCTATCTGTCTATCTATCTATCTATCTATCTATCTATCTATCTATCTATCTATCTATCTATCTATCTATCTATCTATCTATCTATATATATATATATATATATATATATATATATATATATATATATATATATATATATATATATATATATATATATATATGCCCGATTACGTGCAACAGTGTCACAATTTCGTTTAAAAAAAGTTAAATGCGTAATTCATTTTCTTAAAGTATACATTAAAAATAAAGTTAATGAGTATCTGAAGAAAAAGGGGATATGTGATAAATACAAAACTATATAGGTGTCTTGTTCCAAGTTGCGGGACAGAACTCATACTGCGTGGAAACATGTCTCGGCCTGACAATCTCATCATTCCTACACCGTATCAAATTCATTATTTCTGTCCACCCGGAACAGAAAGCATATATAGTTTTGTCTATGCCTTGAAATCCTTAGATCAACCCTTGAAAGTGAGTGTGTACTGCTGATCAAGTCGTTTTAGGACAACCAGATGAAGACTATTCCAGATATATTCTGCTTGTTTAGAAATAGAACAGAACGCATTTGATCATCATCATTGTATTTATTTCCTTCCGAAAATTGAATCTCATAATTACAGTAATAAAACCTACGAAAAGATATTAAAAACAAATAATAAAAAAATGTCTCAGATGTTTTGCAGAATAAGCAACCTGTAAATATAAGGACCCAAGATACCATTTTCTACTCATAATTCATGCATGGTGGACCGAAAATAACAAAGTTCGCATCATCACTTGATACTGTATGCGTATACGATATCTATCACATTTTGCAAATTATTAGGATAGCTAGCAAGAAATAATGTCTAGATAAAGGTTGATAAAACGCTTCCTTGTCTTATTCCTTTTCCAATTGGGAACCGGTAAGAATAATGCCAAATGATAAGAACTGTGCCATGTAAATTTATATGCATATTTAAATATCAAAAGGGATTTGCTCATAGTTCCCAATATGAATAATTTAAAACGTAACCCATTGTACCATACGGTATTTAATGTCTTTATAATTTAGGTCGTATGGTACTGGTTACAACAAAGAAAATCTCACTGTTGTGGAGCCTATGCCCCTTTGGCAACCACGATGATGTGAACTGGGAATATTAGAATTAACATTGTTGAGCCAAAATCCATGAATAATTTTTTCTTCAAAGTTTAGTAAATAACAGGCAGTAAAGTAAACGACTGTAACTTTTGAGCGGGTTCTTTAACTTTTTGTTACCTTTGTCCAATTGTATTGCAAACCCTTTTATGTAAAACTAAAAGTATGTAAGATTGGCCGACCATGGAATGAAATACAATTGTCAGACATTTTATGAGGAAATCGTTGCTATGTATAAAATATGTGTTGCAATTTGATCATGACCTTGTCTTTCTTTAAACTTGTAATGATTCATTCATTTTACTTTATTTGTATTGTACTGTTCTGTAATTCCTCAGTTTGGCAGGCACCATCTTGCATAGCTTGAGTTAATTCCCGGTCTCTACATGTATACAAGTTTTCGTCACAAAACCAATAAGTGAGGCACACAATTTGTTCATAGAATATGGTGTCTCAAGAGGATTGTAGTATCCTTTAACAACCACGCCAAAAATTCCAATCTGTTGTTGAAGGAGGACAACGTTTGCAAAGTATACAATATGCACGAGGTAGCTCATTTTCCTTAATTTTGTAATGTATATTGATATTGTCATTAAAAGGCATTGCAAACCAACCTGCGTATTTGAAGGATATTTGTCCATACCGACTGCAAAAGACACGTTGCTCATATGGTGCACTGGTTGGTACGTTGTCCCAAAAACGATCTTCACTAAAGATATGCCCTTCAAGTTCCTTTAAGAAAGAATCCTTTTTATCCAACACTGACAATAAACAAATTTCGTAAACGTGTTGAATCAGAAGCGGAAGAAAAATGGATTTAAATGGAGTTCATGGTGCAATTGAGGCAGATGTGTTGATATTGAACACTACAGGAAGATGTTTTGTTGATGGCTAACCCGTTTTGGTAGGTGAAGGTTTTGACTTCGAGATCCTCTTACACAATTAGGCCGACCTTAGCTCGCATGACACTGTCTTTAAATCTGATTTGAAATAGAAATGCTAACAAAAAAATTTAGGGTCTATAGAATATTTGGAAAGAAACATTCCTGTGAAAAGACATAGGCTACTTATTGCTTTTAGCACGTGCCTCAGCAGGTACAATGCAGCTTCTCGCTTGTTTGCTGGAAGGAAGAATGTTGCAGTAAAGAAACTTATATGTGATAACAATTCCATATAATACTCTCATGTTTTGTAGAAAGCATTTGTAAGTTGTGACAAGGTTATTCCTTCAGAAGGACCAAATTATCTTTAATTTAGAAAATTTACAGTGAAAATGATGCCTAAAAACAGCATTTGTACATGTTCAGACCATGCCACCTGTGTCTGGATAGCATATTCTACGGTTGTATATAAAAATGCAGCGATGGATGGGAGAAGACGAAGGCCTAGTTCCACAGGAATTGGACCGGTATGCTTCTCAAGGGAGACTCACGCCTCTTTCTACACCATTAGCTCCAGCGCCAGAAGAGCTTCTACAAATTATACGATGCTGGTGTTAGATCGATTGTGATAGGAAGCACTTTGTTAGTATAAAACACTGATTTGACTGGTATATCGTATGCGGAAAGTGTCGATTCAACAGTTGTACTAGTTTATCCTTTTTGGTCTGAATCAGCCTTAAATGAAGTTTGAACTGAGCAAGCAATCCGAATACGTTACGCGCCTTATGAAATCTGAACTGAGCAAGCAGTCTGAGTACGATACGTGTCCTAAATGAAATATGAACAGAGCAAACAATGTGAATATGGTAAGTTCCTTTTATCTGAACAGTCAGTACAAATCTACTACTTTATGTTCTTAAAAATGTATACCTGATAGAAATACTCATTGAAATGATGTCATTATGTAGTTTTTGTTTATGTGCATGTCTTTGCTTAAAGGAACTGATGGTGTGAAATATCGCATGATTCATGCGCAAAAAAATTATAAGCAAGGTCTTGAGTTATGCAAGGATAACAATAAGAACTTACATATGCACAACATAACTTCGACCACCTGATCCAGATCATAGAATTGGCACAAGACAAAGCTGATTATATAAACCAAGCCGAAAAAAGAATCCTGGTATGTTGCAAACATTTATTAATACAAATATGGTGATAACGATGTAAACAAAACCTGATAATATCAGTTTCAGACAACGTCTAACACAAAATAAGAAATAGGTGTTTTGATTATAGGTCTGCAATTATCTCAAGTCGAATCAAAGCACATTTTTTGTATCAGTCAGATTGGTCTTGACCAGGAACGCAAAAAATATTACCCATCCAAATAATTGACTCAAAATGATTATAAAATTAAGAACCATTTCATGGAACAACATCAAATTCTTAAATCAACTATGTTATAGTCTATTTCTGAACAATTGCTAACTCCACGTTTAACTGGTATAGTAATCACATGTCAGTCGTAAAGTCTTCAATCTGATAAAGTAATTATCTTCGACTAAATTAGTCTCTAATCCGGTAGAGTAATTACCTGCCAGTTTTAGACCTCAGTATGTTAAAGTAATTACTTGCGACACTTATAGTCTTTGATCTAAAAAAAGTAATTACCTGCTAGTTATAGCCCATGCCAAAATTGTTTTAATCCCTTCATACTTTATAGGTTTTCGAATCTTCCTCTCTCCGCGTAAACCTATATTTCACATTTGATAAAAAAAAATTGTGAACGATGGATCAGCGTATTGTACTTAATGAGGTGTAGTGGCATATTAGTACGTAGATGTGAAATCAAGGTAACGATAAAATAGAGATGACGCAGTAAACAATATCTAAATACAAATTATTGAAGAATTAAAAGGAAAATATTACCAATATTTTAAGGGAATGGTCGAAGTTTTTCCTCATATTTAAAATTGATTTTTAAATGAGCATAATAATAATAATAATAATAATAATAATAATAATAATAATAATAATAATAATAATAATAATAATAATAATAATAATAATAATAATAATAATAATAACATCTGTAATATATCCCATCCAAATAATTGACTCAAAATGATTATAAAATTAAGAATCATTGTCAAGCTGTAAGCAAGGAAGCAGAGGAGTTGGTTTTATCTGTTTTGATGTCTCTGGCCAGTAGCAAGTAGCATGCAGCTGATATTGGGAGTGGATGTAGGTTGAAAGACGTTTAATTATTTCCTTCTGGGAAACAGAATGTGGAGTTCCACATAGAACAGCGATCTTGAAAATATGTCCGGAATAATGCTAATTGAGAGAGAGAGAGAGAGAGAGAGAGAGAGAGAGAGAGAGAGAGAGAGAGAGAGAGAGAGAGAGAGAGAGAGAGAGAGAGAGAGAGAGAGAGTAAAATTATAAGTTGAAGACTTTACACAACCGATGAAATATTGGACGAAAAGAGGAATACCGAAAAGTAAACAGGAAAGGCAAATAATAATGAAGCGAAAAAAATGCAAGGCTTGTTACTTAGTCCAGAATGCATCTTACACATATTGATAGTTAATTTTAGGACGATACCAGCACATAGAGGGGACTAAAAAGATACAGATATTCCAACTTGAAATGTGTCTGTATAACACACAGAAATATGTCAAGAATCATCTTTCATGTAACTTGCTTTCCTGACACTAAGTTTTATCCTTGTGTAATGTAAACTATCACACAAGTTTGCAAATGTAAATGTAATCTCTCAGGACAGAAAGGGTCGGAGTCACACACACACACACACACACACACACACACACACACACACACACACACACACACAGAGGTCGGTATTACCTCATGGTAGTCAGCAAGATAAAAACCCAACACGGTAGAATTTAACTTCTGCTTTCATACTCTTAACAAAGTCACGTTTGAACAAAAATGAACTATGATCATATAATTTTGACTTAATGAAACTTGGTACAGCAAGCATAGGCAATATCAGTCCCTATTTAAGACATGCTTTAGGCAGGTTACGTACTTTAGACGTCATTCTAATGGCAATGACGTATCTGGTCGAAATACGACCAAAGAACCTTGTCAATTTCTTAAAAAGCCATGCAAAGACTTCGAAAGATATATAGAATTACTGCTCATACCTTGTGTGGCACCCTAGTTTTTTTTTCAGTTTTAACGCCATTTTTCAGCGGCCAGTATTCTTAGGGGAGGAAGAACCAGGGAAGAACCACCGACTAAGGAGAGCAGGCAAGCTATCTCACATGCTCAATTTGGCCAAGCCTGAGATTCGAACCCAAGCGGACATAGGTGAGATGGCATTGATCGGTAAAGGCGACCACTCAACCACCAGGACCCCTATTACAATTTGTTAAGAAATTGCACTGGACAACGCCGTATTTTACAGAAAATCTTTTTACTGCATATTATGGGATAAAGATATATTTCATAAATAAGGAAAATCTAAATACGATAAAAACAAAACCTCTTGCCTATAAAAATAGTTAAGAAAAACATTTTATATTTATGGCTAAGCTGATAATACTGCAAGAAATGGAACTGTTGTACATCTTCCGACGTTTCTCCTTCTTGACCATTAGACGTAGAAGTTTGATTTATTGGATTGGAACTCTACATCTACCGACTAAGATAATTTTCAAAACGACCATGCCAGAAGATTTGGACATGTCTGCATATGCGGCATGAAGCAAAGTGCAATATGCATTTTTATAAATCTTGCTATTCATATATTGCTCCTTTAGAAGCTACTGTTGCCTTCTCTGAGTTCATTTTCCCTGTTTTAATAACTGTTAAAGTTTGTGTACTTTCGACAAGCGCAGTCTGACTTTTGCGTGTGGTTAGACTGCACGATTTCGACATCCACATGTAAAGAAATTTCAGTCGCAGTACGTGAAAGTAGCATAGAGGTATGCGAACATTCTTTCCATTGCGCATGGAGCATGTGTACACAACATCAACTAATACATTTAAATATGACAGAATTAAGTAATATCTTTGGAGTAATAACTTCCAACGATTTTTTTACTTCGTAGAAATGCAGTACCAATAACAAAAATGTTCGTATGTTCGTTCTGATGAGCAGATAATCTATGCATACTTAAAATATATTTGAATTTTCCCTTTAAATCAGATGGTTTTCAAAGAAAACGCTACTTAATATTGCGAGTTTTGCACTTTATTTAACAAACATGCTTATGGTATTATTTTCTCTGAACTATTTGCCAAATCGAAGTTCAAGAACATTTAATCATAATATATAAAGTTCGAACAAGAATCTTTAGATTTTTTTCATTTGCATTTTCTGGCATCTGCTGTACCTAACAGAAGTATTTATATCGACCAGTAGCTCATATGAAATCTCTATAAAATTAACATATTTCTAAGGATGGCAAATGAAATTTTAGCACACATATGATTAATAAAGGCGCGTTGTGTCGAATTTTGAAAACCCTTAGAAGCTTTGGTTAAAGGAATTGTATCAAAGTCAACTTAATTAAAGTAGAAAGGGCTAGAGATAGTTAGATGATTATTTTTCATTTCATCTCTGAACGTCAAAAGGGAATTCGTTCTAGCCGACGTAACATGACCGAGTCAGATGCTATGGTACAAGAGAATGACATAAGACCCTTTCCCAAAATCGACCGGTTAAAGGCGGCATCTGGCTATAAATGATTGTTCAAAATAATGTTAATTACGGAATGATTAGTTGTTTAGTTGTCTCGTCAATCCAAAAATTCTACGGAACAGGTTTAGGATACAGTCTATTCCGATTGGTTAATATGGATTTATGGGCGTTACTCTGTAAGAAATTAAAGGTTTTACTTTAGGAAAATTCAGCAGTCTTTAATCTTTCGCGAGGAAAGTTAAACGATTCCGGGAAGAGCGTGTAAGACGTTATCTCGTGATTTGGCAGTAAAGCGGGAGGTTTGTCTCAGCGAGTAGGCAAACTCTACATTCTGAATTCGTAAAAAGTACGTTTTCATTATAGAGTAAGGGGCCAGGTAGTTGTCTCATTTAGGAGACGGACTATACGTGATGTATGTGGAAACGAAAAAAGAAACGGCAAAAGGAAACAGCTTTCCTGGATTCACATGAGTAATCCCTGAACAATCACAGGACGAGAACAAATTCTACGCAGAAATCTAAGTCCAGAGACGATTGTTAAGTTAGAGTTCGACGGACAAGAGTCCAAGACGAAACAGCTAGACAAAGATCGGCAGAGCAGGGACTAACGGAAGTCTTGATGTCCGCATAAAATAGGTGGTGAAGTCTCTCATCGTTGCTCTCAAAGGTCACATCTCATTGGCAATGAAGATAGTAATTTAACGTTGAAAGTAATTTTACATTTTAAGAAATTTGTATTCTTTTTATTTGAGTACATGTTAGTACCATTTTCCTTCTTTTGTAACCAAGTCATTGATTTCTTTTCATTTTAAATTCTATTGATAAACTGATTAAATTTTATATTTGTTCATTGAAAGGGGGCTCATTTTGTTATTTCTTCAATATACTTGTTCAGTAATCTGCACTCTTCTTTCTGTCTATCCACACTGGGTAAACTACACCGCGGAGGTCATTCCCTAGCAACGAACCGTAGTGAAAGAGGTTGGTGTGTTTTGAGCGCCGCCAATTTGTCACACGCGTAAACCTGAAGAAATCATAAAATGGCAAAGAATTTACTTTATCTTTAATTTGAAAAATGAAGATGTGATATTCCTAATATTGTTATCACCTTAACGTCTTCCAGAAGGATTTAGGTGACCGTAATGAAATCATAAAAACTCCATCCTTTAGTATTTCGTCTTTTAACATCGAAGAACTTATAATATCAGCTTATTGAAATGCTAGATGTGTACCCATTGTATTATATCACAATAATACGAAAATGCAAAATATTTTTTTGAGATGTGCAAAATACTGTATGATTACTTTTGTCTCTCTTGTAATGTTGGATGGACACACACTCACACATACACACACAAACACACACACACACACAAACACACACACACACATATATATATATATATATATATATATATATATATATATATATATATATATATATATATATATATATATATATATATATATATATATATATATATATATATATATATATATATATGTAACAGGTATATACGGGATTGGCGCTTGTTGTATATATTCTGAAAATATTGCAAACTTTTTTGCATTGTAAATTCATCGTGACACACAACCAGCCACGAGAGACGATTCGCTACGCTCCATTAATGTCTGTGGATTTTTGTCCTGAGATTTCCTTCTCTTTCATGAGTACGCATAAAAAAAACTACATCATCAGCAACATAATTTAACATCTACACCTCTGAACAAATCCTTATTGTACTGTGTAATAACCAAATGTGTTTGAAAAATAAAATTTCTTGGCTCATTCAAGCAGCGTTAAAAGTCATGTTAGATATTAATATCAGGAAAATTTTACTTGCCATTGATTCAGTAAATGTGTACACATTCATGAGAAACGAGGAAATCTCTGCATACGTAGCTACATATTATATATATATATATATATATATATATATATATATATATATATATATATATATATATATATATATATATATATATATATATATATATATATATAAGATTTAACACAAAGATTTACTTCGTCAGAACTTGTAATACTGTAATTGGGTTTCATTCGAAAGCAACTTATTTTTTGCCGACTCGTAAATCCTGAGTTTGAATCAGTATCAATTGCACAATCAACCAGCCAAAAATGCCTCAGTCCTGAAGTATTTGTGAAGTCACCTTAGTGATCATCATCAAATCGCACGTGATGTGGTACATAATACACTTTTATATTTCAAGCAGAAAATAGCCATTATGGTCTCTGTCAAAATGAATCAAAATAAAATATAGACAGCTGTCATAGTTTAAATGTTTAACAATGAACTTCCCGACAGATGACATTCCCATTGCTGCAAGAAATGTTTACTTCAATGGCGACTCACAATGATGTTAATTGTAAATCGCCTTCTTTTCTCAACAATAAATGTTTATTTAACGACTGACTACAAGACCAGCAAGAGTACGCAAAATGTACTAGACCAGCCAGATTTCACAAATTTTACCTTACACTTCTTAGGTAATGGCACAAAGCTGTGTTGCATTAAATTCGACAGTTTTAGTGAAGTTATATAATTATTATACGAATTGAACATGACAGCAACAATGTTGGTATTTTAAAATAATGCCTTTATTTTTTAAGATGGGATGAAAATTTGATTTATGCTAAATGTATTAAAGAATAATATTTGAGCTAACAAAATTGTTAATTTACTGATTTCAAACACTAAAAATATTATTGTGAAGTGATTCAAAAAGATACAGTTATTCAAATAGCAGTCAATCACAATAACTTGCATGTTAGAAGCAACAAATCTTATTAAAAATGATTAAATGAAAACATTATTAAGAATGAATTTAGTATTTTATGTGGGAAAACATAAATTTATATTTGGAAAACGTGACATGTCAGCTTAATGACCCCATAAACTAAAATGTACATCTATAGTAACTAAGAATCAAACATCTAAGACAAAATTTATGCTTAGCAATAATATTTCATGTGATGAAACTGTATGTACAGTGCTGATTTAAGTTTTAGCCGTATAAGTGCCACAAGTTAATCTATACCCATAAAAATATCAAAAAACCAACACATATCATTCAATAAATTTTAAAAGAAACTTTGAACAGTGCAACCAATAAAAAGTACATGAATGTATTTTGGACGGTTACAGATAATACCAACCCCAAATTAGCAAGCATGAAGTGTTATCAGTCTTATTTCGTTTCAAGTTGCTGACAAGGAACGGCATTTAATAATCTTTTCTACGACACTGAAACAGTTACTTGCACAAATATAAATCAATTCTGAGTTTCTGCTTGGAAAAGAAAATTAAAATATATTGAATTGGAAGGATGTTTACCAAAACCGAATAACTATAAATTGCGGAAGAAAGGGAGATAACACATTTGACACACTAGGAGTAGTTTTAGTCACATCGATGACCTATGGAAGACATTTTTGACATGACAACCTATGAAAAAAACCACAACAGGACATAAAAACATTTTGGAAGTGATATAGTTTCTAAAAATACCCAAAGGTTAACAATATGTACAGGAAAATGTAGATTATAAACACAATGCTATTATGGAAACCTTCAAAGAAAAGAAAGATTCAAAGATTCATGAAAGAAAAGAGATTCACAACAGGAGACATAAGCATTTGCTGGAATAGGAAAACACTGAGTATTCTCAATTTACTCTGGCAAAAAAACATCTCTAGTAGAAAGGATAAACATGGTTCCAAATATTAGGATGAGCAAGTATTTGACTCAAAATGAACAAGAAAATATATTGCCGTTTTGTTAAGTACAATTCATTATTGCAATAACATTTATCTCTGATAGTAAATATTGAAATGAAGCAAGAATGAACACGGGATCATAGGTATGCATCGGCATTTATGGTTACAGATATATTTGGAACATCTGAATTTAATATCGTCGAAAAATCATTTCAACATGCAAATGAAAACATGAAATGTGCTAACTTTACCGAAGAAATATTCAAAGTCAAGCAAGCATTTGTATGTGGTTACAAACTGGAAGGTTTAAAGAGAGAAATATATAGAAGTTTTATTTTATGAGTAAGTAAGACAAAAGATGGCACATACAAAATCGGAAAGATATAAACAGTCAACTGTACACAATACGCGTTAGCGAAATGTACAAAGATTCAAATTAACGCATTATGCAACTGTAACAAGTGAAGGAAGGACATTATATATATATATATATATATATATATATATATATATATATATATATATATATATATATATATATATATATATATATATATATATATATATATATATATATAGTTCTGCATCGGCTCGTTCAAAGTAACATATAAGAAAGAGTGAAGACAACAAGCTTTGCAAATTTTAACAAAAATAATTTATTTTTCTAGAAAACATGAAATAATGTAAATATGATAAACAAGACTTACGGTTTACAGAAATGATAAAAATTGTTGTTTTTTTTTTTCAAAATAGAAACAAAAGTCCCGTAAAAAGATCTAAACACAGTCTGAAGTTCAATTCCGGTCCAAAATGACGGATGACCACGTCAGACGAAGCCTAACCGAAAATTCCAGAATTAACACAATGAAGCACAGTTTGTGTTGTTCGGTTCCAATTCAGAATATTTTCGGAAAATGTTTTGGTCCAAATCAATAATGTTGTTCTCCAGGAAAACAATTATTCAGAAGAAACGAAGTTAAATTAGCTCCGCTAACAAAACATGTTCTATGTAGACAAAAAACAGACTTCTTCTAGCACAAAAATACAATTTTTAAGGTAATAGAAGTTGTATAACTTTAAGATGTTACAAACTCATTTTACGACTCTACGACTGTGTATGACTCTCGACTACGACTGACTGTATTACCAAAAACGCAACATATAAATGAAGCTAATACGTTGTTTGAATTAACACGCCCACGAGGACGCATGCAATATCGTAATACTTCTGGACATTAGGAAAGCCTGACCAAGTATCAGCTAATTGTTTTCATAGCTATTCCTAAATGTTTACTTGTAATGAATTTGTCATCATACACAACACGTGCTCACATGAGACACATTTACGACTCAAATAAACACGATGTTTTTCAACAACATCTTAGACTGATATTAATATAATTATATTAGTAATTACTTTTAATGAAATAAAAATGAATTAAAAAGATTTATATAGAATTGATTCCATAACACACACAAGCAAACTACATGGTCGTAACAATATATATATATATATATATATATATATATATATATATATATATATATATATATATATATATTATTACGAAGAATAATAAAATATGGGTTTCAAAGGTAATGAGTTTTATATGAAGAATTCAGGCGGAAAAGCGCATTAGGATATGAAGGAGTTAATAAAATATTATTATATGTGCATTGCGTTGAACACCGTAGAAAAAAGCTATGTACGTCAAATCAATCAATAAAGAACGATATACACGATAAGCCCACTACACTGTACAAACTGTACATGTAAGGTAATAAATGACTTCACGGAAGAAAGGGAGAGAGATAGCATTAAAATATTTGAAATTGCTATCAATATGATCTCATTAATGCTGAGGATATGCACGATATTCAGCTATAAATCTTTCAATGAGATTTTAAACTGATATATATATATATATATATATATATATATATATATATATATATATATATATATATATATATATATATATATATATATATTGAAAGGTATTGAAAAAAGGACAAAATCTGATGCAATAACGCAGGATTGAAACTTCTGTCGAAATGTATGCATTGTATGCGTAGCAAGGACGCAATAAGCTGTGCATTTCAATGGACAAACCCTTACATATATAGTGTTAATACCTCTACATAACATTCATACCAAAGGAACCCCAAGCCAATTTATATGCGTTTGGATCACATGGATGAAATAAAATTCAGTACTCCATCATATATGTGCGCGAAGTAAAGTCATGCTGGTGGCAATGTGTTTGTCGAGGTACAAATGCTTTAGCTCTGACGATGAATGTAGGAATTTCGATGACGTAAGAAAATAAGCAGCTAACTCGACCAAACTAGATTTTAGAGGTAGGCATTTTCAAATATATGTGTCATACACACTTCAACTCCGTTATATGGTGTTTCGAAATTTGAAAAAGATGGAATGGTATCTTTATTAATAAAAGTCTTTTTGGTATTACGTATTTCACATTCATTTGAATGTTAGTACATATTCATTATTTCTGATCATAACAATATGTATGTATACAATAAACTACGACCCCTTGCTGATTGGTTGGATGGTTGACACAAGTTCATGATCTATAAATATAATTCGATTAGGAATATTGCCAGAGCAAAACAGAACAATCGTGAGGAATTACTTTTATCATTATAATTAACACCATTAATTCAGCAATGATTGCTTACCGCAAAATGCTCAAAATGTATTAACCTCGACATTCAGTTTAATATAATATATATTTATATTCCATATTATTATTTATTGTTAAACAGTAATAGTTATCATGCCAATTTAGCAGGTTATTCGGTTTAGCCGTCAAATAAGTTTTCCCATAAGTATACATGCTTTTTTCTACATTCTTCGAACTTGCACCTTGACCAAGAAAATCCGGGGCACGCGCAAAAGCAACTTTATAAAAGTCATCTCGAAAAGGCGCATATTTGTAATCTGATCAAAGCACGTGAAAGAATCATAGTGTCCAATAAGGACGAATTATAATAACATTGTTCTATTAGGAAATTAGAGATAATTGCTTTCAATAGTTTTCAATTATCGAGGTTGCTATTTTGATTGTTGCAAAAGTAATGTTATGCTGATATACTTTTGATAATAAGGACACAGCACATTTAAAGCAGTAGCTCTATGACACTCATTTCACTGAATAAACGAAGATAAAAAGATACTTTTAAGTATAATGGATCACCACTTGTCCAAATCGAAACCGTACATACATCCGGGATCTGCCCATCATATATTATTAGTAGTACGGATGCTTCATAGTCAGGACTGCGCACGTTTGGAACATAAACGGAGCAAGATATGAATGCTTTCGAGCCATTAAATGCGGCCCAAATAGAAAAGTCATTTGGACCAAAATGTAATTGTCGGGGTTGGATATTATATCCACATCAAACGTCATTAATGTATCAGAATGGCTCCATTCTTTTTCTCACACTAACACGTCTTCATTATCTCATATATAAAAGAAAGAATAAAGAAAATGAAAGAAATGTAGCGTTTGCTGCAAAAACATCGCTAGAACGGAAGTAGTAACGTGGGGTAGTATAGCGACAATGGGATTTATCATTAAAACACCACTGGGGAGGTATTATCTCATATATAAAAGAAAGAATAAAGAAAATGAAAGAAATGTAGCGTTTGCTGCAAAAACATCGCTAGAACGGAAGTAGTAATGTGGGGTAGTATAGCGACAATGGGATTTATCATTAAAACACCACTGGGGAGGTATTATCTCATATATAAAAGAAAGAATAAAGAAAATGAAAGAAATGTAGCGTTTGCTGCAAAAACATCGCTAGAACGGAAGTAGTAATGTGGGGTAGTATAGCGACAATGGGATTTATCATTAAAACACCACTGGGGAGGTATTATCTCATATATAAAAGAAAGAATAAAGAAAATGAAAGAAATGTAGCGTTTGCTGCAAAAACATCGCTAGAACGGAAGTAGTAATGTGGGGTAGTATAGCGACAATGGGATTTATCATTAAAACACCACTGGGGAGGTATTATCTCATATATAAAAGAATGAATAAAGAAAATGAAAGAAATGTGGCTTTTGCTGCAAAAACATCGCTAGAACGGAAGTAGTAATGTGGGGTAGTATAGCGACAATGGGATTTATCATTAAACACCACTGGGGAGGTATTATCTCATATATAAAAGAAAGAATAAAGAAAATGAAAGAAATGTAGCATTTGCTGCAAAGACATCGCTAGAACGGAAGTAGTAATGTGGGGTAGTATAGCGACAATGGGATTTATCATTAAAACACCACTGGGGAGGTATTATCTCATATATAAAAGCATGAATAAAGAAAATGAAAGAAATGTGGCGTTTGCTGCAAAAACATCACTAGAACGGAAGTAGTAATGTTGGGTAGTATAGCGACAATGGGATTTATCATTAAACACCACTGGGGAGGTATTATCTCATATATAAAAGAAAGAATAAAGAAAATGAAAGAAATGTGGCTTTTGCTGCAAAAACATCGCTAGAACGGAAGTAGTAATGTGGGGTAGTATAGCGACAATGGGATTTATCATTAAAACACCACTGGGGAGGTATTATCTCATATATAAAAGAATGAATAAAGAAAATGAAAGAAATGTGGCGTTTGCTGCAAAAACATCGCTAGAACGGAAGTAGTAATGTGGGGTAGTATAGCGACAATGGGATTTATCATTAAAACACCACTGGGGAGGTATTATCTCATATATAAAAGAATGAATAAAGAAAATGAAAGAAATGTAGCTTTTGCTGCAAAAACATCGCTAGAACGGAAGTAGTAATGTGGGGTAGTATAGCGACAATGGGATTTATCATTAAAACACCACTGGGGAGGTATAGCTACATGATTTTGGGCAACAAATGGCACACACTGAGGTAGTATAGCGACAATGGGAAATTTAACCTGGGAAAAGTTGGGCCTGTGTACCGACAAACAAATTGTGGGTCTGCACAGCGACACGACGAATGAAACATATAGGGGGAGGTCACAGTACTGGACACTTTGTAACAATGTAGCAAGCATGATAACGTCATGCTACCTGTGTCAAATCTAGTTTGAATTATTCTCGTTCGTGTCAGTGAATAAGTGGGTATGTTTTATAGATTCGCTTTTTTCCCCTAGATTGATGAACATCAAATTATCCTACACAATTTATACAATCGACTAAACACATTTTTAGCTGTGAGAGAGAGAGAGAGAGAGAGAGAGAGAGAGAGAGAGAGAGAGAGAGAGAGAGAGAGAGAGAGAGAGAGAGAGAGAATACATATCTGCACAAATTATAAAATTAGAAAAGATATTTTTTGGCAAGAAAGAATTAATAACTTTTCGAGGCATATAATGTGGCCCTGAAAATGGCCTTTTTAAATTATATTAACACCATTCCGTTAATATAGATGGAATCATATTCTCTTCTACAAACTTTGTCTAATCTCGGGTCCATAAATCAGAACTCTCTTCAGTCAGCCTTGTCTGTACACATAGATCCTTCGTTTTCAAAGGGCTGCGGAAATAATCTGGGTAATTTCCCCAGATGATCTGACATAAATGGGATAGTCCAGGTTGAACAGCATCGACGATAGGAGGGTAGACGATTCTAGGTAGGTCTACATCTTTTGTGACGAGAACAGGTAAAGTGAATGAAGTGAACCGCGTTTATTTATAGTGGAAAACCGGATCGAAATTAATTGAAATTGTTTCCCAATTCCAACACGCGTTATAAAATTCAGTCACTTCGCAGAGTCTGTCTTTTAATCCAAAGAAAGCTACTTGTGATGTCACATTCCTTACATAGGTGCGTTAGCGTCTGTGCGCAGTAAATCGATGCGACATTGTTTTCTGAAACATGACGGAACCTAAGAAGATGATAAACTGGGGTGCACCGACTGTGGAGACAACTCAATGGCATATGAGTGGCTGCCAAAGTTAACACAACGCTTTTTCCCAAAGAGGTTGATTTCAAATGGGATTTAGTAGGTTTTCTTTCTTTGCAAGAATTTGATCCGAACAAGTACCTTCTCTACTATCTCAAAAGGAGGGTGAGGAATCTGTCGGCTTGTCTTATGACACCTCGCAAACCTCTGATCAGAGAAGTTTGATCTGTGTGGATTTTCTATCGTACTGGTCAGCTTGAGAGTAAAATGAATACTGAGAGGGAAGTCACCAACCCTTTATATATGAACTAAGTCTTTCACGGATTTATAGGGGTCCATGACGTTTCAAATGTAGTTATTTGAATGTTTGCAGTCAAGATGAAACGATCTCATCATTTCGTTAAGAAAAGAGAAGAAAGTAAGAGGCAGAATCGTGATTCATCGCCTCGCACAGTAGCTGAAGTCTTGGTTCAAATTCATGCATGCGATTTTGAAGACGAGATGAGTGAGCCAGAATCTAGATCCAGAGGGTCTAGACCCAGTCAAAGTCCATCACCTCCAATAAACACCCTCAAAAATATTATCTCATTCAAAAGACGGTAAAACGCTCCTCAAGGCAGTTTTCAAACACGGCCTACACGTACTCGGTGAAGTTTAAGGTATCACCTCCGACGTACCGATGAAGAAAGTAGAAGGGTTCATCACTGATGTGTGGGATTCTTTGTAAACCAATCTTAAATAGCAATGTAAAACCAAAGAAGACGAATGCTTGAGACTTTCTATTCATCACGACAGTATGAAGTCCTCCGTTTGGATCGAGTTTAGTAGCCCATCAAATTTGATGCCTTCCAAAGTCATCCACAAGATTCAACTATCCAATGATAAGTTTTACATCACCGACTAATAAGCGAAACTATTCATGACCCACGTTTCTCTTACTGAAGGGACAGAACATGTCAATAAAGTGTTTTTGGTAGACAACTTTCGCAACACCAAAAGGATCTTCGCCCAAATTAATAACCCTCACGACAAGATGTGTTTAGCCCGTGCCATTATGGTGGGACAAACGTATGCTGACAAGAACAACACGGCAGAATGGAAAAGAACTTGGAAAACTATTCAACGACCCGACTGAGCCAAACAACAAAGAGAAGCAGAACTCCTGTTACAGCAAGCGGGGATATCCAAAGACACTTTTCGGTATTCCTGAAATGCAAAAATTTCACGATGTCTTGGCTCCATACTACAGCTGTTAGAAGTGTACGAAATTTACCACTATTCCGAGACAGAAAAATACCACAAGGACGAAGAGACTCAGAAAGGCATTTTTTGCAGACAACGTTATTGCCTTTTTTAAACTGAAACAAGAAGCCAGTGGATATCATTCCTTGTGCCACACTCAAAAGTTACCACTTTAGTCAACGTAGAGAAAATCGAAGGAAGGCGATTGTTTGCCAAAGTGATGTTAAATTGTTTTGTGTGGTAAAATGCTACAACGACCGTGTTTACCCAAGACTGAGTATGTGTCAGAGCCCTCCCGCTACTTCAAGATAATTCAGGACAAAAGGAAATACATGAAAACGTGAGGACTTGATCTTAGTCAGTTACGAAGAAGAACTGGACTTTGTAATAGCCGACTAATTTGAAAATGTTATCATTACGGATTACAAGACAGTCCAATATCGCTTAAAATTGTACGAAGCTTTAGAACTGGTTTGTTGTATTTTGATTGGGATATTTGCATCTACATCGATCGTCTGGGTCAACAACACCCTAAAATCGAAGGAGAACGTTTATGATCCTGGACGTACGAGCATTCCGAGGATAAGATTCTAAGTTTTGCTAGTGGCAGTCCCAAAATTTACTGCTACGAATACCGTGACCCCTAAGGAGAAGTACACACGGAGTGTAAAGTGAAAGGATTGGTTCAGTTATCGCACCAGTCAAGTGGTAAACTTTGGCGCACTAAAAGATGCTTTGCAGTCTGGACAGGAGGGAAACTTTAAAGTGACCACTTACCAACCAAACAAGATTATACATTTACCCACACATCAAATCGTCAGTCGACTCTTGAAAATAGCCTGTCAAATCGTATAACAGAAGCGAATACGGCTTCCCAACCTCTTCACTTTACAGTACGGACACACTGATATTGGTCAGCATATAAAAAAGGAACAACATCCAAGACCAATAGTTCATTGCCTCTTCAAGCGACAAGAGAGAAAGATGAACCTTTTCGCACTGCAAGTATTCCACAGGAGCAAACTCGAGTTTGGTGCTGTGCCTTCCGATGGCAGAGATGCCGTACGCTGATACCACAGTGATTCAGTACCACATCATCAAGGAAACTTTGCTATAACTACACCTACCATGGAAAGTGATAATGATGCTGTACTTGTCAAACCTGACGGATGCGAAAGATATGCCACTCGTTATCGCACACCTCTTCACGTTGCTGGTTTGTATGGTGTTTGTCCATCTCCACGAGAAACCATAAGACTACAGCCCTTCGGATGTCATGCAAAGCTGAGCAAAGTACTAAGGATTTCACCTTATCTTTATCGAAATGAACTTGTGAAAGACGAATATTTGTCCCATGTGCGTTTGGAGGTCAGAAGAGTACTACAAAATAGCACGACTCTTACTGATCATATTTTCAGAGGACAAAACATAGGCCATTACATTTTGTCCTGAATTGTAGGACATTTTATATGGAGACGCAGGATGCTCAGGGTTGTAAACGAAATACTAGCTGTGACTAGTAACTCGGATTTCGCGAAATATTTTAGATTCCATGTAGACTGTATTTGATGTTTGTATACTCCAATGTGGTGGAGTACAACGTGGTTAGACACACCTCCATGCCGTTACTGCGAGTCATTCCTTTTAAAGTGGATTCTGCCACGACTGATGACGAGGTAGGTGGAAATACATATCACGTTCACCGTGAATTTGTACATTCTCACTATTTACCATCGTAAATTTTGACACTGTCAACATTACTATAAAATAAGATCTGGGACAAAAGTTTCATCCACAAAAGGGAAAGTCACAGTGAAAATCCATCTTTGAAAACGAGTACTCTAATCTCTTGTCAGTCATGTATAATGGGTACCAAGGAATCACTCGGCAACAAGGACATGGTTTAGGAGATATGCTAAATTCAGCCTTCCATACATTGGCTCTCGTGCTGAAACCGACGGTGATCAGGAATTGCGAGCATTAAAAGATGCCGCGTTGAGACACGGCAAAGAATTTCTTCACGTTGTTAACATTAACAAGCAAAGTTCCAAAGAAGCTTTCTTGAGAGCAGGCGAAAATGTTTTGCTTCAAACAGGCAAAGACATTTTGGGCCGACGCGCAACTCCTATCAATGTTACAGAATCCGTCATTCCTGCTTCCCTAGAGCCACAACAAGGGCAAGGGAGAAAAAGACGGCGAAGACGCCTCTTCAGAGGACTTTATACCCCTAGAGCTAGAAAGACTAATAAATGAAAATTAGTCTGAGACTTAGAAATGTTTGATTATTAAAATATACAGAAATAAAATGATGCAACGAGAGTCTTGTGACTTCTTCAAGTAGGAACTGAATCTATTTGCTATGACATCCACTGTGATGCCGATGCAAGAATCCCAATGGGTCGAATTTTATGCCGTCTCCTCTTTGATGGATTCCGCTCCCATCGAGTTTGATATCAAATGACAGCCCGAAGATTACATCGATCTGAGTATCGGTTTCTTGTATCTGAAACTGAAAGTGATCAATACGGAAAACACTGCTCCGGGAGACGATGCTAGAGTAGCACCCGTCAAAAATTTAATGCATTCCTTGTTCAGCGAAGTTGATTTGTACTTGAATAACAAATTGGTCAGAAGTAGCATGGATACTTGCCCTTACCGAGTGTGCTTAGAAACTTTCTTGACGTTTAGAAAAGAGGCCAAGAACACTCATATGGATGCTTGCGTGGTATGAAAACCTGACGCTGTCGGTGAGATCACGTTTAACGACACTGAAGTGACAACAGCTGACGATCCTCACAATATGGGATTTAACGAACGTAGAAAAAAGATCGAAAAAGGACGTAGGATAGAACGGATGGATCGTTTGCATTTGGACATGTGGTTGCAAGAAAAGTTTTTGCTCAACGGAATGGATACTCCCCTGAAGCTGATTCTAAGCAGTGTTGCTTTCTATTTGATGGCAGATGCTGCCAATTACATAATCATCATCCAAGAAGCCAGACTTTACGTGCGTCGTGTAGAAGTGCTACCTAAAGTGGGAAACGATATGAGTCACACCTCGAGCAGAATGATCGCTAAGTGTCCGATGCGAGGGATAGAAGTAAAAACATTCACTATTGCTGCTTGACTCCGATCCAAGATCGAAGATTATCTGTTGCAAGGACAGTTACCCAAGCGTTTAATTGTTGGTATCGTCAGCAATGCATCCCTTAACCGAAACCACGTTCAAAATCCTTTCGAATTTAAGCACAGTGTCCAAAATGGAAATAAGTCGCGATGGCATAAATAACCCCAATTTGTGTGTATGTAGAGTAGTGTGATTATAAACATTGTCTCCTTTGCCGATGTGTGTGTATGTGTGTGTATGTGTGTGTATGTGTGTGTGTGTTTTGCGTTCACGTTCGTTTGTGTGGATATAAATATATTGTCTATTTTTTCTTCTCATCCGTTTGTGTGGATGATATATAATATGTATGGGTTTTTCTTCTCATCCATTTGTGTGGATTGTATATAATATTTGTAGGGTTTTTTCATCTGTTTTTGTGGATAGTATATAATGTTGTTTTCATCTCATCCGTTTGATGATAGAAATATATGGTGTGTTCTTTCTTCTCATCTGATTTTATGGATAGTATATAATATTTGTGGGTTTTTTCATCTCATTCGTTTGTGTGGATAGCATTTAATTTTGTTTCCTTTTCATCCGTTTGTTGTTAGGAATATTTGGTGTGCTTTTTCTTCTCATCCGTTTGTGTGGATAATATATAATATGTGCGGGGGAGATCTTCTCATCCGTTTGTGTGGATTGTAATATATGTTGGGATTTTTCTCATCCGTTTTTGTGGATAGTATATAATATGTGTGCTTTTTTCTTCTCATCCGTTTGTGTGGATAGTATTTAATGTTTTTTCATCTCATCCGTTTGTTGAGAGGAATATATGGTTGCTTTTTCTTCTCATCCGCTTGTGTGGATAATATATAATATGTGCGGGTTTTTTTTACTCATCCGTTTGTGTGGATAGTATATAATATGTGTGCTTCTTTTTCTTCTCATCCGTTTGTATGATAGTAATATATGGTGGGATTTTTCTCATCCGTTTGTGTGGATAGTATATAATGTGTGTGCTTTTTTCCCCTTCTCATCCGTTTGTATGGATGGTAATATATGGTGGGTTCTTTTCTCATCCATTTGTGTGGATAGTAATATATGGTGGAGTTTTTTCTCATCCGTTTGTGTGGATAGTAATAAATGGTGGGATTTTTTTCTAATCCATTTGTGCGGATAGTATATATTATGTGTGATTTTTTTTTTCTTCTCATCCGTTTGTGTGGATAGTATATAATATGTGTGCTTTTTACTTCTCATCCATTGTGTGGATGGCAATATATGGTGGTGTTTTTTTCATCCGTTTGTGTGGATAGTATATAATATGTGTTTTTTTTTCTCATCCGTTTGTGTGATAGTAATATATGGTGGGATTTTTCTCATCCTTTTGTGTGGATAGTATATAATATGTGTGCTTTTGTTTCTTCTCATCCGTTTGTGTGGATAGTATATAATGTGAGTGCTTTTTTTTCTTCTCATCCGTTTGTGTGGATGGTAATATATGGTGGGTTTTTTTTCTCATCCGTTTGTGTGGATAGTAATACATGGTGTTTTTTTTTTTTCTCATCCGTTTGAGTGGATAGTAATAAATGGTGGGTTTTTTCTAATCCGTTTGTGTGGATAGTATATAATATGTGTGCTATTTTTCTTCTGATCCGCTTGTGTGGATAGTAATATATGGTGGGTTTTTTCTCATCATTTTATGTGGATAATATATAATATGTGTGCTTTTTTCTTCTCATCCGTTGTGTGCATAGTATATAACATGTGCTTTTTACTTCTCATCCGTTTTTGTGGATGGTAATATATGGTGGGTTTTTTCTCATCCGTTTGTATGGATAGTATATAATATGTGTGATTTTTTTCTTCTCATCCGTTGTGTGGATAGTAATATATGGTGGGTTTTTTT
Source organism: Potamilus streckersoni (assembly GCA_016746295.1). Classification (NCBI taxonomy): domain Eukaryota; kingdom Metazoa; phylum Mollusca; class Bivalvia; order Unionida; family Unionidae; genus Potamilus; species Potamilus streckersoni. The sequence goes on from JAEAOA010001153.1 coordinate 307,819, forward strand.
CTCATCCGTTTGTGTGGATAGTATATAATATGTGTGCTTTTTTTCTTCTCATCCGTTTGTGTGAACAGTATATAATATGTATTTTTTTTCTTCTCATCCGTTTGTGTGGATAGTGTTTAATGGATTTTTTTTCTTATCATCCGTTTTTTGATGGGAATATATGGTGTACTTTTTCTTCTCATCCGTTTGTGTGGATAATATATAATATGTGCGGGGGGTCGGGTCTTCTACTTATCCGTTTGTGTGGATAGCAATATATGGTCGGTTTCTTCATCCGTTTGTGTGGATAGTTTTAAATATGTGTGCTTTTTTCTTCTCATCCGTTTGTGTGGATAGTATATAATATGTGTGCTTTTTTTCTTCTCATCCGTTTGCGTGGACAATATATAGTATGTATTTTTCTTCTCATCCGTTTGTGTGGATAGTAATATATTTTGTCCTTTTTATATTCATCCGTTTATGTTGATAGTATATAAGGTTTTTATTTCTTTTCATAAGTCTGTGTGGATATTATATAATATGGTGTGTTTTTTCTTCTCATTCGTTTGTGTATATAGTATATAACGTGTGATTTTCTTTTCATAAGTTTGTGTGGATAGTATATAATATGTTAAGAGATGTTTTCCTTCTTGCCCGTACCTGAAGTATATATAATTATTGTGTTTGTCATTCGCGCAATTATACACAGAAATAAAGAAAAAAACTGCAAAATAGAATTATTTAATAAATTAAGAATTGGTATTGGATGATCGATGGATCATCCATACTGGATAGGCTAGACAAGGAATGGAGGTTCCCAGGCAGCCAAGACTTGTTAACGAAACTAAAAGTAGCTAGTTTTGAATTACAAGGGATGATAGTGGAGGAAGCGAAGAAGTTTAGAGGCTTTATACAACTGAAATATGTAAGAGAGGGATTCTTAAAATATGTGATTGATATTGCTATGGAAGTCAGATTTTATTTGCAAGACATCTTCCATTTAACCATGTGGCCCTCTGTGAAGAAAGGCTTAGATTGTTTAAAGAAAGGAGAAGAGATTATGAAAAAGGTAAGGGGAATGGGAGAAGAAGTCTAAAAGATAAAAGAAACTGGTAAAAGAGAAGAAGGAGAAGGATAACTAAACAAAGAAAAAGGACTCTGACAGAGAGAATAATAACTTTATAATAATACAGCAAGACTTAAAAGCTATGGGACATCCAGACTGGATAACAGAAGAAAAGAAAGTAAGAAGAACAATAAAGGAATAATTGCAAAATTAAAAAGAAGCTGGTGGAAGAATTGGAGAAGATAAATCTCTCTCTCTCTCTCTCTCTCTCTCTCTCTCTCTCTCTCTCTCTCTCTCTCTCTCTCTCTCTCTCTCTCTCTCTCTCTCTCTCTCTCTCTCTCTCTCTCTTAAAATTTTGTAATTTGCATAAGATAGATTTATGTTCATCAAATCTAGGAGAAAAAGCGAATCCATAAAACATTTTTTTCACTAACACGAACGCGAATGATTCAAACTCTTGTATAGATTTGACACAGGTAGCATGACCATACCATACTTGCTACATTGATGCAAAGTGTCCATTATCGTGACCTCACCCTACCTGTTTTTAATTCCTCTCATGGCAATACGGACCCACTATTTGTTGTCGCCAAAAACCGTGTCGCTATACTACATGAGGGGTGTTTTTAATGATAACTCCCATTGTCACTATACTACCCCGCATTACTAATAACAGATAAATAATGGCGAGAACGGATGTATTGCATAAAAACAAAGGTTGCTGACAAAACACTAAAGGCTGGTAATTCGTTATTACTCGTAGCATCTAGTTGTGATAAGGCTTAATCTACTAGTCGAAACAATTTTAACACGTTAGTGTTTAAGTTAATGACATTTTATAACAAGTGTTTGTAAAAAGTAGAATCGGTTCACAATTTGACCGTCCCCGCCTTATTTTCTCCCTCCCCGGTCCAAACCTTTCTGTTATTGATATATCATTAAATGACAGCCATTTAACCGGGGTTAAAAGGAACCGTCGAAGATGACGATAAAAATGTCCGATAGAAATGCCATGGGTTTTAGGCACAACAGAGCGCTAAAATCTGTAATGTACTGCCGCATTTCTGTGTCGTTTGGAGGGAAATCTTAATTGTACAACCATTAAATAAATCATCCTCATCATAAAATAAACGACATGTTTCTATATGTAACTTCAAGAATGTATGTGAAGACAGTTATTTGTTGACAATTTATCACATTTCAGTCCATAAACATTGATAATTTATCACATTTCAGTCCACAAGCATTGACAATCTATCACATTTCAGTCCAATAGCATTGACAATTGATCACATTTCAGTCCACAAGCATTGACAACCTATCACATTTCAGTCAATAAGCATTGACAATTTATCACATTTCAGTTCCCAAGCATTGTGAATTACAATTAAATCCGTCATAACTATCCACTCTCCTCCTTTTCTGCAAAGCAGTTTGTCTAATTTGATGCTCTGTTTCATATTTAGAATTATATTAAAGTAATCGATAATTTGTCTTCAGAAAGAATACTTGGGTTCCCAAGGGTGATCTCTTAAAACAAGTTTCAATGGATTTGAATGGTCACTGTTACAGAATCGCTTGCATCAAGTTCCTCCGGTTGTTAAGAAAGGTATTATTGCCTTCTTAAATTTGGTTTGCAATGAACAATGGCATAGGCCCTATTTGACAGTCGATTTACTAAATGATAAGACTATGATAAAGTCTTCAATGGCATGTTACAGTTTTTAAAGTGTATGTGTATAGCTTTGCTCTAAAACCGTTTATCGTTTGTGATAGAAGTCTAATAGGTATTGGCAACAACGAATATTGAATAGAAACATGTCAAGCAATTTTAGCCAGTGACAATTAGCAAGATTCATGTTGAAAACTACTTTAAATAACGAGTTTTGTGGGATATTTTATGCATTCTAATGCATCTCCTCGTTGTGAATGTGTTTGTGTGTGTGTGTGTGTGTGTGTGTGTGTGTGTGTGTGTGTGTGTACGGTCAAAAAAGATATTCTTTGATGGAAGTCTTTAGCGTGACCGCCTAATGCCTGGATTTTTTAAAAAGTTTTTGTTATCTTTGTCGAAATCGCTGCAACTCATGTCGATTATTGATTATTGTGATCAAGTTAAAAACTATTTTCTGGCATCTTCTTAATTGTAAGAAATAAAAATTAATAATGACCTCTACTTGAGTTATGGCTAAAAAGACACTGATTTTAAATTCGAATAATATATTAAATTCATTATAGATATTGTCCTAATCTACTGGGCGAAAAAAAGTCAAAATATAAATGTTTTAGTTGATTGCTTTTCATAAAAAAAACGACAGTCTATTTACAATTTGTCATTCGTCGCCTCTGAGCCCTCAAGGTTCCAACTTTACCGCGACAGATATATCATTAAAAGATAGATATATCATTAAATGACAGATATATCATTAACTGACAGTTACAGAATCGGGGTTAGATGGACTTATCTGAGTTGACGACAAAAAATGTCCAATAGAAATGTAATGGGTTAAAGGAATCAAAACAATAAAATCGTAATTTACCCCTTCATTTCTGTGAAAAATTCAAGGAAATCTTCATTATGTGACTATTAAATAATCGTTGTTATAAACTAAACCACGCGTTTCAAGACATGGCTGCAAGAATTCACATGAATACGGGTATCTGTTGAAATTTGACTGCATTATTCATTATGATTTACAAATCAAATCTCTCATAAAATATGTTACAAGACAGCTTGTCTAAAGTTACCAAACATGTTTTGCAATGTTTCATATTTGTTGCAACTAAAGACTTTTTTTTATAAAGGTAAAGGATGATTTGTCTTCAAAATAAATGCTAAGGGGTTTCTATGGATGATCACTTTATAAATGTTTCAGTGCATTTAATGTGTAGTTACAATATAAGTTCAATGGTCACTGTTACAGAAAAGCTTGCATCAAGCTGCTATTGCATTGAATTTATATGTAAATATATGAGGAATAATGATAAACGCTGTTTATTACTCAGGCATTGTTGCCTACTTAAATTTGGTGGTTTGGAATCAATACTCACACACCCCTTACATTCCCTTCGATTTTAAACATGATTATGAGTGTGATTAGACTGAAATCGTTAAAAAAGTAAGCATTATGTTTAATCCACAATTTTGCTCTAAAAAATATTTATCGTTCGTCGTAGAATCTAACAGATTTTGCTGAAAATGGATATTGAATAGGAACATGTAAAGCAAATTGGGTCAAAGACAATTAGAACGATTCATACTGAATATTATTTGGAGATATCTGTATGAAATTTTAATGGCGCTTCCTCATTACTTTCATTAATGTATATTGTTGGCATATTTTAAGATTTTTTTTTTAGCAAAAGGGATGAATCTGCTGGGTGAGTGAGAATAAGTAGAAAATTATTTCTTAATATGGAAATATGACATATACGGCCATATAATGTGTTAAATAACCACCGTTGTCGTGAAATAATTTTTTTCACAATTATATATTTTGTTATACCATTGTGAAATGTGTGTTTGTATATACGATAAAAGCTATTCTTTCATTGAAGTATCTTGTTTGAATGACAACGAATTTTATTTGTTTTCGTTTACAAATTCATTGGAAATCATATCGTCTGGTTGTGAAGATGTTTAAACGGTTATTCATACTTATGGAATACAAATATCAGACAACAGTAGAAAGTGTTAGGAGACATAGAAAGAAAGCAAACAAATTAAGAAAGAAAAAATGAAATATAATTTTCTGCAAAAACACCGAAAGTAATGAAAAATATTAGAACATAGGCAAGAACGGAGAGAGCATCAAAAACAAAACTTGTTGAAGTCTGGAGTGATATTTACTCATGGTCAGTGACAGAGCACTGTTATCTGGCATCTTTATCTAAATCAAAAGAAATTGCAAGTAATAATGGCGAGTAGCTGTGACGAGGTCTAAAGCACACTTATTTTAATTTAGTGAAATATACACTATTTGTGTGTTTCTACTGGCCGAAAAATTGTAATACATAAATGTTTCACTGATTGTAAGTTCCATATCTACTAAGCGAAAAAATAAGTTAATTCATAAATGTTTTGGTTCGTGAAAAACGATCGATGATTCGCTGCATGTCCGTCGTCGTCTTAGTGCCCTCGAGGTCTGAACCTTATAGCTACTGATACATCATTAAATGGCAGCTATTGAACTTGGGTTAGAAAGAAGAGTCGAAGATAACGATACAATGTCCGATAGAAATGTCATGGGTTGTAAGTTGATAAAGAGATAGAACTGTCAGATACTACTGCATTTATGTGAAGGTTAACGGTGCATCTTTGTTAAAACAGCAGTTGCATCGACAAGACGGAAAGTCGAGTAAAATTGAAAAGAAAAAAGACGTTCAGTTTGCGTGAGATGGGGACATTCTACCCTTTGTTATTTTTTACTTAACGAGACAATCATTGTCGTATTGTATCAGTACCTGCTGTACATTTCGTCGCTCTTAAACTTTTCTAATGTCTTATCCAGTTTTTGATAGCACAAAAGTTACTAAAGAGCACAGTCGAAATTTATGCGTTTGTTATAAACTTTGTCACGTTTTTAGAGTGCAGTCCTATATAATACACGTGAATATCTTAACGAAATGTGGCACCCTTCACACAAATTATTAGGATATTGCTACTGTGTTAGATAATAATGATACTATTAGTTGTTGTTGTAGTAGTAGTAGTAGTGGTAGTAGTAGTAGTAGTAGTAGTAGTAGTAGTAGTAGTAGTAGTATAATTATTTTTATTATATGTTTAAGTTAGTTTTTCTTCTTGTCAATCTTTTTCTTCTCAGATCCATTGTAGATGTTTACTTGTACAAATGGCAAAGTAAATATGTTTTAAAACTATCTTATACGCAAAATATCTTCATAAATTATATATATTGTTAAAATAATTACCTGATCTTTGTTGCTGGTCCCAGTTAGTATTTCAAACATCACTTAAAATTATCACAATTAAATATGGCTGTACATAGTATAATATTTGAGGACGTTTATTTTGTTTTTATGATAACAAAATAAATATGTTCATTGACACGTGATTTTTGTGAGACAAATATACATGCAAGAAACACCCCAAAAACCAGTACATCAATATACTACTCGAGTCAAATCGATTCAAAACCATTGGTTAGAATGCGTAAAATTCTTGAATTATTTTTTCTCAAATGGGGACTTATTTATTTTTTTAATATTTTTTTGTTTTGTTTTGCATATTCTTTCAATAGATACATTCGATTAAGTCAGTCAGATTCAGATTTTATTGTTTACACAGTCAATTACTGAGTAAATCCACTTCCAAAATCGGTTGGCGCAACACTAAATCCTTGTCTGTGGATTATTATTTCTAAAAATTGTATTCAGCAAATACTCTCTCTCTCTCTCTCTCTCTCTCTCTCTCTCTCTCTCTCTCTCTCTCTCTCTCTCTCGTGGTTAACTCCCCGGTCGAGTCATACCAAAGACTTACAAAAATGGTACTAACAGCTGCTTCGCTTGGCGCTCAGCATTAAGAGGTTAGTGTTAGGACTGGTCTGCCTGGTGTCAGGATAATGTGACTGGGTTGGACGTCATGTTACATGTCTGCGGCATTATGCCCAAGTGCTAGACATGACTATAAACTGCCACACTGCAGACATCGTAGCGATATCACCGAAACATTGTTAAAGCTACATTAAAAATCATAATCACATAAGAATATGACATCTCTCTCTCTCTCTCTCTCTCTCTCTCTCTCTCTCTCTCTCTCTCTCTCTCTCTCTCTCTCTCTCTCTCTCTCTCTCACACACACACACACACACACAAACAAATTTTAGGATGCAAAGTTTATCGTATAAAATACATTTTTTCTAATCTCATGAATAAGTCAAATAACCTTAATTAACACGCAAAATCGTAAGAAACTAGTCACAGAATGTCGCTCCTCTCCCCCACCCACTAAAAACAAGATGTTCTGATTAGATTAAATGGTAGAAATGGTAAATAATTATAACTCTATGTTTAACATGTAAATTGTTCTGAAGTTCAACTTTTATTTGCAAAACGTTATTTCTTAACTGACCTACCCTTCCTCCGCATCAAACCGGTTCAACAAGGAAAAAAAATGAGATTAAAAATAAAAGTAATAAAATGTTTGGAAAACACAGTAGCTACTTAAATTGCTTTAGATGACAAAATTAATTAATTAAACCATTCAGAATGTTTTAATTTAAATTTAGGGCTTGAGATCTAAATGTAGCCTTAAAATTTACTATGATTTGGAGAGGTAGCAGGGACTCCAATCGGACCGTGAGTATGATGTGTCATTACAAGGGTCAGTTACTTTTAACATTGCTCCAGCTGGGTGTATTCCACTGTGACCCGATCTCCATGGTATGCTATTATAATAGCAAATTAACCTCGAATATTGATCTCAGATTATCATTCAAAGGTACCCTCTTGTTGCATTGTATGTATTAAATGTCCTATGGGGAAGATCACAGATAAAACCAATAAAACAAGATCAAAATGATAAATAGAGACTTGGTCCCTATTGTGTAATATATCTATGTACAAATTACAATATCCACGCAAGTTACATTCTTAACGAGTCATGTATGTATGTATGAATGTAGATATAAATCATTACAATTATTACACGTGAATATTTTAGCGACAAATCTCGTTTGACGAGAAGCAAGAAAACAAAATGAATTGTGCCTAGAAATGATAGAATAAAAAAAAATGTTAATGGAACGAAATTTTGTCAAATAAAATGTATGAAAATATTTTAAGACAGTCTTATATATATATATATATATATATATATATATATATATATATATATATATATATATATATATATATATATATATATATATATATATATATATATATATATATATATATATATATATACGTTACCTGGAATATAAAGATTTACAAGATTGTATTCGTTTATAGACATCTAACAGTCTTTGTTGCAATACTTTGACATTTGATTTAGGTATTTTTGGAATGTGTCTATACAATGGTTCATTTGCTTCAAATAATTTCTGTAATTCATTGCCTATTGATTCTGATTTCACTAACCTTTCTATAGTGTTTATCGTACTCTTCCTGAACACACACAATGAATCTAATAACACTTGATGAAAAGGTGCGTATTTGTCTAATAATCTGTATCCATGAAATAGTCCGGATTCATTGTCAAGAAACACTAGATGACCATCAGAGCTCTTCTCCAGGTTATGAGCGGGTCTGTTCATCATCTGGTTATTCCATTGTTTGTTGAACATGTTGTTGACCACTCTGTCCAAATTGGCTGTTAGATAATCAAAAATTATCAAATCAGACCACTGCAAAAGTTCACAAAGCTCGGGTTTAGTCTTTTGTTTGAGATAGTCATGGTCAGGCTGCAGACCCTTGTTGTTTTGTTCCCTGAATTCGTGTGGAATGTATGCAGGGCTGAGACCGTCAATCCATCGAGCCAAAACAAACGGTTTATCTTCGGCCCATTGGGAAGTGGCTAGTTGATGCTGAACCATACTCCACTGGTTATCTCTAAAGTTGACCAGCTGTAAAGTCGAGGGGGCGACGTTGTTCATACCCAGCAACTTGCTAAGATAATAAGAGTAAATTTCCCCTTGAATCTGGTCCACGTTAAGTCTGTAACGAGCGCAGGCTTTACTAGCGTCATGGAATGTCAATAAACGATTTTGCATGCGTCCACAACCCTCTTCTATTTTAAGTATTTTCTCTTTTGTTACTTTCTTCTGCCATCTTTCATGATCCTTCATAAAGAAGCCGCTATGACAAGCATTTTCCACAGATGGTGCCCATATTATATTGTCAACTAAAATATTGTCTCCTTCAAACTTGTGGGTGGCTTGATTTTGATTGTCAAGTGCTTGGTGATTAATTTTAGAATTTTGATTCTTTCTTTGGACCAAAACAATTTCAACAGCTGATTTGTCTTTACCGTTGGTACTCTTACTTTGGTCACCCTCTTCCTGCCCTTCTGTGTAAGAGTACTGTTCATGTTTAGACTTAAAGACTGTATTATTTAAAATCAGTTTATTTTGCACGGAATCTACATACACTAGAGACTCTGGCTGTTCGCTGGATATATGAATTACTGTTTTGGAATGACCAGATTTGTGTTTAATACTCTTTTTAGCCTCATTGTTCTCACTAGTTAGACTAGACGAAGGTGGGTTATAATGGGCTTGAGCTGGGTGTTTTTCTAGGGCCCCTGGCGAACGTAGAGAAGTTTTATCCTCGATCGCACTATTTACTTGATTGTTATTAGCCGTCGTTTCGGGTTCTGTCCAAGCATTCCCAAAGTTTTGTAGACTTCTCTGGAACCGAATGCCTCCGAATGCATCGGGAATGAATGTTGCTGGTAAGGTTGAAGCAGGTAAATGTATCACAAGACCAAGAAGCAATCCGAATGTAAAACTAATTCCCATCACGAATGCAGCAGTGAATAACTTCATCACATCAACGCTTTGATTTCAATCAAGGATAATCCACATTGACAATTAAATCCGGTATATGAATCAGAAGGGGAAAAATCAAAATAAACTAAAATTAGGCACCCATTTTATATAGCATCATATATTGGTACTAGGAGAACCGAAGAGTCATTTTGTAATGCTGAATTGCAACATATTTTAGAAAAACAAAAGAGCTGTAGGAAAATTACGTTGCGCCTATTCCTATTTAACGTTGATATGAAGCACATATTTGGAAATTCTGATATATACACGAGTGTGTCAACGAATCTCATGAAACAGGAAATTCAGATCATCTGACTTTGATGCAATATGTAGAGATCCTTTTCGCACATTATTTACATTCTTAGGACATGCAATAAGCACTCAAAGAATTAAAGTTATTACCGATCGTATGCATGACAGTATACTCTGTGCACGAATAAAAAATCTCTTTAACTAGTGCCAGTAACTATAAGTCCAGCCTAATATTTCATACACATAGCTAATGTTATTATACTTATGATCAACTTCGACTAGAATCTTGCTGAATCTCCTCAAGCTATTTTTATCCATAGAAATATATTTACATCACTAGTCACTAAATTCCTGTAAAAGTGAAATATTTTGTCCGTTGGTTCCGCTTAATCACCACGTAGAAATTGTACATTCCTCTTGTGTCCCCGGTCACCACTCTACTGTCACTTGCACTTTGACCGGACTCCCTCCATAGTCTACAAAAGATAATTAAGTTTATTTTGAATGAACTCGCTCGCTCTTTCTCTCTATCTCTCTCAACCCATGTCGGCAGCTAGGTAATTATAAAACATGTGTCTAGTATTCAGCTATCAGAGAGATCTACTGTTTATGATGTGCGTTCATTCATATATCATCGTCAACTTAGCTTGGAGAATTCAATCATTGCGCATGTGCAAATCTCTGGGCGGGACTTAGTCACTAAGCTTTCCTTGACTGACTAATCGAGCATATATGATTAGTAACGTAAGCGGGATGGTCGCTTAGATGTCGTACAAATCGGAACAAAGGTGACTACGAAAGCATTTTACAGCAAGAGAAAACTAGTTTGTGATTCGATTCAATAGCACAATAAGATACTATTCACTGGACAATGATGACCAGATAGCGAACCATACGGAACAAATAACGTAAAAAGGTTGAATTGATATTCCCTCCCTGCAGCTTTAGATTAATTCTGACTGGTCAAGACATACATTGATGTGTCTAGGGTCGTAAAATATTACATAAGCATCTTTAATTTGAAAAAGAAACGAATTTCTCAACTATTTAATTTCTATTAAACAAATAACAAGATAGTTTCAGAGTGCAACAGGGTTGTGTGTTTTATATAGGTTATACACCGACAAAATTTGCCGAAATGAACCCTCTATCTCTTTTTTAAATAGAACTTTTTAAAAAGATGTCACTGAAAATTATTTTTAAGAAACGAAACAGGAATGAGGAAAATCGCTTTAAGTATGTTATAACTGCAGTCACCTAAATCAGAAAGGATTCTGAATATCAATTTAAAAATATATTCATATTTCTGTCCCTCTTCTTCTTCTTCTTCTTCTTCTTCTTCTTCTTCTTCTTCTTCTTCTTCTTCTTCTTCTTCTTCTTAAGAATTTATTATTTTTATTATTTTTAATAATAATAATAATAATAATAATAATAATAATAATAATAATAATAATAATAATAATAACAATAATATAATAATAATAATAATGATGATGATGATGATGATGATGATAATAACGAATGGTATCTCGAGTAACAGACCAAAAATACCAAGACAAGTTGTCATTTGCAAGAAAGTGAAAATTTAAGTTTTTTTTTTTCAAACAAATCTCAATACATTCTTAAATTAAATTGTAAATTTTCATGGAGTGTACATGCCAAGCATTTAGTCAAAAATATTTAGACTAATTTCCGAATATGATTTTTATTGCAGGTAGTCGTGGATTAATAAATACAAACATGGATAAATATGTCAAGAATATTTAGACTGATTTCCGAAAATTATTTTTTTTTTGTGCTAGTAGTCGTGGGTTGATAAGTAAAGACATGGATAACTATGCCAAAATATTTAGACTGATTTCCGAAAATGATTTTTATTGCTAATAGTCGTGGGTTGATAAATACAGACATCAGTAACTATGCCAAAATATTTAGACTGATTTCCGGAAATGATTTTTATTGCTAGTAGTCGTGGGTTGATAACATTGCCAAAGCATAATAAAGGCATGACCATATGAACTTCCAGTGGAATTGAATTCTTTAAACTCTGCTAACGTGTTTTTTTTTTCTTTCTTATCTCCATTATGTATGCCAATATTAAGCACCCGTCCATGACATGCTCAGCCAGTGAAATTAAGAAGATAATTTTAGCTATCATAGAAAACATCGTATTGACAATCAAACTACAACAAACGATACATTTTATAAGCAGTCTACTTTTATGAAGCATTTGATAGAAAGAAGTAAAAATAAAATTTAAAATATGTATATAACAAACAACAAAAACCAAATGTCAGATGAAAGGAAAGTGATAAAGCATAATAAGAGGATGATGAGGAACAAAAGAAATATGATAATTCTTAAAATGATGATGCATACAAGGACAATGACGATGATGCAGGAAATGACGAAGATGATTGTATTATTATTATTATTATTATTATTTTTATTATTATTATTATTATTATTATTATTATTATTATTATTATTATTATTATTATTATTATTATTATTATTATTATTATTATTATTATTATTATTATTATTATTTAATTCTACTTCCTCTTCTTTTTGATTGTTACAAAGATGATTTAAACTTTGTTTTGTGAAGAAAAATGTCTTAGAACTAATGCAAGGTTAAATGTATTTAGCCGCTCTTGTTAGTGGTCATGGATAACACATTTGTGTTACTCGATTGTACAATACCGAATGAATCTTTTCAACAAAGAGTATTTCTTTCAAAGATTATAGACGAACTTTTGGTACATATCCAGTAATCCCAATGACAAAAAACCCCCCAAAACAAGTCATCACAATGACTAACGCGGCAATCTAGTATTACCTGGTTTACCTAGTATGCATATTAAGGCAATTGCTCTGGTAGCTTGGCCAAATTTAATTGAGGTACACACACACACGAGAGAGAGAGAGAGAGAGAGAGAGAGAGAGAGAGAGAGAGAGAGAGAGAGAGAGAGAGAGAGAGAGAGAGAGAGAGAGAGAGCACCGAATTTAAACCAAACCTGTTTGCCCACAATCTTCTGGATGATATGGTTGTTGTGGGGCTTAACGCCATTTTTCAGCGCACAATAGTCTATATATGGCAGCCAGTATTAAATGGTGGAGGAAGAAACCAAACATCCGAGGAAAGAACCACCTACCCACGAGAAGCTACTGGCAGGCTTTCTCACCTATTCACATTCACCTGATCTTAGACTCGAACCCATGCAGACAGAGGTGGGAAGGCAGTGATCCGTAACGAAAAGTGCTTTAGATCACTTGGCCACTCCGGGACCTAACTTCTGGATGTAATTTGATATATATATATATATATATATATATATATATATATATATATATATATATATATATATATATATATATATATATATATATATATATATATATATATATATATATATATATATATATATATATAAAGAATACAAATCATATGGCGAATAACAACCCTTTCAAGCGTACTGGATCCACCAAGGGATCACGTGTGTCAGGGATTAATTAAAATAGATGCAATAAACTGACAACGAACAGTACGAAACTTGTAACTAACTAGCCTAAGCGCTTTCTGACGACGAACTGTACGAAACTAGTAACTAACTAGCTAGAAAATGAAAACTACGCACTAGTAGAATTTAACATTTTCTAAATCTTCTTATTATCCTTCAATTTTTACTATAAGAATAACCGGTATAGAATCAAATATCCGGGATATAATCTGCGTTACATATGTACACAAAGTAAAAATAGATGTCGCTTAGGCTTGTAGACTTTTAGGGAATTATACAACGTTTTCAGTTTCCGCTATTTAGTCTATACAAGCTGGTTGTATTTATAGTTTTAGCACATGTGAAGACAGCCATGTAGAGGTTTACAAACACAACGTTTTTGTGTTTATTTGTTTGTCGTAACTATGTTTTGTATTTGCCTTTGAAAAGACTCATTAAGAGTCGAAAGCGCTTAGGCTAGTTAGTTACTAGTTTCGTACTGTTCGTTGTCAGTTTATTGCATCTATTTTAATCTATTTTAATATAATTATCTAATTTAATATAATTATCTAATTTTATATATATATATATATATATATATATATATATATATATATATATATATATATATATATATATATATATATTCATAGGGTTGATTCTTTTCGGAATTTTATAGGATTTCCATGCTCAGTAACCATGTGTAATTTTATGCTTATATTTATATTTGCACCTATAAATTAACGGTCTTTATCCACAACAGTAAATGTAATTCCGTGTCTAAACATTTGCTCTGCTACCTGGCTTTCCTTAACACCCAGTCGTTGCTGCATCTAAATACATAGTTATGGGTTTGTAGACTCAATACATATTATGAGATATTTGCTTCGCCCCCCCCCCGGTCGTTCCCCTCCCAGTGTGTTAATGAGATACAGAAGAGACTTTATTCATTAGAAGTTAAAGAATTGGACGTAATAGTCCAAGCATCATGAATACTATTTTGAAAAACAATTTGAACGCAAAGCACCAAAATATCAAGAATTTGTACGCTAAACACTAAAATATCATGGAATCAGTATGTAGAACAAACTGTATGAAAAAGACCAAATATCATTAATAAGGTAAGAAAGAGGAGAAAGCATTTTGAATTAAAAAACAACATATGTTAGAATATCCCAAAAGACGTCAAAGTTGCAAGTCATTTAGAAAAGTAACTAATAATCTCTCTCTCTCTCTCTCTCTCTCTCTCTCTCTCTCTCTCTCTCTCTCTCTCTCTCTCACACACACACACACACACACACACACACACACACACACATATATATATATATATATATATATATATATATATATATATATATATATATATATATATATATATATATATATTCCGTGTTTTGCTATTCCGTGTGATAGCAAAATTACTTTCATGATCTTCGATTCAATGCGATATCATCGGATATTTTATATTAAAACGCACTGAAGAAAGAAAATAGACTGGTATGCAAGTCAAGAAAATGCAGAGTCTAGAAATAAGAGCAGAGATACTATGAAATTTGAACCCTTAATCCTCAAGGGATAATATTGCAACACTCTGTTTTGAAATATTATCAAAGATTTGCAAAGGTTAGCAATAAACAAATAATGCCACAATGATCTGTTTATGACTAATTCCAAAGAGTAGATAATTAATTTCAGTAAGTTTACATAAGAATGCATTTGGTAAAGACTCAAATCCCGCTGCGATCATTAAAATGCCAGAGTCGTCAATTTCCCACCGCCATGTTAAGAAATCAGTTCTTATATAACAGTTTTTTTCCTCATTACTTTAGTCAGTTCAAAAGGTGGGGGAAGCCGAGGTTAAATCTCCACAGTTGTCCAATTAGGCATTGTCCAGACACGGTGAACAATGAAACCGAGAGGCCAACTCGACGGTTACCGCCTTAAACCCCCTGCGTCTGGGTAGCAGAGGCGGAAAGCACTTCACTTTGCACTGGGCGTACACAAAAGATACCGTCAAGATAATTTCTAATTTACGAAATAAAGCAGCAAGAAATGTGGAATATTATTCACGAAGAATATGGGATGAAAGCATGCCCTCTGGCATCTGTTGGATAACTCCGCCAATTTGGTTCTAATTTTCTATTTTAATTTAGATGAGCGATTTCAGTGCAAAGGACAAGAGTACGACTTTTAAAAGAACTCATCACATTTATTGGATTACTTTATATTTCCTTCATTCCTCTTAATTTTTTTTGATGAAATCCTGTGCCTTACTTATAAGTTCAGATGCACCAAGACCAGCATAATTGTGTTAGGTATTAAAGTACGAAGACTAGGGGCACGTTGTGTTGCAGCCTTGTCAACCTACGCAAATGCAAAGCGGTTCAACCCAACAAACAATTTATTTTCTGTATTGGCCTTCATTGCTGCTTTCTAATGAATTCAAATAAATTATATCATAGGTCGGAAAATCTCCAGGAAAAGTCAGAGAAAAATATTAATTATGTCTCTACAGAATTTATTGAAAAGTAATAATAAACGTGATATTATTACATGTCATTCTATATACAGGATTCCCTTTGTCAGGTTGTGTGTCTGTTCTTCCTTTCGTTCGGCACACATTCTCCTTTTCGAAATAAGTCGCATTTTTTAAAACCATGCCTCAAAATTTTGCGATCACCAAAAGATGCGCACATCAACAAGTAGAGTTACTGCCCTTTCGATATGGAGATGAATATAGTGCATAACGGAATCTTGTGGACTCGATAAATTTGCAGATTTCAATGGATCGGCATCGAAAGCTGAGAAAAGTTATAATGCGCATATTGACAAATCACTTATTCCGGCAACTAAGTTCTTGCTTTATTTGACTTGGAGCCTGATGCAGTGCGAGTCCGAATCTTTGAAAACAATTTGTCTCACAATTTTCAGCGGATCGCTATGAAACTTGGCACGTGTTATGATCGTATCAACAATTATTATCCTCTCGAAATTTGTTTTAAAGTTATTCCCCTTTTGTGTGTGGTGAGTTATATTCAAAGCATTGCAGAATATGGTTAATGCATCTAGTCCCGCAAATTTTGATGGATTTCAGTGATCCATGTTACATAATATG
The DNA here is from genome assembly GCA_016746295.1 of Potamilus streckersoni. Classification (NCBI taxonomy): domain Eukaryota; kingdom Metazoa; phylum Mollusca; class Bivalvia; order Unionida; family Unionidae; genus Potamilus; species Potamilus streckersoni. The sequence goes on from JAEAOA010001153.1 coordinate 324,241, forward strand.
GTCTTTATCTAAAAATATAGTCACACGTCATCGCGCACCAGAACTTTTTGAATTATTGCCCTCTTTTGTATTACAGCTTTATGCAATACCATGCAGACTATGCGAATTACAGTGAAACTTAGTAAATTGCATGGGTTATAGTCAGAATTACTGCACGTTTGACTACAAATTGTACTTACACTATTTTCAGATGAGCCATTTTTACGACTTACGGCTCATCTCCATCGTGGGATAGTGTTAAGATGCCAGACGGGTGGGGTTATAATTACGTAATCATAGTACTCTCCGTTCCTCTAATTATTAATAGTACGCATTAGAATTTCAATGTGTACTTTTGTTTACATCAGTAATAAATGCAAGGTATCGAAGAAGAAGAAGAAGAAGAAGAAGAAGAAGAAGAAGAAGAAGAAGAAGAAGAAGAAGAAGAAGAAGAAGAAGAAGAAGAAGAAGGAAGAGAAAGAGGTAGTGGACGGATATGAATAATAATAATAATGAAATTATTTCTTTCATTTGATACAGTTTAAAAGAGCAACTTTTTTTAGGAAATAGTTTGACATATGCTGAGCATTTTTTAATAAGTTGCCTTTTTCATCCTTAAATCATAGAAAGAAATTGTATCCTATGGAAAACAAACGTATTTAGATTTTCCTTTTCAATGGATCGGTATCATCGGTCATTTTCTGAGAGATTTCACGACGGTATGCAGATCAGATGGACAACGACCGATTAATCAGGGGAGAAAAGCTCTTGCTTAACCAACATATTATGAATTATATATCTTGCCTGGAAGCAAGACTTGAATGAATGCAATCAAATTCGGATATGGTATGAAACCAACTTCATAATAAGAGAGGTTTCGCTTTGGCTTTAAGAGTCTTATTAACTTGTTTGATTTATAGGAGATCAATCTATTCTTTTGTTGTCCAGGTCTCTGGCTTAATGCTGACCGTGTAAAAGACCAGACAATGACAACATAGGAAAGTGTTTCAGCTAAAAGTAATAAACTTTGAATGTATTTTGCGCTCAAGATTCAATAACTTTAGATGTCTAATAAATTTCTGACCTAAATGCGAATTAATGAGTTTCCTGAATGCAATTCGGAGACCTGTTTAAAAAATACTTACTGCTTTGTTACTTGGCTGATGTTTCTACCTTATCATTTTGAGTATAACAATTCGTTAAAGTGTCTTACCAATAGAACGGGTTTCATATAGAAAAACGGTGACATTATTACAAATTAATTGAAAAATTCAAAACTATTCCCGAGGGTGTGGTAATTAAATAAACCAAAATCGTTGATTTTTAAAGATGTCTTCTAGAAGTCTCATTTTTAACAACTCTATTGTCACAAATTACAGGTATAAAATAAACGGGGCACTTTTCATAGACATTAGGGTACATCTACTTAATTAAATAACTTGCTAAATGCAGCAATCGTATTTTTGGACCTAATGTTTTCGGAGCTAATCAAGAGTCGTCGTTAACGAAACTGTTGTAAAACTATTTTCGACCAGAAGATATTCTGTTCACATTATGAACCAATATATATCTTTATGATGTTATCACCGTAATTTTACATAAATAGTTGCCAACTGACACACCTTCTCCTTCTCTCAAGCATCGCTAATTTAATTGTTCGTTTTAAGTGCTTAAAGGAAAACGCTACGTATCCAGCAGTACGTAGACTTCAAAAGTTGAATTCAGAACGGTAATACAAAATAATAAAAAAACATACATCGATAAATGGTTATTTTTCTGCAGATTACCAGAAATGCAATGATTTTACTTCTCCAGCTTAGTGTAGCGATTGCTATTGTTTACTGAAACCACAGATTTCTTTGGGTTTTTTTTATTTGTTTGTTCCTTTTTGTTGCTCTTTTGAAATCATAACTGTTCCCAGCAAAAGGGATGATCTAGAAATATCGTTTTGAGCAGGCTTGGGGGTTGGGGATGGTGGTGGCTGAGGGGGATAAACAACAAGTCAAGGGGTCTGTGGGATCTAACCTAAGCTCTTGCACTGTAACCGTTTCCAGGACATACTTTTAATCCTGTAACTTGTAAAAAAAAAAAAACTTCTCTAGAATATGTTCCGGTCCTATCGCGACCTATTTGAGGGATAGGGAGGAAGTTTCCCGTCCTCGCCCTTGCCTCGGATCAGCATAATCCATTAGTATTGTTAGTTAATATGGAAACCATATGCAAAATTAGATTCATATATGGCAAAATGTAATAGAACCCATTTCATGCATTTAGGAAAATGGAACTAACACGAAAATAAACAGGCAAAGAGGTTAAACTTTTTCATATGATTGCTTAGTAGTCACAAGTAATATTATTTATTAAAAACTAAAATAGGATGGAAGAGATAAACCAATTTCTAAATGACATCGAAATGTCAAAGTTGATTGATATGTAGATAAGACCTGAAATCTGCGAGAAACAGTGTATGCGTGTCTTTTCTTTTTATTTGGCAGCGTCCATTTTCTACTGTGTATTGGATTTTACACGATAAATTTTCTCTGGTTTGTATTTTGCGTACAAGATTGCATTTGCAGGATATTCTTTCAGATAGGTGGTGTGGTGTTTAGGTAAGATATGGTATATGCACTAGTTGGATGGCACCGGAATTGTGAAGTTTTGGATGAATGGGCATCACACCGTTCGAAAATATGTAAAATATTTTAACAGAACTTTTGGATGCCAAACAATTTGTTCAAAACATATAAACTTCGATATGTTGAGAATTCAGTAAAGGTAAAACTTTCCACCAGTATTTGATTTGAAAAATGACCCCATTACTGGTCATTACATACCGCCATTTTTTTCTGATTTTAACCAACATGGTTTAAACGGACTATACATTCAGCATTATATATATATATATATATATATATATATATATATATATATATATATATATATAAATATATATATATATATATATATATATATATATATATATATAATGCGTACATCCCAAGATAATTAATACTTAATTAATATAAATTATTTGTGCGAAACTCAAGTGTGTGTTGTCTGTACCCTTAAGTGTGGAAAAGAAGTTGTCGAGCTAGGTTAGAATTTAATTGCTACATGGAATTCTCCAGGCATGTCATGGCTGTTATTGGTATTATGACTCGTTTGATTTATAACAGCTGGCAAAGTTCGTGATGAATTTCCAAAACAGGGCTTGTAACATCGGCATTAACAATCAAAACAACCTATTTTGATAAAAGAAGACCCTGTGTATTGCGTTCAGAGAAGAGCAAGAATATGATTGCTTCAAAGAGAATCCACTGAAGCGAAATCATTATTGCAAACGTTTGAAGATATCAATTTAATTTAAGAATTGGTTGCATTACGCAAAATGCCAAAAAAGCGATGTAAATAACTTATCTTACGATCTCGAGTTAGGTTATGATGGTTCGATCAGTGACTGAATAACTTTTGTTGAATTAGAATATTTAAACAATGAAATGTTAGAGGTGTTTAATACCAGACAAGTACGATTGACTTTTGTTTCATTGCATCGACCGAAGAGATCCGAGTAAAATATTGACAGTTTACTCCTGAGGACAAAATAACAAAAAGTTTTAAAAAATCAAACGAACATCTTTGTGTAAGAAACCTAGATTGCTGGTCTTACCATGTAAACATTAGTAATAACGCGCAGTCATCTCTGGTCATTACAGGGAAATACGAGGTAATCGTAACAAACCACAATAAAGCTATCAAGTGCAGAACTATAGTTTTATCTGCACAATTGAGTTAAGCTCATTAACAAGAACGCAACTGTTTTAAAAGTTATTTGTCAATCGTCGGCAAGATTCCTACTGTCCTACAAGCTCGTGTTGCCTGTCAATTGTCGGCAGATCGCAACTGCCTTTCAAGAAGAAGCGCTGCTCGTCAATTGTCGTCATTTTAACAGTATATGTTCTAAAGTACAGTACGTTGTTGTTGTGCAAACATTTTTTAAAAACTATAGCTAATGGATCTTCCTCCATTCTTATATATTCTTTGCACTTACTAGAGGTGATTTTGAAAATAAAACCACCAAAATATTTAGCAAAGAAATTCTATCATTTAAAGGACTATTGTTCCTGACCATGCATTCTTATACATATGTGTCTCTTTTTTTCAAGTAAGAAAAAATAAACGCTAATGTAGAATCTGATCATTCAGGCATTTTATGACTGTACTAAGATGAAAGTTAAATCATGTCTATGACACTATGACAGCGTCGTAGCAGGCGCTCAAGCAGCCCGACTCATAGTTCCCATCAAACAGCATTTATATGGGGGAGGGACCCCATAATTAAGTTTTGCCGGGCTGGAGAGGAGGAAAATTTCTTGTAACGCCACTGGAAGGTGATTTTCTCAACTTTTATTTGTTCACTAACAGTCTAAATTTACGACGTAATATAGTACTTGAAGTTTGTTTGATTTATAGGTTTTATCGTGAGCTTTACTTTGAAACTACAATATTGCATTTTAACTGCGAAATTACATATCTACGGGGTAAACTGAAGATGAACAGTTCTTCCTCTAGTACCAATATGAAATACGTAATTTGTGTGTGTGTGTGTGTGTGTATGTGTCACATCTTATATATATATATATATATATATATATATATATATATATATATATATATATATATATATATATATATATATATATATATATATATATATATATATATATAGGGAGCATTCTACTTGTTAGAAGTTTCTTGCGGGTCTTTCTCATTACTTGATTAAATGTTTTACATTAAGAAGAATTCCTGTTATATATTGTATTAAATCGATATACTTCATCTTTTTTGTAAACCCTGTAAAGTTTTAGCATTTTTGACCCAGATGTTTAGAAGAAATTAGAATTTAATATCTCATTTTTCAGACGCAAGAAGTTCGCTATTTTCTTTTACAGGCGGCTTATCTGTAAGATGCAAATGACACTTCTCGTTATTGCCATTTTAGCACATGCGCGCGCTTGTGTGTGTGTGTGTGTGTTGTGTGTGTGCGTGTGTTGTGTGTGTGTGTGTGAGAGAGAGAGAGAGAGAGAGAGAGAGAGAGAGAGAGAGAGAGCGAGAAAGAGAGAGAGAGAGAGAGAGAGAGAGAGAGAGAGAGAGAGAGAGAGAGAGAGAGAGAGAAGGGGGAGGGAGAATTTATTGCAGTAATTCGTGTGTGAATAAGTGAACTTACTGCATTGTTCAATTTTAAATTATACGATACGCGGTTATGTAAATTAGCAAGCACGATGAAAAATCAATTTTTAATATCAAACATTATCTAATTCATGTTGTCTACGATTGTAAAGGACTCGCGGTAATAATCCAATTCCCACAGTAAGCCTCTGGAAACACCCAAATATTTGAAATTCAAGAACTTTAAATTTATGAGTGCTCATGATCAAAACCTATATTTATCAGTATACCTGGATGACATCTTCTGTGCAGAGAAAATAATATCAGTCGCAACATTTTGTGGACTTACATGTATTTGAAACACGTGCATTTAATTTCGCCCCAAAGAGTCAGGTGCTAATTTCAGTAAAGTTCTCCAAACTCAATACTGTTCAAGGGCTGAAATTCCACCAAGGAATCAATGTCTCTATTTTGTCTACTAGAATAAGGTCTCAAAGAATTTTTTTTCTACAAAATATCTTTCATTATTAACCAATCCTGGCCACCCAAACCGTGTGTGTGTATATATATATATATATATATATATATATATATATATATATATATATATATATATATATATATATATATATATATATATATATATATATATATATATATATATATATATATATGCTCCATTTAAAATTTACCCTTTTCCCAGGTTGGTTCCTATTTTTCCATAACTAGTACCGTGTATCCTAAAAAGGCCTGACAGATGCTTTTTGAATGCATTTATCATGTCAAATGATATGTTCCGCATATAGATATTTTTCATGTATATGGGCTGGTGCGTGCAGGCAAGGCGATGAGTGCCATTTGCTCGCGGACCTGGGTTCGAAACTCGGTAGAGTACGAATTTAATTTCTCTAACCTGTATGATAGTATTGTTTGTATTAAACTATTATTTCTGCCCACTATTATCAAGATTCTACTACAGAATCCAGGGATAGCACTGTCAGTTCTATCTGGTATATATTTATAATTCTCTCTCTCTCTCTCTCTCTCTCTCTCTCTCTCTCTCTCTCTCTCTCTCTCTCTCTCTCTCTCTCTCTCTCTCTCTCTCTCTCTCTCTCTCTATATATATATATATATATATATATATATATATATATATATATATATATATATATGTATATATATATATATATATATATATATATATATATATATATATATATATATATATATATATATATATATATATTTATATATAAAAATATATGTATATATATATATATCTATATATATATATATATATACATATATATAGATATATATATTTATATATATATATATATATACATATATATATATATATATATATATATATATATATATATATATATATATATATATATATATATATATATATATCATCGACATACAGATGTGCTGGTGCGACGTCACACAAAGATAAAAGGAGTTAAATCAATTAAAATCAATAGTTTCAGAACACCTGGATATAAGACTCGCATTACGAAGTCAACTCCAAGAGGAAACATATGAAACATGAGGACACTTGATATAAAAAATTCAAGAACCTGTGATTTCTAAATGTTAATATGTCTCTGTGTAGATCCATCCTTAATGCAAGCCTAGGCGTGCAAAATGCATATGATCAAGGTCAGTTTTTTTTTAATACAGATGCTAACTTTAACAAAATGTAATGCAAAGTCAACTCTGAAAAAAAATCACATCTTCAGAACAATGTCTCTTTTTCAGTTATAAATAGGACACGATCTCAATAGAATTTATTTATCTAACATTTTTTTTTTACAATGAAACAGCCAAGGCCCTTTATATTCATATATATCATATTTTTTTTCATTCATAAATTCGCAGACTAGTTCACATTTTTTCCAAGTACAAGGAATCTTATCGTCTAATTAGCCCGCTGCTAATTAATTTCGGTCTAAATCTTGATAATTATCTAAATAGCCACAACTTTGAAAATTGTTAGGAAAGATTAGAATTTAATGTAAGCACTACAATTTAAAAGACAATTTTGTCCAAAATGAAAATAAGATAAATTCTAACAATGCACAATAAATCCGTGGCTTTCGCTTCATATTTGTTTCGGAAGCAAATATAAATCGAAATATTACATTTTACCGTCAAAAGTAGAAAAGCTGCCATGGTACTACTTAGTGTTATAATTTGATGTCAAATCAGCAGATATATCAATAGATGACAATAACAATGGCTAAAGTTAAACACAATTCACGCTAAATCCAAAAATCCCTTTGCGATTAAGATAACATTTGTGCTCTGTAAAAGCGTGTTTATATATTTACTCGTCTAAAGATGTGCCATTTTTCACGGATGTATGATGATATAAACTTTGAAGTGGGCAATGCGAACAGCTACTATATATGTGCCCAAGTTATATTTAACTCATGAAGAATTAAGTAGCCTCTAAATAAAATATGTTTTGCATGCAGACAATGTACGTGATTATGTGGTAATAACTCATCATTATGTCCCAAGTCAAAGATATAGATCAAAATGTATACTGAATGTGTATGCAAACGATCCAGTGTGCGTATTTATACAGGAATTCTGACTTGACAAAAGTAGATTGCATAAAACAGAACAGTTGAAAATCTAAACACTTGGAAGGGGGTTCAGTGTGTTGAAATATTTGTTCCCAATCTTTACCCTAACGAGATGATGGAATCAACAACTACGAATAATTAACAAAATAAAAATATTTTAAAAAAATCGCCCACGACATAGTATACTTGTCAGTCTGTAGCACTCAGAATGAAAACTGCCGTAATTTGAGCATTTTAGATGAAGTTTCTTATTTAGTACGTCTCTAATGACGGGTATAATGAAGAGTAGGGTGTTGCCTATAATTAAAATACATCAGTGCTAGTTTAAATACTATTTTTGTACATGACAAACTCTGTTCATAATTTTATTAAAATAAAACAAATATGGCAGCTGCATTTATTTTTTTTTTTGACAGTTTGAGAAAATAAGCTGATTTTATCATATGATTGGAACACGTAAGATATCAAATGTCAACATGTTAACGTCTCCTTATGCTACTCTGATTGGTCAAATTAAGCCGATGAAATTCTTGGGTACTCTTTAGTGATTTGTGGTAATTTTTCTTACTCCGCCCTCCAGAACTTTTTCTTTTTTTGGGGGGGGGTACTATCCACGTATTAGAGACCTTTTTTGAACCGACTGGCCAATGTGCATTGTGAAAAATGGTTGGAAGTATAAAAATGGTTGGAATAGGGCCAATTTAACCCAAAAAGGTTAGTTTAAAGAAGATTATCAGTATTAGTCAATGGATAAGGGGAGGGGGGAGAGGAGGTCCAAACCTATTACTATCAATCCACCTCTTTGACAAGTGTGGTTCAAATGTTAACTTAATGGAATAAATCTGTTATTTTATCTGTTAGGAGTTAAATCTGCCAAAGTTATCTTCCAAAAAATATAATGCAAATACCCGGTCACAATACATGCACATTGAATCTGGAGTTACTGTACTCAGCAGCATCGTTAGTCTGATTAAGTACAATTTCTGCATCCAGTAATCATCCTATAACATGATTATCCAATAAATGGAATGCTGCTTTTTTTCTGCCGTATATAATGATGCATCCGTAATAGTGGAATTACGTAGAAACGTTGTTAACTTTCTCCTCGATTTCGGTGTATATGGCGCGTCTGACTTAATTCGAGGAATTATGCGATATAGCATAACATTGTTGATAACATATGTTAATCTGGAACGACAGTTGCCCTTAAAATTATAATTTTTGCCAAAAAATTATACTTTCAAATGTTACTGGTCATACAAGTGCGTATTATTAATTGAACTAGCGTCTTGTATTGTTTATATATATATATATATATATATATATATATATATATATATATATATATATATATATATATATATATATATATATATATATATATATATATATATATATATATATATATATAGTTTTTATTGTGTTTATTGTTATTAGTTTGCATGCATCGATTGAAAGGTGCAGCATATGAGCCAATATTAGCGGTATTTTCTTCTTCATTCTCTCCAAACTAATTCCATTGAAACAAAACGATGCGATAAACATAATCTCACATTGGATAATTTAAAATCAAATTTACAAGACTCGTTTAATTTATTCAATATTAAATCCTCTGTCTCTTCCATCAATATGTCACCTGATCAAGTCTCTGGGAAGTCTAAATAATAGCCATTTGAGACTATTGAGAGTATGTCTAAACTCATAAAACGCAGAGACTGACTTTGATATATTTGAAATTTGAGATTTTAGTTTTCTCTCGCACCAATTTAAGCTGACGTTACTGAATTTGAGACGAGTTTTTACTCACAGTCATTTTAACTCGACGTTTCTAAAAGGCAAAACTTTAAGTTGTTGGCTGATACCGAACTTTAAGTTCAAACTCGACATCGGAGGTTTCACGACCTCCAGGCCATCTGAAATTTTTGCATCGATTTGGAATTCTTCTTTTATGCTGAACCAACGGATACATCCGGCTCGTATGGGCTTAATGATAGGACTTTACAGGTATTAGAGCTGTCACTGAATATTTAGTACACATTTGACCCATCAGTACTTCCATCACCAGACACGAAGCAAATTGTCGTCAACCACAACCGTCCATTTTAGTATTAAATTATATGTCTCAAAGGGCATAGCACAGAACTGGGTAATTTAAGCTTTTTATTTTGTAGTTCTTCGGAAGAAGATTCACATATTTACGAATGGTTCATGCACTAAATAAACCGCACTCGTGTAATAAAGAATCGCTTTGGCAATGACTGCTGAGGACAGATAGAAGAAACCTAACTACTGACAGTAGTATTGTGTTACGTGGTTATAGTTTTGACGATGACTTCTAAAGTCATTTATAATGAGCGTAACTACTAATTGTAAGTTATTTTAAGCAATTGGAGAAGATATATGTACTTTTGTATCTCGATACCTTGTATTTGCAGTAACAGTAGCGATGCTTTAGTATATCTATGTCTGCCAACTTCGTTCTGAAAATATCTCCCATTAGTCAGTTGTAAATAAAAACAAGTAAAGAATGTATTTTTCGTACTTCATTTTGTCTACTTTTGGCACAGTTCGTGATTTTAGTAAGTATTCCGTGCAAAGTTATACCTGTCACAAAATTAGCAAAACAAAGTCTAATTTAATAACAAAGTTGTTCTGCAATAACTTTGTATTGACCACCAATATCTCAAACGTATGTTAAATATTCCAGATGTACTTACTCAGGATATAGATGCTTTGAGAAAGTGGAAACCTGCTCGTGAATGGAACTAAATGACATCATATTGATGCCATTAAAGATTTTGTGCAGAAATGCAATGTCTTGCAGTGGTATAATTTGTAACTGTGAAGTAGACCAGGAAAGATAAATCAGCGCTAACATTTTTGCAGTAGAATTATGGTGTCTCATGATGAGGACTATTCATTGCACCATGTCTAACAATAGGAGGACTATCCACCGATCCATGTCTAACAATAGGAGGACTATCCACCGATCCATGTCTAACAATAGGAGGACTATCCACCGATCCATGTCTAACAATAGGAGGACTATCCACCGATCCATGTCTAACAATAGGAGGACTATCCACCGATCCATGTCTGACAATAGGAGGACTATCCACCGATTCATGTCTAACAATATGAGGACTGTCCACCGATCCATATCTAACAATAAGAAGACTATCAGCATATCAATGTAAATCGGAATGAGAAATTTTTGTGTGGACCAAGTCACAGGTTATTTATAGCCCAAATGTTGCAGAAAGATAAAGTGATATTTGGACTATAAAAACGTGTACATACACACTTTTTGTCCGCGGTAACGAGTTAATTGTGGTATTTTTTATGATAATTCGATATTTTTGTGATTTTTTTTTAGAGAGATACAATGACGAAAACGTAAAACGGCCAATTAAGTTGTGGAATTTGTACAAGACGACTCTTCCCATCAGAAGTATCATAATGGGCGTTTATGGCGACACTAAATTAAAGGTCACCGGCCACATATATTGTACAAACGTGTGATATTATTATAGTCATGAACAAAACGCATTTGTTATGCATGCACCATATAAAAATGCTTAATTAGACTTAAAAATCCACTTTTGTAAATGAAAAAATTATTCGGCAATCTCCGTAAACAATCGGTAGTTTCTGCGTGCCAAACACAGATATGATGTACATTTATCCCTTATTATTCAACCTAGCCATTCAAGTGTTTAATTTCACGACAGTAAATATCTATGTGATATATCTTACGATTTTGCTTTTGTACAACAAATATGATGCACTGTGTTGCATATGGATGTAACCAAAAGAGTAAAGATGGGAAAAAATATTCTTTTTTCCCGAAAAATCCTGTTTACAAGAAAAAAGTGAATTCAAGCTGTGAGATAGAATAGGGTGAGATGGGAAAGTTGTATCATTAATGCCGGATTATAGTCAATTTGGTTCCAGACAATTCTGCCATACTCGAAGGACAATTCGGCTCAACTTAACAATAGTTTGAACAATTTCTTTTTCTTAAACAAGAAGTAGATACTATGTAAGATACGTTTCAGGAATATGTTTTAGGGGAAAAAAACTAAATTCAAACGAAATTGATATTCTTTCAAAGGAAATAATCATACTTTGCAACGTTCATATATATGAGAGAAAACAGAAGTAGACATAACTATTTATATACATTTTTATGCTAAAAATATATGCATCTGTATAACGACATTCTTAATTTAAGTTTTCCGGTCAAATTATCAATATTCATTTATTAAACAATAAAACTTAGCAGATAATATTCTACAGAATATGTATACATTTTTTAAGGTTACATGAGATATTAAACAAATTTATTTAATTTTAGACTTCATGTTGTATTAGACTTCATGTTGTAACACTTCCGCGTATAATACACTCGATTATACAAGAGAGAGAGAGAGAGAGAGAGAGAGAGAGAGAGAGAGAGAGAGAGAGAGAGAGAGAGAGAGAGAGAAAGAGAGAGAGAGAGAGAGAGAGAGTAATGTTGAGCATTTTGTCAATGTTGCTGCAATACGAAGCTCTTACCAGTTAATTGTATTGTTTGTTTTTATTTTTCAAGTTGTTTTAGTGTGCGCTCGTAAATTAAAAGCTTGTCATTACTAGTATTGTGTTGAATTTGTGCCACCCCACCCCCGCAAGGCACAAAAAATTATAATCATACACTTATTTGAAAATAAAACAAAAGAACTATGCATTGTCATCATTTATTGCTTCTTTTTTAATCATGCGAAATTTATTAAAGAAAAAAATATACCCACGAACTCTGTGTGTGTAACCGATGCCGGTTTGCGTATGCGTCCTTACTGTAGTGTGTATCGCTTATGTCATATAACAAAATCACAAGAGACGAAAATATCACCCGATTGCTTGAAGGCACCTGCCATTCACGCATGATAAGTGACAAGGTGAAAACTGACCAAGAGTGTATTGTATCAAGGTTAACTCTTCGACGGTACCTCACAAATAAAAGTCTTTATTTTAATATACACCCGCTGTGAGTGCAAACGATAATCTTTACGCTAGCATGGGTTACAAAAGTGTTTTTAAAACATGTTATTGTTGTGTATACTATTTGGCTTGCAAAATTAAATTATGATCAAATTTTGGAAACAAATAGAAGCCCGGGTGATGGATAAACACAATTTGGAGCGAGCAATAAACTCTTCCTTAAATTTTCCGACAGGATATCAAATACAAAGGTTGTTTTTCTTTTGTTAAAAAGTAAACACCACGAAAACTGACTTTGGCATCTTTTAAGTGTGCCGATTTTTCTTATGATGTCGGCCGACATAAGAAAGTTAAGTTTGGTTCCTTTAGATTCTTTTAAGTGTGCCTATTTTTAATTTATATGACGTTGGCCGACATAAAGAAGCCAACATTTACTGCTTTTTACTCGTATTAACGGAATATTCAAAACAAATTGAAACATTGGAAAAGTTTTGAAAGTGACACAAACTAGTTCGTCGCACACGCATATCGATATAAGGCTGAACAGTAAATTAGTTTTCAGTAGTTTCATCTAAATGTTCCCTATCCATGGTTTATAATGTTTTATCTTTCGACAACAAGAAGTATGTATTTCGTCTTGTGGGGATAAATGTGCCTCATTTTCGGCTGGCGTCCTCTATGGGTGGAAAATGATAGCTAAGTGGTAATAAATGCGTTGTATACGTCTTTTGCGAGTAATTAAATTATTATTTCTTCTTTATACTTGATATTTGTTTTTGTTCTTTTTGTGCAAGTATAACCACATTTAATCATGTAATGCAAATCTAATGTAAACAGAAAAATGGAGTGTGGCCGGTGACCTTTAACACATATCCACAGTCCAGAATCCTTTAAAGTTTATCTCACTGAGGATTTTGTTTTTCAAATCATGTTTGCATCAGCAATTGTAGCCTGCATAAGTCCGCATGGAAACCAGCGTCAGAGGTTCATGGTCGGAGAGCCGTGGTAGTAGGTAAGCGTGGTCCCATACACTCCCATTATGTTTCTATTCTGTGCGAGCTTTGCTTTTCGACCTTGCAGGTTGAAGGTTTTTTCATGATTAGCCCAAGCCAAACTGTCGTTGCTATATTGATTGCGGTTCTGTGAGCAAAAACTAGTGCTGGCCAAATAATAATCGTCTTATCCAATCTTCAATTTTTCCTGAATATCTTCATGGACACCAGCTTTCAGGTCTTCTGTCATCTGTTTGCCTCCTCTTGGTTGTAGTGGATACATAAACGATGAATTTTACTGCTAAAATTATTGTGAAAATTAAGAACTCATTTAATGTCTGTAAAAGATTATCTTCCATTGCTGATAATGTTTGATCCAGCGATGATGTTATTTCTTAACATTACGGAATTCACGCTTCACTGACTGAATATATTCAATAAGGGACAGTAGATCTCTTTTCTTGCCGATGCCAGATGTTTTATGGACTATCAGTAATAGATTACAGATCTTTCTGGTTGATATCAGGCTTTTTATGGACTTAATACTATCAATTACAGGCTGTAGACCTTTTTGGTTGATAACCAGAGAGTTTTACAGCATGGCAATATTTGAGAGCGTTCTACATGTGATATAATTCAGTGGAGGTACTTCTATATAGACGATTGACTTTAAAAAAAAAAAGAAATTAAACCAAGCGTCTGTTGCATTCCACAATAATGTGTGACGGACTGTCTATTTGTTGGGTTGGTATTCTTTTTTTGGGGGGGAAGCATATATCTTTAAATGTTTAAAAGAAATTTACTCCTTTTGGGAAGCGGACATTTTCGCACATGTTCTAGCATACATCTCTAGTTTTTCATTTCAACCCACACCGTTTCAAACTTCGCCATGGTATTCGGTTATCTTTGATGGTCACAGAGTACAGTTTCTGAATTGTGTTGAGGCCACTTTTGGCGGTCATAAGAATTTCCGAATTGACATGTATTTGCTAATGTAACTGCAATAAATTTCTTTTCTGATGCCACCCATTACAATTGGCGTGCCTATGGTAATTGCCGTAGTTGTAATTCTAAAACATAGATGCACTTCAATAAGTTACATTTTTCACTTCTATTACTGTCACACAATCGTATAAAATATCTTCCTGGGAAATATTTCTGTCTCTGGCTTGCTTGCATCCATGGATTACGCGCCGACATTTGTTGTCTTATTCATCGTTCTCGACTTTCTTCAAAAACTGTTACATGGAAAAGTGGGTCTTTGTTGAATAACAGTCGAGATCATTCCCTTCTTAGTTGAGTCAATGTTGGTCAACATAATCGACGGATTTATCAGCAAATTCCACTTCACCATTGTAAAAAAAATACTTGATGTTTTCTGGTGAAGTCTGCGACCGGGTGTTTTCGCGTTCTAATGCAATGATTTCAAATACAGTCAGAGATGGTATCGACTCGCCAACTTGGTTGTAACGGTCGATTTTTATTTGGTCCTTAGATCTGAGAGTAAAGACTGGACTGATAAACGCTGTCCTTACGCAGATATTGGTCAACAAACGGCACAAAATCGCCACCGATGTTAACATTCCCTTTCATTCGATTCAATACCTTATCTAAAACCTTTGCAACATCGTCATCACGTGGATATGCAAAATCCATCACATATATGTAATGATAGATTTTAAGAACAACCCATTCAGATTGTTAGTTACCCACTCAGATATATATTGACTCCTTCACCTGAATTTCGTCTCCTGTGACTCATGGTAAAGTTACCGTATAGATTAAATATTCTGGAAATTCGCTTCCATATGTTCGTGTTGAAGTAATACGCTAGCACTTATTTGTCAGTAATGATATTGTACTCAGTAAAGTAGGACTAAGGTGAACACATTCGAATTGCACATCTTTAGGACGTGAAGTTTAGGACCATCATGATTAGACATTGCAGAAAAAAAGACGTGGACAATTTGTTACGCCGTCTATATTTCGTCTCCTTCGCTGGTTAATAATTTGTTGAATTATCTCTACAGAGTTTCTACGCGTATTGGTCAGGGGTTGCCTTTGCAGATATAAATAAATAAATAAATATATATATATATATATATATATATATATATATATATATATATATATATATATATATATATATATATATATATATATATATATATGGTCAGGGGTTGCCTTTGCAGATATATATATATATATATATATATATATATATATATATATATATATATATATATATATATATATATATATATGTGTGTGTGTGTGTGTGTGTGTGTGTGTGTGTGTTTCCACACAACTTCAACACGCGCGTGTTAATCTGGTCTTGACGCTGAGGTAATCAAAGGCTGAAATTCGGGTTTTAAATTCATATAGTAACATCGCTAGCACCAGGTTTGGTAGGCATATCAACGGGTAGTTGGTCCCTAAAAGCACAATGTGCAACCTGGCTAGATGTGATCTGTATATTCGTTTGAGTCCTTGTGAAGAAACATCACAGTCGGTCGTTGCAACGGGCGATTCAGAACAGTTGTAGCAACGCCAATGTTGACCAAATAGGGTTGATTTCCATTCCGTCCATGATAAATTCAGCAATTTGAAACGACATTATGCCGTTGTTGAGACACCCGACTTTGTCCGAGCGGTCTGATACTGCGAATCTTGATCTACAGGGAAGTGTTACTAAGGTGGTTTTGATGATATCCGTGCCTCGCATTTGAACTTGCTTATCAATACGTGCCACGCGCGAGACCATGCCTGTGAAAACCATGGTGTGTCCATTAATAATTCTCATACAACCAAGGATGTACCCGTGATATGTCCCGTAAATGGATTTTCTCTAGTTAACAATAATAACAAGTGTACGAGTGTCATTATATTAAATATGAGATCAATAACTAATGTACAGTTGTAATGTTCGATCAATAATGTACAGTTGTAACGTTATGGTCTCTATACGGAAGTCCGAAGCGAGTCCACCATTCGAGTGTTTCTAAACGATCCACAAGTTCGTGGACCCGCATTCGGTCTGCTGTTGCGCAATCAACAATGGGCAAACTTCTTAGTGATGCAGTCTCTCAAAGAATTCTTCCAAGTGTCATCTAGCATGTCTATTCTGATGTGTTTCGACTAGATTGTTTCAGACTTTTACCGATATTCCCACTTAGACGAACGTTCAGCCTCTGTATCATTGGAACGTCTCTTGTTTGGTTTTTGATGCGTAATCTTACCAGTCATTGTAAAAATTTCATGAAATCCTTATCATTCTCTTGGCGATCTTGCTCGTTGAAAATTTAGATCGTGGTTTCTGTGACTTACGATTCGGTATTTGTGGAGGATGCGTCACTGACACTTCGATGCCTTATTGGGCTGTCACATTCTGCCCTGGCAAGGATCCAATGGCTTTGGCTGTCTTCACAATCGAACCAGGTTCTCCTGTTTCTAACATGGCTGCCACGCACACAGCGGTTTCGTGCTTGAGTTTGAGGTCCACTTTCAGATCTTCCAGTACGGTTTATAGCAATTGAATTATATCGATGACATGTTTATTTATCACAACTCTTCTGCCCAAAAACCATTCTAGTTCCTCATGAAATTTTTCTCAGTGAGGACTTTTTTTTCATAAGGTGAGCATCCAAGATAAACATTAGACGTAATCTGACAAATAGATGAAAATAATTAATTTCCTTGTAAGTGATCATAAATAAACATTACCTTGACATAAATATCTTGTAGATATGCATATAACTTTTCTTTGAGGAATGCAATTAATTGACAAATAAGAGGAGGAAATTATGATACATAGATGAGAAATTAGTGCTGGTTACTGTTTATCTTTCCTGTATGTCGACATTTTATCATAGCGTTTCTTCCAAGGAAGACATTGACAGCATATGTCAAATTTAATGAAAATTAAACTTGTCGAGTTGCTAATAATGGAACCGACAAAAAAATTAGAATGAAACAAATATTATTGGTAACATAAAGATTTACTTCTATGTATGAAAATTTGCAAGTAATTAAATGCAAATCTTGCGTAAGTTAGGATGGCCTACGGTTTCAAAAATTAAATGCAATTTCTGCGACTTATTTGAGATGTTATAAAGTCTGATAATATTGTTTAATTCCAAGACAATTTTGATTACTACATGCAGATTATTTTTTTCCCGAATATGTTGATTGTATAAAATGAAAAATAATGTTCTCTGCCCGGTGACAATTCAAAGAAAAAATAATGTTGCAGGATAAAACTATATACATTTTTATTAAATTACCAGTATTACGTGGAGTTAGAAATGATGCTCCCATATATCACAAAACAGAAGTTAGTGTTATTCTACGTAATCAAATTATGTGGTTTACGTAGCTCAAAGTAAGTATTACATGGTCTTATAAACGTTTTATGTTGATAGCATATGGAATAACACGTTTGTAATGTTGCTATGCTTTACTTCAATACCGTACCTTTAAATCTCATAACCAAATGGGTACCTGCTAATAAAAGATTAAAGAATTCTTTAACGCGTTTATTACGCAAGTCTGTAATTATCATTTTACCCAAGTTCATTCACGGGCAAAAGAATTTACTTAAAGCGATTCTTAATCAGATCTGCCGTATGACTTTTGAACCTGAATACTTGGATAATAAGTCAACTCGGAATGGAATGCATTGCGATGAAATAGAGGTGTCTAGTTCTTAAAAAAAAAGAATTAAGACGACTGCACAAACAAAAATAAGAAAGAATCTTAGCAACATTACAAATAAAAAAAAATACTGTATGTCATTTGGTACTGAGGCTCCACTTGGTAAAAATCGAAATTTGGATTATCATCATAATGCCAAATTAAAACCTTTCCCAAGATATTAAGTCACTTTTTAGTTGTTTTTATCTTCTTACTTCTATTAGAAGCAACTGTGAAACCAGTTTCTCAAAATGTTGTGATGGATGGCATATAATTTGTTATTATTATTATTATGCAGTATACGATCGAGCTCTGTCATAATAGTTTATTTCTGTATGATTTATCAAAATTGGCCGTTGTTTTCAATTGATGATTATTGTCCTATGATTTTACGTTTTCTTTTTACAATGTTTCTAAAATGAAACAAATGATATGGCCTATTTCTGAAGAGAGTATTTTATTTGTCTTAGCTGTTATTAAGCAAAATGTCTGGCGTAAAAAGAATCGCTTTTGTGAAAGCTGAGAAATCATTGTATACTAATGAATTTTCATAACTTACTTTGCACTAAAAATTAATGGCTCATGGCAAACAAAGCTTTATAATGAGATAAATTGTAAATGGGTGTGCTTAAGAAAGAGGTAAATTGGAAAGGGTGTGCTTAAGAAAGAGGTAAATTGGAAGAGTGTGTTGTTTGATACCTAAAGTTCTTACGTAATGATAATCTAAAGACATCAAGGGGAGAAGTTCTGATATGTTTTATTAGGTTAATATTGCTAACGAGAATGAAAATGCATCATTAATAGATTAATGACATCACAAGTTGAAAACTATACCAAGAACTAACAGAGTTTTGACGTGGAAAAGTTTGTCTAACCATATCCCAGGACAGATTTGGCTGGATGTATTCATGCGACTTCATTATCTACATAATCATTCAAATCCTATCAAACCTTACTAAGAGTTGTTTTTCAAAATGAAGGCAGATTGCCTTTTTATGATGTAAATGAAAACTGAACTAAAAATTAAGCAAAAAGTTAGTATCTATATTTAGAATAAATGAATTAAATATATATGTGCTTCAATAGGAGGGACTATACCATCGCATTATTTGGGGGAAAATACTGTTTTATGGAGGTGTACCAAATGTTCTGATGATAACGTCTGCATTAATATAATGAAATATTACTAAGGGTAGCAGACCATGTTTGTCTAATAGAAATTAGCAGTGAATGCTTGTCATTTTTAATATTCAGGAATATGGCAGATTTGTACAGTTAATTAATACGTCATTGAAATTATCTGAATAAAACCGCGTGTACATGTATACGTGTTTTTAAAGAAAAATATTCGTTGTCATCTACAACTTGAAGGATTTAAATCTCATAATGTATACATTTTTCAACTCCGAAAATTCGGTTCGCACCTGGATTAAATGAACCTTTATTGATCCTGTGTAGTTTATTTAACGAAAACTTCGAAATCATTATTTTCATATTATATCCACCTCCGAACTAGATTAGTGATATTTGATCAGATGAATGGAGAACAAGTTTGAACGCCAAATGGAATCTTTGGATTTTACCACGGGAATGGCTTCTTTCTATTCATCACTCAGAATTAATACCCTAAGACCCTTTTGAAGGAAGGATATAAAAATTAAGCCCCTTTTATATCGCACTGAAAGGTTTAAACAATATTAATATTGTCTACGAGCTTTCTTAATATCTCAGTGCTCGGATCATATCTCACGAATCCTTACCTACGGTTAAAATAGAGCTTAGAATATTTTCTGACACTGATTCTCCTGAGTTTTTGTGTGCAAAGGAAAAGGTTAAACAAAACTGCTACGAAGGATAATCCAATACTGATATTTATATATACATGGACAGGAATGCAGTGTGGTATTTATATGCCCGGGTGAAAATAGTGTTTTAATGCTATTTATTATGTAACTAGCTGTTTTAATTACTAACGTACTTCTTGTCGGCGGTTTTATAAATGGGCAGTAAGGTAGTTAAGATTAATGTATATATATATATATATATATATATATATATATATATATATATATATATATATATATATATATATATATATATATATATATATATATATATATATATATATATATATATGACTGTGTGCAGATAGACGAGAATTAATTACTATTACTAGGTCGTTATATAACACCGATTCAGTTCCTTCTTGTTCTGATGATGTGTCCTAAGTGGTGGTAGAATACAGGAAGGTGCGTGCAGGCCGACCAGGTTCGAATCTCCGCAGAGTACGAATTAAAAATTCTCTAACCTGTGGGATAGTATTATTTGTGTGTATGTGTGTGTACACACACACACACACACACACACACAAACACACACACACATGGTATCTGGAATTCAATTACATACCCCTTGTGAAACGTTTGAGACAATAGACTGGATTAGATAGCGTTTTTCCATTTTTGAATGTATTTTATAACCTAAAATTAAATAGAAAAGCAGCCTGAAATACATTCTTATTTTAAATAAAAATCACTTGAAAGAGAACTTCAAATCCACACTCCATGATGCTGATACTACGGTCTGATTTCCGTCACGTGACAACCATTTCATTCCTAATATTTGCGCATCTTCCCCGATTTTCTTCTCATATGTTGCTAAAAGGTTACTTTCATATTCACTTGTCAGTTTTTTTAAACATCACTGCTGAGTCATACATTATTCATTAAAGACTGAATATAATGATTTATCAACTTTAAATAGTATATAATTTGCCAAAATGTACGGAGAATAGTATGATTTTCCTGCTGGTTATGTAAAAGTTGCAACTGGATTTGTTTTGTATTTCATGGTGTTAATTTTAAAAACCTGACCTGAATGTCGTATATTTGAGGAAAGATATAAAAATACTGTTTACCCGGTACATGATCTCTAAAGCTAAACCGATGCTTGCATTTTTATTCAGATCTTGTGTAGCTCAAAATCAGTAGAAGCTCATAAATTTGTTGTTTTCTATTTAACTACCTTTTGTAACGCTACTGATTTTAACAAAACTGACCTGTATTCTATTCCGGGTGAATATCAACAGTATCATGTGAACATTTTTAAAGTTTAAATTTACAATCCTGGAGCATTAATCTATCTCAAAACCAACCTACAAAATGTTTTGGTTTTTGTCCTATCTGATTTACAACCTTATAACATTTCTTCAATTAATTCTGTGCAACGGAATTTACATTGACGATTAAAATAAATATCTAATTTTATTTCGACTGATGTATTTTTTTATATATGCTAGACCAAAGGATTTATAATCATCATGTCAGTTATTCTATCGTTTAATGTGGTATTTTTTAACATTTTGCGACATCCCATAAATTCCTTCACCTGACCCTACTGTTCATATTGCATATTACTTGAAGCTAGATGCTAATCGTAGATGATTTCAAAATATATTTGCTTCTTTTCTCCAATTGTTTGTCTCCAACATCTGATAGGCAAACAATTTGATACTGTCCTTTTTGTATATTTTGAAAAATAAAAAAATATTTATTTCAAAACAACATGAAACGTCTGTTTTCAGATCACTCAGTCACAAAATAAAACTTAACATTTTCTGGTCAATATGTCATTACAAAAATAGGAAATAAGGTCAGTTTTGAATACTTTGCAAGCGTCTTGGAGACAAGAGACAAAGAGAAAATACATGAATAAGCTACATAACGCACGATTATCAGATAAACTGCACGAGGCACAAATATCAAATAAACTATACGAAGCACAATTATTATATTAACAACATGAAGCACGATTATCGTATAAACTACATGAAGCACGATAATTGTATAAGCAACATAAAGCACGATTATAGTATAAACAACATAAAGCACGATTATCGTATAAACTACATAAAGCACGATTATCGTATGAACTACATGAAGCACGATTATTATATGCACTACTCGAAGCACGATTACAAAATTGAAAATGATTAGCCACATTTTTAAACTATCTTAAGTAACATAAAAAATTAGAATCCACAAAGGGTACAAATATCCCTTGAACTCTTTGTTAAATATCCAATACACTATTTACGATTATTAGGTGTAATGTAATCTGTCATAATACCGCTTTTGCTTTCTCGCTCGTAATATAAAATAATAATCAGTGATCACTTTGGTCAGTTTACTAATCACTAATCTTCCATAATTTATACACTCCCATGAAATGCATTTCACGAGTATACATCATATGTAGGAGAATATTGATAAGTCTAATCCTTTAAATTTGTCACATACACGCGCGCGCGCACACACACACACACACATAGAGCTGCGAGCGTGTGTGCTTGTGTGTGCGCGCAGTTAGAACTATACCACAGTAAAGATATCATATGTACGGTTGATGTTTAATATATTTCCCATACACGTACACTGCAGAAACCAGAGAGAGAGAGAGAGAGAGAGAGAGAGAGAGAGAGAGAGAGAGAGAGAGAGAGAGAGAGAGAGAGAGAGAGAGAGAGAGAGAGAGAGAGAGAGAGAGAGAGAGAGAGAGAGAGAGAGAGAGAATATATATGGTGGGAATGGCCTTACAACAGCCATTCTTTTTTAAGTTGAGAATCATGTCTAATCGACACAAAATACGTTTAGCTTTTATTATATTTGGTTTAATATTGACATACATGGTTTATGAAAATCTATATGAAGTGACTGTCACTTAAAACAAAAAATAAAATTGAGCAAGAAGACCTTTGCTAACAACATTTATTTAATATCTCCCTGTATCCAATTTCAGTACTTGAGATTAGTAGAATGAATGAATGAATGAATGAATGAATGAATGAATGAATGAATGAATGAATGAATGAATGAATGAATGAATGAATGAATAGTTCGGTAAGAGTGATTGAGACGAATGGACAGACGATAAGGGAGCTAGTATTTTGGAGACGAAATTGGAGGTAATTTTGGACAAAGTAAATGCTGGATCGTAAAATTTCATTGCATGATAATGAGAGAACAGTGGAAGTGGGTGGCGGACATTCAGTGGCCCCAGTAGAGTAGGGAGTGTTTTATAAGATAAAGTCTTTATTACACTCAAGTTACAATACGCATTATGTGAGGAAAATATTAGTATCTCATTTTACATGCCTGTACATCAGCCATGGACGACCTTTTGCTTCAACGTAAACGCAGTATAACTCAAATTTTTTGACAGCATTATTACATTATTACAGACATTACTTCGATGTAATAAAATCGTGTTGAAACTAGTTATATAGACTTTGGTATATTTGGGAAGAGAGTTTGTTATATACATATAAATATACACACTTGTTTTTATCCTTTAAATAAACGTGGGATATTTATGCAATGAAAAAACAAATACTAAAATTTATTGCAAACATTTTGTATAATGAGTGGGAAAGTAGTATCCAGTACGTATAGCTTTCCAGTTAAGGTTTCTTTTCAAAATTCTGGGTTTCTTTTCCCATAATATGTTGCACGTGAGTGAAATTTCAAAATCTGACAAAGCGTTTGTTTCATGCCTTCTGGGCAATAATGAGATTGTACTGTTTGTCAATTGAACCTGCAAAGCATATTTGTACATAGAAATATTAAATTAATCCACCTTTATTTGTATTCGTCGATCGTTTTATCTTGGTATACATTTTTTAAATTCGTTAATTATATTTATTACATGAGATACTTTCATTGTTCTTTAAGACGATAATTTCTATTTGGTATTTACGGCACAGCAAAACATTGGATGTTATATCTCAGAGAAAAGTAGAAAACAATGATATTACCAAGACCAAACAATGTTAGTCAATCAGGGGTAACGGTCCATAAGATAACATTTCCCCCTTTCCCACAAAATAGAAATTGTTTTAAGGGTGTATTCTTGTTTACGACTGTTTTTGCCGGTCAGTAGATAATAAGATGATTTTCACTTGCACAGTTTTTACACCGAATTAAATTTTATACATGTATGAATTCAGTATACAAATAATCCTAATCAAAAATAATAAATTTAAACAAATATTCTTTGTTCACCCGCAGTGACTATCTATGTACTTCTTTATCAGTGTTAGTTTTATGTCAAGTCTGCACATATTTTAATGAATAACGATTTAATATAAATATGTGATATCTTTTTTTATTCTAAAATTAACATTTTTTGTATGATTAGCAGCTGTTTGAAATATGAATAGGGTACTTCCAAAACTATTTTCTATTATCCAAAATTAACAACTAAATGTCAAATTTTCCAACGGAATTTTAAAGACTTTTATTTTTAAATTTATTTACAATGTAAACTTTACTAATATACACAAATTATCATGAAGCTTAGGGCTATGACCTATTGAAATGACATAAAAACAAGTTTAGCAAATAATTTCATTGAAGAAGTCGAATATTGTGATTCTTCGAAACTTACTAATATATAAGGAGAAAGAAATTTTAATTTGAGAAGAATGAAAGTTTCTATTCTAATTAAAGCTGAAAGTGAACTTCAAGTCCACTTGAAAGTCTACTTGAAAGTTCACTTTTAGCTTTATGAAGGTAATAAATCTGTGTCTGTATTGTCTCGTAAAGAAGACTGTATCTTACGGACTTATTGATTCTGTTAAAGTCACCAGCTAATAAATGAAAATAAATACATGCTTTAGAACACAACAGGCAAGCACAAAAGACCCCAAAACATTCTTAATTCTAATGTGACCATTCTCTAAATATTGTCAAAATTTCTATCTGGCTTCAAGATGGAGTTCCGTGATACTGGCATGTTGCAGAATTAGTGCTTGTATCTATCACTAGTCAAAAGGATAACACCAAAAGAATAATATATTTGGATCTCAAATACTCGAACAATTTCGAATCTCGAATACAAGGTTAAAAAATGACAGATGGAACTTACCTAATATCTTTTGTTGTGTTAATTCTGTGAATGTTAGGCTATTTTCAAACACGCATTTCAAAAAGGAGAATAGGAACAACTAGGTCTTATTTTTTGCTATTATATAATTTCATATTAAATGGACGTTTTATACCTTTCCATAACGATACATCTTTTCGTAATGTTGGTCATACAATGTACCCGATATAATTTCAGGTGGAAACATTTCTGAAGTGTGAGTCTGTATAGTTACAATGTAAATAAAATGGAAATGTTGTGTTAGTATTATCATCCGTACATAATTATGCAGGTAGAAGCATCAGGAATAATGATTTTCCATGAAAAGGTGTACGGCATTTGTGTTGCTCCGATTAAAAGAAACAATGTATTCCTCAGTATATAGGTTATTTAAAGGATTTATAACAATAATCTAAATTAATTTTTTTGAAAATCAGATAGTTTTTTTTAAACAAAAGATGTAAAATTAAATCAAAATTTGTTTCTGTAAAATATGTGTGAGACAAACAAAAAGGAAGAATACTTGAACTGTTTAAACAATGATTGGGGATTTAAATGCAATGTGGAATATACGACTGCTGTTTAATGCCAGTCAGAAACCTACAGAAGGTACATTTATACAAAATGCCAAAAAGCTTTCTTTTCAAAATATTTATTGGCAAAATGCTAGATAAGTTTGATAATTTGCCAGAGAAAATACTTCCATTACCATCAAAATTCTCGCTGAGTAGCACAACTATGTATATGTAGAAATGTAGTTTTGATCAGTGGAAGGAGAGAAGGAATTTGAGACGCCATTTGAAGAAATAAACATTAAATGTAGAATGTATACATTAGGGACAGTTTGACAGATGGACGAACAAGAACTATTTGAAAATATATGATAGGTGTATTTGGTAAGAAATACAGGTTATGGATATATGTTGCAATGCCAGTCTAATCAAAATCAGAACTCTACTGTCCTACATGAAGATCTGATAGCAATCTCTTTGGGATCATGTTTTGGGAACCAATGTTATATTACCATAATCGCAAATTTATCAACCAATCAGATGAGGTCGTATATATTCACGTTTGGGAAATTGATCAGTATGGTTGAAGAGCAACACTGTGAAAGCTGCATTTGTATTGGCTAATTCAAATGACACCAGAACATAAGCGGTCGCTGTCAGATCTTCGCGTTGGACAGTGGAGATCTGACCTTAATCAGATTGCTTACAATGCTAATCTTTTAAGAGTTATATTAAAACCCGAATTGCAAAAGCAACAGATTTGTAATAATGTGCAATCGTCTGTAGTTTCGAGTTATCAAAATGTACGAAATTTCTTTTACGTTCCAAATTAGCTGCGAATTTTTACCTGGCTTATATTACTGAATGCTATGGTTTAAAAAAAGCATTCTTTTACTGAAAAAGAGATGTTTTGCTTCTAAAGGAGCAACGTATTTGCAAAATATAAGCCTGCCTACAATACAGAGACAAATAATTTATCTTAAAAATAAACATGTAATAAAATCTTTCCGTTGACATTAGTCGTATGAGTGCTAATCAATCGCAATGTTTTAAAAATGTCGCTAAAAATGAGAGATCCTCGTCATAAATTTAGGTGAGGTCTTACAACTGGAATTTTCTATGCAAACATGGAATTTTGTCCTGATAAAAGTTTATCTGACGACCGTTTTGAATTTTCACAATGAAAGTTTCTATATTTACCTTTTATTAATGATAAGAATAATCGGTATTGTCAAAACTGGAAGTAATTGACTTCCTAATTTAAAATACCTATCTAATAAAACAACATTCTGCAAGAGATATTTAAGATGGAATTTCATTTACTTTGCTTTACTCTCGCGAGAAGAGAATACAAAACTACGTACTAGAAATACTCTCTTAGGTGTGAGTCTTACTTTGTTTTATTCAAACAGTATCATATGTGGCTTATACAACGTTACGAATGGTAAGCCAATACACGGTTAGCCCACTCAAGAGTCCTCGTTGATTTTGACTTGTCACGAGGGTGTTGCCGTACTTGTGACTTACGTATTTCTGACAATACACCAAAACTTAAGAGTTACTAGTGTGTACATCTGAACGATCATATTATCTCCAAGCTCTTATCCAGCACTTGTCACACACTTTCAGGTCTATCACGCTATATCGCTTACCGTATTCACTAGCCTATAAGACCGTATTCACTAGCCTATAAGTTGATTCAGATCTGCCGTAGCAGAACGCGACGGCTGAATTGGGTATATGCAGTTTATTTGGAGTAATGAGCAAAACAAGCAACCTTTTATACCCTGATGTGCCATTGCAGTATACGACGGCAGATCATTGTCTACGGTGTTTGCATTTGGACCTTATTTGTAAGTGAGTATATAAGGAAATTATGCAGTTGTACTAACTGCACCTAAC
Source organism: Potamilus streckersoni (assembly GCA_016746295.1). Taxonomy (NCBI): domain Eukaryota; kingdom Metazoa; phylum Mollusca; class Bivalvia; order Unionida; family Unionidae; genus Potamilus; species Potamilus streckersoni. Next base: position 351,979 of record JAEAOA010001153.1, read on the forward strand.
CTGCATTTTTTTTAGCAGAATGGGTGTATTTCTGGTATATATTTTTTTATTGAAACAAGGAGTGTTGACATAATGCATGTAATATGTTAAATACTAGAGCAGTATTTGAACACGTTTTCAAGAAGACAAAAACGAAAGCTATTCCAACTATTTTGCTGTCACTATAAGATGAAAAAAGAAGCTAAGAGAGAGAGAGAGAGAGAGAGAGAGAGAGAGAGAGAGAGAGAGAGAGAGAGAGAGAGAGAGAGAGAGAGAGAGAGAGAGAGAAAGAGAGAGAGAGGGGGGGGTAGGAACGAAAAGGGAATATTTATTGTATGCACCAAAAGTCACTTTTTCAAAGCACATAATAAGAGTACTGGCAAACATATAAGTATGTCTGTCTGTCTGTCTATCTATCTATCTATCTATCTATCTATCTATCTATCTATCTATCTATCTATCTATCTATCTATCTATCTATCTATCTATCTATCTATCTATCTATCTATCTATCTATCTATCTAGATTAGAGTCACAATTAGTAATGAGCTTATTTGAATGCATCCATTTTTTGACATTGAATCATCCATTTAGTTCTAAGTATGCTTCAGAATCTCTTGGCAGTCAATTAGTAAAATCCACTCTGGTAATAATACTACACAGAAAATGTCAATGCTGTTTAACTTTTGTATTTGTAAAATGGGTATAAGGAAGTTTTGGTTAGTTAAAGACATTTCTACAGGTAAATTCCTTTTTAGGTGGCAGTAAATAACAGGTGTGCAAAGAATAGTGTTTTTTATGTATGATCTAAAGACGATAATACATTCAACGTACCCTTCACTGTCTCTGAGAATCTCCGTATTAACATGAATTCCTACTTTCACTGAGACAAAAGTAATTCTTTATATAATTATTAAAGTTTGGGATTTCTCGAGTGTCTTATAGTACGTTAAAGTGATTGATTGTTTTGTTATGTTCATTCGTCTAAACCTCCAATGAAATCACTCAAAATATGCATTATTATGTCTTAAAATGAGCTCTAGAGAACGAGACATACCCATATCTGTTAATAATTGGAAACAGACACCTAATGATTACAGTCGATGTGTTACATGTATCTTCACACAAGCAATGTACATCTCCATCAATTAACGTATTCTGTGCAAATCGCTTTTGGTTTATACTATTAATAATCTCGTTCAAAACTCGCGTGAGAGATCAATGCCAGTCTAGCGTTTAATAAAGATCGATGCAACCGATTATACTTTTCAAGCGAAGCTTACCGAAAATATGGCATATTTCTAATCTGTTCCGGACAATTGGGATAACACAGTACTTTAGTGTTGAATTCATTAACTTGCTCTTATTGGATGCATTCAACAATTATTTCACGTATAGTTTCAAAATGTTATCAAAATAAATAGGAAAATAAATTAGGAATTTCATCAAATCTCTAATAGAGACTTGTAGGTAATTCGAGTGTTACTTTCCAAATCGGTCAGTTTTGGCAAACGAACATTCAGATATAGTTCTCGAAAAACAAAAAACAAACACTGATTAACGTTTCAATGATCAATGAAATACTTGGACTTTAAAGTTCTAATGTTATTTCTGCAACATTTTAGTGAAATTTAGAAACATTAATAACGAATATTGTTTGACTGAATTAACCTTAAATGTATGCCTACAATGCTACTAGTGATGAACGTCATCGAATCAATATGGCGTCACTTACGTTATGAAATTATCATGACGTAATACTAAAAACAAACTCGAGGGTACTTCTTATTCGTAACGTACTAGTATCTGTTCGGTATGAGTCTAATAACTTCGACTATATGAGATTCGAAGACTAGAATTTGTTTTCAACTAGGAAGTATATTAGGGAAGGAGGAACAGGGGAAAACCCTAAGAAGTTTCACTGACCTACGGAATGTCACTGAAATACTTGCCCACATACCTACGTTGGATCAGCCGAAACTGAACCCAAGCCGAGTCGAACAGTCAAGGATCTGTAAAGACTAGCACCTTCGACTAATCGGCCACCTGGGGCCATTTTACCAGTAGGCCACCTGGGGTCCCTTGACTCAGAGGTAATCATAGTGATACTTCCCGGATTGATACGTGTTTTGGTGAACGAACATTCACCTAGATGTGCGAATAACAGAATCTTGTACTATGTACGGCGAGCTAGCTGAAGGCGCACGACTGACTGGACAGCCACGTCTGCGTTACAAGGACGTCTGCAAGAAAGACATGAAAACGGCCAACATCAGCGTCAACAACTGGGAGACCTGTGCTAACGACCGCTACGAGTGGCGCCTTGCTGTCAGACAGGGCACTCAGAAAGCCGAGGAAAGGATAAACACGAACCTTGCTACAAAGAGAGCCAGAATAAAGGCAAAAACAACAACAGCCTCAACAAGCATCAACCTTCACCTGCAGCAAGTGCAACAGAGACTGTCACTTTAGGGTCCGACTCTTCAGCCACTCGCGAAGGTGCAGATAGGACACCCAAACCGAAAGCTACACCATCGTCTCTCGAAGATAGGCGGATGCCGACGATGACGACGGCGATGGGTGCTGCAAATAACACTTGACGTTTCAAATAATCAGTAATATAACTGCACTTTAAAATTTTAATGTTACCTCTGCAACTTTGTAGTAAAAAAATTTAAATAAATCATTCTGTTTTGAAAGCCTAAACCGATTGCTTACGTATCTCTAAGTGATGGAATGTCACGGCAGGCACGGGTCGTGTTAGTTCAGAATGACTATTAATTCGTTATTATGTTGTTGTCTGGATGGGTTTTATTTTCTTCATATTCCTTGAATTAGGTTACCTTCCACTGTAACGATAACACCACCGACAAAACGATGTAAATGTTGGCCGTATACTGCCACCTAGTGGTGAGAAACGTACACTTTAATGACTTTATAGCACTCAGCTAAGATAGCATGTTCTACGGTCTTTACTGTTGACACTATCTCACCCGTCCCAGCACCTAGCTGGTAAGGGTTTAGAAGTGACACCCTGTTTTCCTAAAAAGTTTCCCCATTTTTGTTTTCTTGCTCCCTTTCTCTTTGATTTATTTGTTGTTTTTTATGTATAATTTTGTACAGGGTTGCTCTTTGTTTTGTTTTCCTGATTTGTTATCATTGCGTTGTCCCATATAGATGGATTAGTTTTCTTCCTAGTTCGTGTTAGAACCTACACGAACCCGGTTTCGAACCTCCCCATCTAAATTTAGGATTTGTACAGTAGTTTAAGTACATAATATGAAGATGTCTGATACGAAGAAAGGAAAAAGGTAAGGAATCTTCTACTGGCTGCGACGGAGCACAAGGTGATGACGTTTATAGATAGCACGTGGCAGGCATCACAATATACCGATAATGTCACAATGGGGGCATATCTGATCTACATTTCATAGTCTGTTCAATAAGCCTAGTTTATTATATATTCGATTGATCTCCATTAACTTTACAATATCAAAACTGTGCAGTATTTTAGGATACTGGACACCTTCATACTGCACGCCAAAGCACGACACATGTGACTAAAGATAATATTGTGTATTAGGAACTAGTTTGTAAACAAACTAAGTACACTCGTGTAAAAATGTTTTAAGTTTTTGGTTGAATAAATTCATTTGTGAACGAACTAGAGCAGCTGTTTCGTCAGGTTAAAAGTATAGATGATAAAGTTAACGATGTGGATGAGTTCACTGAGTCAGAAACGAAATTATCAAAGAAGCAAAGGAATGAACGTGATCTGATATTCGCAATGTCAACAACAAGGTGAGAGACACTAATTGAAAATACCGTTCTGATTATTGAAATAGTTATTTAGGCGAATATTCGTATTTTTTAGAAAAATAATGGATAAGACTATGGAGAGTGTTCTCTAGGATATGCCAAATTATACCATAAAAAAGCTCATTGAGGCCAAAGGCTATTGCATATCACTCAGAGACGTATCATTTCACAAGACTGTCCTAATTCTAGATTCGAGAAAACTATACAGATGGAGATTTTAGTAGGAAACTATGTGTATCAGAGCCAATAATCCAAGATGACGAAAAAATACTTTTCCGCATTGTAAATGGAGTGTCACACAATAGTCTTTAAGAATATCCCGGTGTAACTATTTTGATACAATGCTATGCTACCGATAGAAGACACTGCATGATACAGGCCATAGCAGGGGTCCCTCGAACAGTGAGATGCAAGTGACTGGGAATAAGCATGTGTTCTTTAGCTGATAATACAAATGGTAATAAATATACTTCCATTTTATGCATCTTGAATTTCCTCAAACTGAACTTACTTACTTAGTTTTTTCAAATCCGACCGACACGTCCTGCAAAACCTGATATACACAGAAGATGTACTAGAATTTCGAGTAGCCCACATTTCCAACTGAAATCCATTGCCCTTACTGCGCTGAATTGGTCCAATAATCTAGTCCCTCATAATCAGAAAAGCAGAACTGAGTTGGATTCAATAAAAACAAAATTCATGCACATTCATTCACAGTATGACTCTTAATTCAATCTTAAGCAGACCAAAAACAACAATTGTACAAACTGATGCAGAACGCGCGACTAAATTATAAGGTCGCTGGGCGGAAATATGTGCTCATGAGTACTGTTATCGTATATTGATAAATCTACGGTTGTGAATTTATTTTGGAATAAAGCATAAATTCAATTACATTGTTTAGTGTATTGTTTTTTCTAATATTAAGCATTATTTAGTTAGGCAAAATAGGCACATAATAAAAAGGTTATTTTATTTGTATGGGAAAGATCTTGCTGTATTTTTAGAAAATCTCGTTCATATTTTTCCATGCAAATGTAGTGACCTATAATTATTTTTGGATTTCAATCTGTAATTATATAGAAAATGTAGGATTTAGTCAATATGATTATGCACTGATGTGTGAAGAAGATGGGCAAAGGTTTAGCTGACCCATGGGTCAAAACAGCCTTTGAAAGAGTACGAATTGTGAGTAGCATTTTTGTTTGAAAGAAAAGGATGTACTAATTGCCACTATTCACACCCGACGTTTTATCTAGCAAGCGACCGAAAAGGCCAAGGTCATTTCCGGATGGAGAACCCGGCGGCAGGTCACGATATTGCAAGCAGTGGTCGACATTAAATTAAATTTCAAAAGAAATAAATTACCTCCCTAATTTTAGATTTAATAAAATGAAGAGCTCCATGAATGCTATAGAAGCTGAACACAGATCGAGACATCACACATGTAAGACAGATTGACTACTTCAGTTCATATGAAACTGCGCATTTTTCTTGCCCGAACACACCCCATATATATATATATATATATATATATATATATATATATATATATATATATATATATATATATATATATATATATATATATATATATATTTATGCATGCATATATGCCTGAACACACCCCATTTATATATATATATATATATATATATATATATATATATATATATATATATATATATATATATATATATATATATATATATATATATATATATATATATATATATATATGTATGCATGCATGCATGCATGCATGCATACATACATACATACATACATACATACATACCATACATACATACATACATACATACATACATACATACATACATACATACATACATACATACATACATACATACATACATACATACATACATACATACATACATACATACATACATACATACATACATACATACATACATACATACATACATACATACATACATACACACGCACGCACTCAAGGTTTTACATCCAAGAAAACCATCATCTTAACTCTGAAAGTCAAATGCATATGTTACTCTTATCAACTTAAATAGGTAATTAATATAAATATGTTTACCCTTTAATAACATTTAATAATTCTTAGTATTCTAATTAATTTAATGACTTCAGTATCCAACCATATATGCAAATTGGGTTTCTCTTGAGAAATTTGGGGTAATAAGGACTTGCTGGTATGAGTTGCAAGATTGTTTGCAACATTGGCCGCCACTTCAGCACAAAATTATTGTTATTGTATGTCAGTTAATTACCACAGGACACCAGTAAAGATGTGTTAGTGTTGTTAATGCACTGTGATGCTAAATGCGTTTTCTGTTAATGTACACGCTTCCATATTTATATAGAAAAATGTTTCCACTCGGATAGCGTGAGAAGAATACTAAGATATTCCGAAATAGATCAAGAACGTCGTATTAGATATTTTACAAGAAAGAAATTAGATAGTACAACTTATCTTTACATAAAATAAGGATTATGTCTACATTTGTAACTGTGAAAACTATACAATATTTATTCGATTAAACGTGCGAACTCAACCGGTTTCTTTTGTGCCACTGTACAACAGATATGGGAATTAATTAGATAGGTTATAATACACCAATAACAATTCCCGTGTGATCTTGATGAACGATATTGTTATGAAATTCGTATTCATAGCTGTTACTTTAAATCTAACCATACCTAAATGTTGCCTCGACACGTCACACTTTTTGGCAACGGCTGCGCCAGGTTGAATTGTTAAATTTTACTAGTGACAACTGCACAATTAACTTTCCGCATGTAGCATGGTAGTACGAAACTGATGTGCCTGAGGAAATTTTGAAAATGAAATTTTTTAAAACAATATTTCATGATGTCTATAGTAAATGAATTTGCACAATGTATGAACATTTTATAAAAGTTTAAATGCATTAAAAAAAATTAATTTCCGTCAGTTTGTGGTTTTACTCTTAAAAACTAATAATATAATTATGCATTTTTTTTTTCCGGAACGGATTATCTTGCTTTTGTATGTTTTAACGGCACCTTTCACCCATTGTTAGTTTCGTCATGCTCAGGACAGGGAATTAAATGTCTTTCCCATGGACACTTCTTGAATCTGATGACCTTGCTTGTCCTGTGGGGGTTGGGTGGCCTGGCATTGAACCCCTGACCCTTGGTCTGAGATTGGAATTATCTCGATTTGTGTCATAAGTATCAGTGATTATAAATGGCTTTTGTGCGAGAGATGACTTTAAAGTTGAACATGGCTTTCTGGAAATTGAACTACCCCATCCACCTCTGAAGAAAAACGAACCCACCCACCCCCCAAACCCAACAACAATTTATGTATTTAATATTTAATGTGTAAATGCTTTTATTGTGTAAACTGTTCAGGTGTCCAACCAATCGGGGAGCAAATGACGTTTTAGTCAGGAAAGTGTCATTATGTAACGGATCCCTCGTTGCACAGGACAATACAGGCTAGTGGCTTTATAAGAAATTCGGATCAACAACAAAATGAACTAACAGCTGGTGGTGGACGGACAACGTTTGTGGATTCTACAGGGCAAGAAAGTTTTAAAAACGCAAAACTAAAAACCAACAAGACAAAACTAATACTGAAACATTTGATCTCATTAAAATAATGATTCAGCGTAATACTTGGACCAATTGTAAAGAATGCGATTTGCAAATTATGATCAAGATGCATATATCTACACTTACAATGAAACGCAGATTGTATGACATCAGTATCCTTGGTAAATAAATGCAACAAATAACGCATATATATTAAATTCAATCAGATAACCGTATGTTCAATGGAATCGTGCAAGGATTTGATATGATTCAACCCCTTTTGACTTGTTTGATCGTTTACAAACGTGGTTTAGCTTTCTAGCCTCAACACATTACTCCAGGAAGAATATATAAACAAAAACATATACCTGTATGTGGGTCAGTATCTGACCTAAGGAGAAAGTGCTGTGAGCTCAGTAAGATCAATGATCATTTGGTCATTAATCTAACAAATTAACACCAACACCAACAATAACACATGACAATAGCAATAGTAGTAGTAGTAGCAGTAGTTGTTGTTGTAGCAGTAGTAGCAGTAGCATCAGAATTAATATAAAAATCATCATCATCATCATCGTCATTATTATTATTATTATTATTATTATTATTATTATTATTATTATTATTATTATTATTATTATCAGCAGCAGTAGTAGTAGTAGTAGCAGCAGTAGTAGTAATATTAGCATCAGAATTAATATAATAATAATAATAATAATAATAATAATAATAATAATAATAATAATAATAATAATAATAATAATAATAATAATTTATTTTATTATTATTATTATTATTATTATTATTATTATTATTATTATTATTATTATTATTATTATTATTATTATTATTATTATAATTATTAACAATAGTAGTACGAGTAGTATAGCGTCCAACTTCTCCCTCTTCAACCATAATTAGCTGATGCTTGTTCTTTCCTTGAGATTATGGCTACACCTGTTAGACTTAGGAATAAGGAATGTAACTTTTAGCACTTGTACATAATTATGTCTACGTTGTCGATGTAGAATACCCACTCAACCCTTGCCGATCTTACGAAGAGAAGTAAAACTGTCGGCCATCCAGATTTTATAGCAATTACACACTAGACTTAATTTCGTCTTAATCCTTTTTTTACAACTGTCCAACACCTTCTTGTGGCTCTTTATCTCCAACCCCCTTAGAAATTATCGGTAATTTGGTACTAAAAAATTATCGATAATTTGGTATCAAGGTTTTTTTGACTTGACTTATATATATATATATATATATATATATATATATATATATATATATATATATATATATATATATATATATATATATATATATATATATATATATATATATATATATATATATATATATATATATATATATATATATATATACATGTATTCAAAAACGTTCCTCTCCAACAAGCTCGAACGGGCATATATAACTGTTCTAGAAAATCACTGAGGTCACAGAATAGTTCAATCACATTATGACGATGAGAAAATTTAGATGTTATCATCGTTATATGCATATTTTGTAACTCAGAGATTGAAGTAACCAGTAAGAATTTTGTGAGGAGTTATGGGAAAGTTGTGCGGAATTGCATAATCATAAAAGATTAACTCACCATTATGGTAAATGATAAATTTGTTGATAATCTCTAAGATAACTGCAGAGACGTCATGAAGTGGTGCCATGTTATGAAAAATTCTCAACACTAAGTATCTTGAACGCTAACGAATGCTGATGCATCAGTGATTCTGTAAACTTGCATTGGCACTTTTGTTCAGTTGGGTACAATGGAAAGACACTATCAAAAATAATTTTCAATTCGTCGAAATGTTGAGTCATACAAAATTAATGGTGGTTATTTTATTTTGAAGAAGTGCCATGCATATCAGATGTATTCGTTGTATATGAAATTGCATTTTTAAAAAATAGAAGATCTCAAATGTTTAACGATTTAATATTGAATTTATGAAACGAATTGAATAATGTCCAGCTTTTGCGAGCTTTGGCGAACAAAAGCTTGACATTATTTAAAGAGTTTCATAAATTTAATATTGATTCATTACCCATCTGAGATTCTTTTTATCACTTAGTTTTCTTTTAATAGAAATTATTTAGATAGAAAAAAGAACTAATAATGTCGTTCATCCTGACAGACGCTGTACATTTCATTTGTTTTGCGTAATAATTGGTCCAAAACAAAGTTGAAATAGTAAGGTATATTACACATTTTTAATATTATAAATAAATAAAATAAGCATGCATCCAAATAAACAAAGTATTATACAAAAGACAAAACCTCTGCCAACACAAAATGCCCAATGCGTAATACGTCACATTGTTCGATACGGTGCACAACACCTTGTCATAGTACACAATTAATTTCACTATATTGTCTGTACATTTGTTTCTCAGTACTGAACTTTCCACTGTGTGACAATCAATACAAATCATATGTTAATCTAAAATACCTTCAAAGATGACTTTATGGTTTAGTTCTCGTCAGGGGTTGACCTGCATTTTTTTGAGAGGCTGAATTGTAAACAAAACACCAGGCAACGGAACACAGATTTCACTTCTGGATCATCACCATGACCTTATTACTCAATGTGCACTGTCGCCGAAATACACACAGACAACTTCACCATAAGCTCACATTTTAAAGAATAAACATTGCCTTTAAATCCTTACCAAGAATGCCAAAATCTATCTCTATTATCACCTCCAAATTTAGACGGAAAAAGTGATCTAAAAATAGACTGGGACTACATTCGTGGGTACTTAACCGGATTTTATTGTGTACTGATTCCACCTGCTTGAGTTTGGCTAACGCACAGTGCCAGTGTTTACGTTGAAATTCCACATCACAACTAAATATTACATTGTTGTGATATTTTGTGAAAAGAAGATTACTGGATGCAGAAATACACAAATTTCCTGCAATGTATATGCAACCGGATATTTGCAGTATTTGATTAAGAACATTAGATTGTATAGAAGACGTAAACAAATCTCTTTTTGAGTCGGACTTGCATCACATATTTACCGCGTAAATTTCCCGTGGTTGGATAAAGTTCTGTTAGTACGGGATACCGGTTTATGCCTACATTTTTCTGTGAAGACAGGTGAGTTTATTTACTGCAGTAAGTTCACATCTAAACCAAGCTTGTATATAGGGTGGGTTCCATGCCACATATACTTCCCATACATCCCCACCCCCACCCTCGTTATTATCTAAGCAATACCAGCAGTTTTACTTGTTTTTATTGTTCCTGTCTTTGGGTTTTGCCATTTTTCATGTTATGATATGTTATACTTGACATAAAAACCCCTGTGTGGGTAAAAAGGCAATATTGAAACAGACGAGACCATTTCTTCCCAATCCTTTTTCGCGAGTCGAATCAAAAAATGGCTGCCAAAACTGTTCAATGAAAACAAAAAGTTCCAAGATGAGGAAGTTAAAATGTTTCCCACGATCGCTGCCAATCTGTAAAGAGAATACTGTACAATAAGTTCATGGTCTTATTTGGGCCAATCAGAATCACATAAAGTGATATGTTCACATGTATAATACCATAAATAATTAACTGCACAAACTATACGCAAAGTGTACCGACTATGTGATAATATCACTACTGACACCAGCAACATACATACATACATACATACATACATACATACATACATACATACATACATACATACATACATACATACATACATACATACATACATACATACATACATACATACATACATACATACATACATACATACATACATACATACATACATACATACATACATACATACATACATCATACATACATGCATGCATGCATGCATGCAGACAGACAGATAGACAGATATGTCAAGTACTAAACTATCTCCAACGATGTACTAAACTCTCTCCAACCATCCACTAAACTATCTCAAAACCAAATACTAAACTATTTCCAACCATGTACTAAACTATCTCCAAGTATTAATCTATCTCCAACCATCTCCAACTATCTACTAAACTTTCTCCAAACCATGCACTAAACTATCTCCAGCCATGTACTAAACTATCTCCAACCATGTACTAAACTATCTCCAACCATATACTAAACTATCTCCAACCATATACTAAACTATCTCCAACCAAGTACTAAACTATCTCAAAACCATGTACTAATCTATCTCAAAAGTATGTGCTAAACTATTTTCATCCATGAAATAAATTATCTCCAACCAACTACTAAACTTTTTCAAAACCATGTACTAAACTATGTCCAATGTTTGATATTATATGGGACTGTTACACAGCTATAACAATAATTTCCTATGTTCATGTTACACTATTCACAATTTTGTTTAATACCGTATTTTGAAAATTCAAATTATGCGAGGCTAACTGGCTACATTGAGAGTGAAGTAACTGGACACTCTTTGTCCTATAGCCATGGGTTTACAATAAACCAGAACGGAAATTAATGATCTGTCTCAGACTGGATCAGTAAAGAGGAAAACAGTTTATTCAGGTCAGCAGTTACTGAAGTATAATCCCGGTATACCACAGTGTAATCGGATGGTAAATCTGTGGGTAACACGCATATATATTACATAAAACTTCAATCTCTTTTTTTACTTTAAAAATCTAACTCTGATGTTTATAAGATCACGTTTTTCATAGTTCATAGCAGTTAATAATTGAATAAAAATGTTTACTATTTCTGGCTGGTGCGTCTTGTCTGTGACATCAGTTGATATACATTTATATGTGGTTTAATCACCTTATGTCTAGAACGAGGAATGAATTAGAAGGACCATTCGATTTATTTCGTATTTGTACATAAATTTCATCACCCGCATATTGGCATTATGCTTGGATTGCCGCCTTTCTGGACTAATCTTCCTCTCATTCGCTTTAATTTCTGACTCCTCACATGTGATTATATTTGAACAATTTCCAAAAAATGTATTTTATGTTTCCAAAATCGGTACAATTAAAATATGAGGCTCTCATTAAGATTTTTTAAAAATAAATGTCCCCCAAATGTTCATGACATATGTTAAGTTGGACAAATGGTACTGCCTATATGACAATTTAAACTGTGTTTATGAGGTGGAGTGTGTTCCTACAATTAGTTGGCGGTAATTTTTGCAAAGACAAAAAGGTCACTGGTAAGAAAATCAATCAGTGGTCCGAGAACCTTTGGGGTCCGTCGTATGTGGCCAATCATATCCCAAAAAAGAGAAAAGAATAAAAATAGTACATTTGCAAAGTTTTCATTATCATCAGCAATCATAAAACCAATTGAGTAATGAGCTGCCCATTCGGTATTGACTATTTTATTGTATGGTTATTACTTACTGATGGCTTATAACGATATTACCTTTCGGTGCTATTTTTAGTAACTAATAATAATGTCGATCGGCCAAATTTATTAGATAGACTCATTGGGGTACGCCATCTGACCACGACATGCAACGGGGTCCACAGCTTCAAAAAGATTGAAAACCTCTGCTATACTGCAACGCATGTAAAATAGGACCTAATTCGATTTAGTTCCCCAGCAGTAAGTTAGTTGCTATTTACATTCAATATTCAAATAAACAGCTTATATGATTCTTTGCATTTGATAACACAGAACCATACTTGAATAATATATATGTATTTTACAAAAGGAAAATGATACATGGTAATTAGAAGTAGAAAAACACAAAAATGTATCAGTTAAATTTGCTTTTGTGGGACAAAGCTTTGAACGTGCCCAATATTTTGAGAACTATACATGATTGTATGCAACAAAAAAAAACCCCGCATAATTTTAAAACTAGGATTTAGTACAAGGGACTTGGAGGCACTGCACAAAAGAAACAGAACAAAAACTATGTAAATCAAATGCCAGTTGCACGGAGACTGAGTTGAAAGTGACTTTCCGGTTGCATATAAATCATTATTATTATTATTATTATTATTATTATTATTATTATTATTATTATTATTATTATTATTATTATTATTATTATTATTATTATTATTATTATTAGTATTATTACAATAAGAACAACTACGACGATAATGATGATGATGACGAAAAATAATCCGTAGCCACTTACCCCTATTCCACAAAACTAAATCTATTTCCCCCAGCCTGCTACGTGCAGTATACTTCAGAGCGGTCGTTGCAATAGGAAAAGTCGTGACTGATTAATGTTGAAATCCTTATTTGCTTTGGCTTATCTTTAGCATTAGTAACACAGTCTGCCCAAATCAGTACGACGCTTACAATAAGGTATCCACCTGAATTTCACGTTTATCATTATGTATAAACATCCACTGACTCTACCTGAGAGATTCATACAATAGCGCGGATAAGGTTTCCAAGTTAAAGAATTCTATTTCGTATCTCATTGACTTGCAGTGAAAAGAATGGACATACCTTGGCTTTATAATTTTTCATTGATTATGTGGGATCACCGGGTTGACGTGCACGTGCATATATCACGGTACCACGCTTGTGCGGGTTATCTTATAGAACATTTGATGCGAACTCGGTCTTGGCGTGGACCAGCGCTTACGTCATCTGTGTGTTTAGCAACAAACAGGGGTATAAAAAATTTTAATTTCTCTGGCTTATCACCTTTATTCAATATGAATATGGTTTGCTTTCAACAGTTTGGTCTTCGTCCGTATTGGGAATGATTAAGGGTGTCTAAAATTGAAACATTGTTTTATGTTTTAATATAGTCATCAATATATATTAGAACTGAAGAAGAAGAAGAAGAAGAAGAAGAAGAAGAAGAAGAAGAAGAAGAAGAAGAAGAAGAAGAAGAAGAAGAAGAATTAACATAGCCTGGAATAATTTTACCTTCTAGATTGTTCCTTACATCTCATTTCCAGTGAAGTCTTGTAAGACTGGATTACGTTGCATATCTTATTCCACGTGCTTGAATGATCGATTTCCAGAAGTAAAAAAAAAAATGAAATTGAAATGAAAATAAAGTTTAAATATGAAATGTTCAGTTAAGTACTTTTAAATTTAATTTGAAAATGTTTCATCTGCATCCCGTACTCGGGTTATTATGTAATTGATAGTTTATTCCATGTCCGGTTATCGTTCTATATGTCACGAAAATGTCATTCGTTAGAAGTACGGTTGTTACTTCTTATGACATAAAAATGCATTCTTTAAGAATGTAGCAATTGTTGTTGTACCCGATGTTGCAGGCGATAGTCTCCAGATTGCTTAATGTATTACTTTTCTTCTTGTTAGCATAATACGTTATTTTTAGTAATGATCAGCTTTGTGTAATGCTTTCATTCAATTAATTTTGTTCTTAATATTGTATTAAAATTAGAATTGCTTAAAAATAACTTTTATTGCTTATGTACTAGTCTATGTGAAATAATTAATAGAAAAGAGAGAAAACCGACAAGTTTTATTAAATGCAACAAATAATTTAATTTCCCTATAATAAAAAGTGAACATTTAAAAAGAACTTACAAAATTGCGAATTAAATCCCAAATCGTCCAGAAAATTATATCACCAGTCCTAATGAATAAAGTTCTAATTAAATTCCAGTGGTATTAAAAAAAAGATCTAGCGCTGAAGGTTTGATGTGTATGCATTATAGACTGTATTAATGTAACCGTGACCTGAAGTGTGATGATATGCCAACAATCTTCCAACTGATCACAATAGCATAATCCAAGATTTCCTTGTCTGAAATCACTATAATTCCAAGTTAATGTTTCTGTCCAAGAAAATTACTGAGCACTTTGTAATTCCAGAGCATAACAATTTGGATAAACAAGTCTAGTCTAAATTAAATATTAAACACAAGAAAAAAAAATGATTCTATGTCAAGATCTTACAGCAAGAATGAGAAATTTCTATCTAGACAAGATCACAATTTGTATTTCATGGAAATATTATTACTAAATGTATTATTTCGTTCTATTAAATTTCAAGTTGTTTGCAAGATATTATGTATTACTAAAGTTATAATATAGAAAATAGTTTACATCAGGCAGGATAGGCATTTTTATGAGAGAATTCCAATAACTATGATCCAGAGCCAAATCAATATTTACTTCTATTGATATTGATCCTAATAATTGACCCACGCTCATAGAGACAATATTCGCTATGTACTATCTGTTTATAAAAATAAAATTTACTGGTCGAGTAGACAATGAGCTTGATTTTGGACAAGGTCAAGCCCAAACCACAAATATATGTAACATATAATCATGGAGATAAAAACTAACAAATACAAATACAATATTCATAACAATTGATATTTCCTCGCGTATGCATTGTGAGCCTTATTATAAGTGTGCAACAAGGCGGAATGGCAATGCCACATCTGCTAGATCCAATGAAATAATATAAAAGCCAATTTCTCCACTTTTAACATAGGAGAGAGATCTCCACTTTGAAGATGAGAGAGAGAGAGAAGAGTTTTTTATGATAATATTTATAGTATTGTATTTATAGTATTGTATTATTGTATAATATTTATAGTATTGTATTAGTGCGTCCACATCCTGTTCTGGAATATCTTTTGAAATGTGATTAAAATCAACTATACTTCTTTTCATTATAATATTTGTTTACATAGTTATGATAAATCAGCTACAAATTCCAAACACCACGCATAAGGACCTATAAAATTTTTATCAGTTGGTTCAAGTGTAAATTTCTCCTCAGAATTTTTGTTTAATATTACATATAATATTCCAAATAAGTCATTATCTAAATAACGCCATGGAAGTGTGGTAAATATTATTTTAAACTTTACATTGCTAAACACTGACAATCTATACATACCAGTAACTTCTGCAGTGTATTTTAAAGAATCATTTTCCTTCGTCCATGTACCAGACCCAGTTGCAACAGTATACATAATATTTTTAATCTGTTTGTGAGGAATTTTAATCATATTCGTTTTCTCAACAATATTAGGAATTCCACTAATAATATCATTGAGTTTTGTGTTAATATCATTGAGTTTTGTGTTAATATTAGCGAGTGTAATGTTAACATTTGATGGATTTCCAAAAAATTCATCTCTAATTTTGTTTATGTTTCTGCGAAAATTTAAAAATGTGTTCACGTGACCGGTAAATTCATTTTTGAGCGCTGTTATTTCATTACTGATTGGAACGTCCTGATCATCGACATATTTCTTAGTTACAGCATCCCCATCCTCAGTTTGGTTTCCAAGATCTGTAATCTTGTTTTGTGTCATAACAATATTCCCACTTGGATTTCGTACAACTACATCTGACAGTTTTACGTTACTCGTCTTTAATCGTCCTTCTTTGTCCTGGAAAATGACGACTTCATCTGGATCTACGCTGGTAAGATTTAGTAAATTATTGATTTCATTTTTGAGCCGATCAAGAGTTGCATATTTGGATAAGTCACCTTGGTAACCTTTTGTTGATAAATCTGATAGTGTTCCAAATTTTGTATAGTAGCTCATTATTTACAGTCCTAGATAAAATTATCAACACTAGTTTAATATTATATAAAATGGCAAAATCGTCGATACTAAACTTTGATACAGAGAGACTAGTGAAGCACAAACATAACAATGAACTTCCTGATTGTCATTATCTTATTGTTGGGCGAACTGGATAGGGGAAAACAAATTTGCTTATGAATTTGCTTTTTGGTGATAATTTTAACTACGACAGAGTTTATATTTACACAATCAATCCACAGCAAGATAAGTATGAGTTATTAAGCGAATATAATAACAAGCTTCGTGATGATCTAAAAGCTGGTGAAGATTTTTTTATAATTAGGCAGCCAGAAGATCTTATTCCAGTTAATCAACTTGATGCAGATGAACATAAGATAGTAGTTTTTGACGATATTCCTCTAAATAACATGGAGATGAATAAAATAAGATCATATTTCTCACTATCACGTAACAAACAGTGTAATTCTGTTTATCTCCCTCAAGGATTTTATAATGTTGATAGATTTATTAGGCGAAATACGGGTTGTTTTATTTTATTTCCAGGACTGGATAATGTTGACGTTAGAAATATTGCAAGCGAGCAATGCGGTGGCGTGACAAAAGATAAGTTTATTGAAATTTACCGTAATGCTACAAAAGATAAATACAACTTTTTCTTCTTTGATAAACTTACAAATGATCCAACTAAAATGTTTCGCTGTTGTATTAACAGTTACTTACAGTAAAGCGTTTCAATTTTATAAAATTTATAATTATAATAATGGACAAACGAGCAAGATACAGACAACACATAGAAGATCTAAAAAAAACTTGCTCAATCTCAGGCATCACTTAAGCAAAAAGTACAAGAAGCACGACGTGGGCAAGTAACTGCTACAGAAGCAACAGCTACAATTTTCAAGCCGGTAACTGAAGCACTATTAGGTAAACAACCTGAACCTAAACCACTGTCAGAAGAAGAACTTAAACAACTGCAGGAAAAAGGTTTGGTTGGAATTGTTAGAGAACAACAGGAAGCAGCTGCTGCAAAACTTGTTATTAGATCTGATGAAGAAAAAAGAAAACTAATTGAGGCACTTACAGCAAATATAGCTGATCCTGCGGCTAGACAAGCTGAAACAGATCGATTGATAAACAATCCGCTGGAACTTGAGCGAAGATTAGCAGAGTTAACAATGCAAGGAATAACAAATATTATAACAAATTTATCAGGAGATATAAAAGATATCAAAGAGGAGCAACAAAGAGTTGGTGAGCTTACTGTAAAGTTTATGGAAGTTGGAGATCAAAGACTTTATTTTATAAAAAGAGCAAATGATGAGATAAAAGGTAGTGAATATGATGATTTTTTAAGGAATGAAAATATAAGGGGTATTGATGATATAAGCAAGTGGACTGATGTAGAATATCAAACATTACTCGATAGATTAGATGTAATATTTAAAGACGGAGCTGCTGCTAAAGATGAAATAAACACGGTTACAGAAATTGATGATATGCTTCCACTTTATGATAGAATGAGAAACGGTGTCATTGCTCTCACGTTTAAAAAAACAGCAGAAAATAGTAGAGCAAAACCTTTTGGTAGTGGGTGGAGTTTTAGAAGGAAATTTTTTACTTTTGATAAATCTCGTATACAAAAAAGTAGAGTAAGAACAGGAACTGGTGTAAAAGTATTTACTTCAAATACTGAAATGATAGGTAGAATAATGTTATTAATATCGTCAAAGGAAGCTGGGAATATTAGTGTTGAACTTGATAATGAAATCATTGACATACTTGATCATCTAAGATTGAGTGAATTATTAACATCTGACGAATATGAAACTTTACACCGCGACTTAATTTTGTAAAATGATATAATATTAAAGGAATGCAAACAACATTATTACTAAACTCTAGTGAGTCTGCGATAGATAGCGTAAATTTTTCAGTAAATTATATTCCACCTATCCAACTAGATCCTACAAAACAATATGAAATTGGATTAATTTCTTGTACTTGCTGGAATGCTATACCTAACGTGAAAAATGATGTTAACAATGAAATGTATTTTACTATGATTACACCATCTCCAATATCTACAACAAAAAAAAGAAAAATTCCGCAAGGAGCTTATAATATTACTGATCTAAACAAGACAATCAAAGAGCTCATCACAAAAGCTGACGGTGTGGATGATAATTTTGAATTAGCAGCAAATTATAACACATTGCGAACCAGGATAACTTTGAAAGATATAGTAATCAATCTTGAACCAAGAGAAAGAAGTATTGCACAACTGTTAGGATTTACTGAAAAAACTTACACTGCACTTGATCAAACTATTACATATGACAGTGAACTGCCAGCAAATATAACAGAAGTAAATACAATATTAGTATATTGTTCTATTGCTTCTGGTTCTTATACATCAAAAGGTAGCAAAGGTCAAACGATTTACAGTTTCTCACCTGAAGTTCCGCCAGGTTCTCTCATGCAAATAACTCCACAACATATATATTATCCTTTAAACGTTGAAGATCAAATATCAAGTATAATAATGCAGTTGACAGATCAATCTGGAAAACAGTTACATGTTAATAATGAAGTTGTAACTTATTATTTACATCTACGCGAGCAAAAGTAAAAATTATGCAACATTAAATATAATGAAACAAAGAAAAAAGTTTATCGAAGAAAAATAGTAGGATGATTTTTTGGAAATATATTCACTAAAGTTTTTGAAAATATTCCGGGTATAGCACGTAAAGTTGCACCAATTGCTATTGACGCTGATAAAGCTTTTGCAACTGGGGCTGCATCTGCCGCTGGGACTGCGGTGGGACAAAAATTAGCTGATAAAATAAAAGGTGATCCACCAACTACATCTGAAATAAAACAAGTTATCTCAGAAATCGCTCCAACAAAAGAAACCCAGCGAGCTATGATAACAACAACAAAAAAATTATTATCACCAAAGGGCGAGCAGATCATACAAAAATTAATATCTAAAGTAACAGTGCCGCAATAAAATTTTATATAATCTAATAAAATAAAATGTCTGTTAAAAATTATCTCGAGTTAACAGAAACTTATGACATCGACAACGATGTGACAGAATTCGAGTTTGTTGAGTACCTTGATGAAAATTCTAACGAACCAAATAAAGCTGGTATTAGAACCTTTAACACCAGAGACGAAGATGTATTTCTACTGCCACAAAAGGCTATGTTAGAAGTTCGTGGTCAGATTATGACAGTAGCCAATCCACCTGCTGCAATTGCAGTTGGAACAGAAGTAGCTCTTATAAATAACGGCTGGTGTTTATTCAAAAGTGCTAGATATCAACTGGCCAATCAAACTATAGAAGATATTTCGAGTCATCTACAAGTTGCAAGTACAATTTTAAATATTATTTCGTTTACAGATGATTACTCAAGATCAACTGCAACTAACATGATGTGGTTTAAAGATACTGGACGGGGTATAGCTGAATCAGCTGAATTTTTAAAGAGAGGCGCTATAGTACATGATGAAAATGCTGTAATTGTGAGAAATTTTCTCATTGCTAATGCAGACGCGCTAGGTATTTCCGCACCTACTGCAGATGCTAATGCAAACGCCACAAGAGTTTCTCTTATAACAGCTTTTAATAATCTAAATATAACACCACCAGGAGCAGCTGTAGATGGTACTGCGATGTTAAATTTACTTCTTAACACACTTGACGTGAGAAATCCACGTTATAACGAAGGCTTTGCTAGGCGAAGAAAACTTGCAGCAGGATCACGTCAAATTACAATGATGCTTCCGCTAAGTATGATTTTCGGCTTTTGTCGCGATTATGATAAAGTATTTCGCGGAGTAAAACATACTCTTATTTTAGATCGAGCAGACCAAAACGATTGCTTGTTTAGATCTGGAGGGGTTGATGTACAGTTTATCATAAACAAACTCGCTTTGTGGATGCCACGTATAACACCATCAATCACTAAAATGTCAGAATTAAATAGTACGCTTGATAAACATACAAACAGAATTTACTTTAAGCAGCATAAGATATATCAGACAGCGGTTCCAAATACTACTGACTACACATGGAGGGTCACAACAACATCAAGCGAACAACTGCCGAGAAATATCATTGTCGTATTTCAACAACAAGCCCGACGAGGTAACCAACAACAAAATAATGCAATATTTGATCACTCTAATGTCAGACGAATATACGCTAGATTAAATTCAAAGCAATATCCAGAACGAGCTATCGAGTGCAATTTTGCTGATGATGCTAATAAAAATATTTCTCGACCGTACATGTACCTGCTTGACGCAATACAAAAATATCAAGATGTTGAAGATGGAATTCAAATATCAGCAGAGGAATTTCGTACGCTTTATCCTATATTTCATTTTGATGTTAGTAAACATAGCGAACGAGCTGTAGACAGCACAGCGGATATTGAAATTACCTGGACACTTGGGGCGGCTCCAGTGGATCTGTTGTACGTATACGCATTAGTGATTAGTGATAGATTTATCACGGTAGATTCTATTGGAGGTAAAATGACAGTTCAAGTTTAATCTACAGTTGTTATATAAAATGACAAAGTATATTGTAAAAGAAGTGTATTTGACTGATGGCCAAGTTAAAAAATTAGTAGCTGCTATTGCAAAGCGAGAACAGGTATCATTAAAAATCAATCCTAATATTTCTGATGGTGTTTTAACAAAATTAATGCTAACAAAAAATCTAGTAAAAAGTATGATCGTAAAAAACTTTTGTTTTAAATTTGAGTGCTGCACAAATGACAGCGATGGCAAAAGAAGGTGGTTTTCTTGGTCCAGCATTATCAGTATTAGCTAGCACAATAATACCTAAACTTTTGCCGGTGTTGGGAACATTAGGAATAGCAGCAGCGTCTGAAGCAATATCTGGCGCAACGGAGAAAGCAGTCAAAGGTAATGGTATCATTCGTGGAAGTGGAATAAAAAAATTGTAAATTTTATGTAAATGATATATTATAATGCCACAAAAGAAAAAGAAATCACCAACACCAAAATCATCAACAAAAAAAAGAAAACAACAAAAACAAAATCGCCAACACCAAAATACAAATGCATATGAAATCAAACAAAACAAGGAGGAATTATTCCGATCGCTCCACTTTTGGCGGGACTAGCGGGAAGTCTGCTGCCAAATCTTTTAGGAATCGGACGTGGTCTAACATTACCGGGAACTCGACCACCCCGTTGAGTAATTTTGATATCATTGATAAGTTAAAAGCGGTTCCTGGATTTCACGAAGTTTATTCTAAAGATGAACTTGCAGCAATAAAATCTCCGTCAGCTGTAAGTTCGTGTGTTATTAATATACAAGATTTCAATGACGGATCCGGCACGCATTGGGTAGCAGTTTATAATAATAATTATTTTGACTCGTTTGGACTTCCACCAAGCGATGTAATAAAAAAGTATATGAATAAAAAAATTTAAAAAGATATATTATTCATCAAATCAACTCCAACCTGTTGGAACGTCTGCTTGCGGATATTATTGTATTATGTTTATCCAACAAATGAGCAGAAATCTTAACTTTTTAAAATTTATTTTACAGTTTGACAAGCATCTTTCTCACGCTAATGATGAGATCGCAATAAATTTTATCTAAACTTAAAAATAGAATAATGTCAGCATACTCTCTCAAGTGTAGAACTAAAACAGAAAATATTAATGAAACAACAGAAAAAACAAAAAACAACAGGATAATATTAAAAAGTTTTTGTGCAGTCTGCGGAAAAAGAAAAAATATGTTTTTAAAGAAAGTGTCCCCAGCGACAGTATCCTCAGAGATGTCGCCAGCGAAAAATTCGCTAGGATCTGGTTATCCTGATATTATTTTAGTCGACGACTAAAAATATAGAATGATATGCAACTGTGATTCTGACAGAGATTTATGTCTTGAACAAAATAAAATTGTCGCATACTGTCAATGTTGTAACAACAGAGAAATAATAGGGTCAGGTATAGATATACATAAAATTATTGGAAAATTACCAAAACCAAAAGGCGGTTGGACATTGCCAGGTCATCGGTATACTGGTCCGTGGAATCCGCTAGATCAACAACTAGATGAAAACGACAATCCGTTGCCAGGCCAAGAGCCTTATAATCAAGTGGATGCAATAGCAATGCGTCATGATATCTGTTATCGTGATCATGAAAACTCAAAATCAGATTGTGATAAAGTAATGTTAGACGAATTACGTGATATGGAGCCAACAAATCTACGAGAACGTTTTGATAGAGAATTTGTTCAGGGAATGATAGGAGCAAAATATAAACTCGGACTCGGGGAGTCTCGACTCGGTAAAAAAGTATACGATGATCTTGCAGTCGAGCTGCACAGACCTAAAAAAAAAAGTTCCCACGACGTAAAGTTGTCGCTAATGGTGTAGATGATATCTGGGCAATAGATTTGGTGGATGTATCCAATCTAGCTCAGTTTAACGTTGGCGTTGATGGTGCTCCAAAAAGGTATTTGTTTAATGTTATAGATGTTTTTAGCAAATACGCTTTCAGTGTACCTGTTTCGGATAAGACAGGGACTTCAATGACTGATGCGCTAAAACAAATAATAATGAGTGTAAAAAGAAAACCGAATAAAATCTGGACTGATCACGGATCCGAGTTTTTTAACAAAAAGTTTGAACAGTTTCTAGAACAAAATGATATTTAAAAATACGTTACAGGAAACGAAGGTAAAAGCGTTGTTGTCGAGAGATTTAATCGCACGCTAAACGAAAAATTACACAAACATATGACAGCTAAAAACACCAACAGGTACATCGATGACCTTTCTCAAATCGTAGGTGAATATAATAACACGAAACATCGAACCATCAAAATGACACCTAAAAAAGCTATTAAAAATCCAATATTAGCAAATGAAAACATGTACCGCAAACATAAATTTAAGGTTGGTGATAAAGTTAGAATTTCTTTGATGAAAAAGGTATTTGCAAAAGGATTTACTCCAAACTGGAGCGAAGAAGTATTTATAGTTGATAAGGTACTTTTAACAGTACCTGTAACGTACGTTTTAAAAGATCTGGCAGGGGAACCGATCGTAGGTAGTTTTTATGAACAAGAACTACAGAAAACTGAGCAGGATGTTTTTGTTATCGAGAAAGTGATTAGAAAAAAAGGAAATAAAAGTTTAGTCAAATGGCGTGGGTATAGCGATAAATTTAATAGTTGGATCCCAACTAAGCAGATTATGATATAATGCTATTATAAATTAACTCATACTTTTGTTTGACAGATTTACATTTTACTGGTTTACATAACGATATTAGATACTGCTTACGATCGTTAGAGATCGTCATTAGATTAAAAATTTTAACGAATATGAAATCGAATTTGATATTTTTCTGTCGGCCTGGAATCTTGATATTTAAGAAAGGTTTGATTAGCTGCCAAAACAGTTGTTGTTCGGCAACGGTAAAATTAAATTTTATTATTTGTTTAGCAATGTGATACTTGACATTATACCGTTTAGTTGTT
Source organism: Potamilus streckersoni (assembly GCA_016746295.1). NCBI lineage: Eukaryota > Metazoa > Mollusca > Bivalvia > Unionida > Unionidae > Potamilus > Potamilus streckersoni. Next base: position 376,397 of record JAEAOA010001153.1, read on the forward strand.
GATCTGCTGTAATTTGATCTGTCAGCAACAGTGACTCTTTCACCATCATCATCAGATTCATTGTTATACAAAATATCATCTTCACTATAACCAATAGATTTGTCTATAAAATCTTTGGAAAATGTGACCTTATCGCTGGTGACTTTGTCGCTAGTATCTTCTTCGTAGAGTTCAGCAAGTCGTTTCATCAAGTCCATTATTATAATATATTTTCATCTAATTTATTATTATAAGATGACTGATGAGATAAAATATCACCAAAAAGTTAATATAGTAAATTACAACGAACTAGCCGAAGCGGTAAGAAAATGTTTGTTGGGTTATAGTGTTGATGTTATTGTAATCCAAGGTGATTCTCATAAAATATCACTAACAGAAGCAGAAAAAATAAAATTAATGAAAGTGCAGTAAGGAAGCTAAAATTTAATTACGATGATATCATAGCATTTGCTCATCATTGCTTGACTAAAACCGAATTACAAAATATTATTGATCATCATATCTAAAACCAATTCTAGCATTGTATTCTCTTGAAAAAGTTGATTTCAATACTCCATCAGCTACAAATTTTACGACTGCGGGATTTATCTTATAATGCTTTGCCGCAGCTGAAATCGATTTGAATTTGATCTCCTCATCCGTTTCAAGGTTTTTTGAAATAACAGGTTTTGCTGGACATCTAAAATTAATACCACCACCTCGTCCTTTTCTTACATTTTCCTGTTGGGTAACTAGTTCTAGATTTTCCAATCAATTGTCAGTCTTTACGTTATTGATGTGATTAATAACAAGACAATTGGGTATAGATCCGTTGAACACCTCGTAAATAAAACGATGACCATAATAATTAACTTGATTTGGCGATGTTCCTCTAACAGTTACTTTGATATATCCCATATTGTTCATAGTACCAAGAACTTTTTTAGTTTTTCTGTTTCTTATAATACCACGATCGTTAGCCTCGTATAAATCAAAGACTGGATGCGGCAATAACTCATCTTGTAAGGATAAATTTTCAATGTTGTCATCAGTGACTTTACCGTTATAATGATATACACGCTGTCCCTCTGGAATATCATCGCAGAACAACGTGTAAATAAAATCTTTTCTAAACATTGCAATCCTCTCGGCATTATCTCCCTTTACACTAATATTATAACCCGCTGACGTTAATTTGCCAACAGGTATTCTAGTTTTAATGTTAATAACCTAACCTAATACATTTCCAGCGTATAAGTTATACTTTGGGTGAATTTGATATGCTTCTTGCTCTCGTGCACTTGTCAGATTTACTGTCATTATATTATAGGTAATATTTTTTTACCTTTAATTGATTTTTATCGCATGCGCAGTGTGAGGTAAAGTAATACTTTGGGTGAACTTGATATGTTTCTTGCTCACATGTGTTTGTTAGATTTGCTGTCATTATATTATAGGCGATTTTTTATCTTCAATTGATTTTTAGCGCATGCGCAGTGTGAAAAAAATTATTAATTAGATATTACATTATAATATAATAATGTTAAAATTACGTGATATAGCTAAGAAAAGCCTTATGGGAGAACCTAATAAAATAGCGACTGCTTTTGCAGGTTTTGATAATAGTTATCAGTTTGATAATCAAATTGTTTTAGTACATTTTAATGCAACGAATCTTTACCACCTACTACAGACAACTGTAAAACGTGAGCTCGAAAAATATAAAAGTATTAGATTATTTGTGCAATATCATGTTATATTTTCAAAGTTAGTTATAACGGAAGAATTAACTAACAAGGAAATTGCAGAACCTTATATTAAAGCAAAATCAAGACGTGCTTTGCTTGGGACTGATCTGTTATCACTATCTGATGAAATACACCAAGAAATTTGGAACAAAATAGAGGAATTTAGTCAATTAGGTTCGGGTTGGAAGTTTGAAATGATCAAAGGAATATTGTTTCACACGATGAAATATAATGTATTACGAGGTAGTTCATACGTCGACCTGCCACCAAAAATAAAAAGTAAAAGATGTTGTATAAACATCAAAAACGTAGATAATAAATGTTTCCAATGGGCTGTTCTTTCCGCACTATTTCCAGCAGAAAAAAACGCTACTCGTGTTGAAAAATATATCAGTCACGTGTCTAGATTAAATTTAAAGATATGAACTTTCCTGTGGCAGAAGATCAAATACCAAAATTTGAAAAGCAAAATAATGTTTCAATTAACGTTTTCGGACTAGATGAAAAAGAGGATGTATACCCGAGATATATTTCAGAAAAAGCTTCACAATCGACTATAAATTTACTGTACTACAAAAATCATTACGTTTGGATTAAAAACTTTAACGGACTAGTTGGTAAACAGTACAGTAAAAATAGGAACAAAAAGTTCTTTTGTTACCGCTGCTTGCATGGTTGTGCTAACAATGAAACATTACAAAAGCATTTGCAGTACTGTAGTGATGTGCAAAGAATAACAATGCCATCTAAGGGAGATAGTGTGTTACAGTTTGTCCATCATAATCACAAACTAAAAATTCCTTTCGTTATATACGCTGATTTTGAGTGTTTACTTCAACCTGTACTTGGCGTAGAAAATAATCCTAATCAATCGAGTACAAGAAAAGTTCAAAATCATGTTCCGTGTGGAGTAGCGTACAAGGCAGTTTGTTGTACTGATTCGAGATTATCTAAACCGATCAAAATATATCGAGGTAAAAATCCAGCTGTTTGGCTTCTCAGGCAGTTGATTAACGAAGTTGATAATATTTCTTATCGTTTGAAAAAAGTAACGCCAATGTTAAAATTAACACCTCAACAAGAATCCGCTCACGAGCAAGCAGAAATTTGTCATATTTGTGAAAAAGCATTTGACGATGACAAAAAAGTACATGACCATTGTCATTTGACTGGACAGTATCGTGGAGCGGCTCATAATCAGTGTAATTTAAAATTTCATGCTCCAGATTTTATTCCGGTTATTCTTCACAATTTTCGAGGATATGATAGCCATATTATAGTAGAAGCTTTTGGTGATTCTGATATAAAATCTCATCTAAAACTCGATAACATCATCAAATGCATCCCAAATAATTTTGAAAAGTACATGTCAGTTACGCTAGGTAAATTGCGTTTTATTGACAGCCTGCAGTTTATGGCAGCCTCGTTAGATGAGCTAGTGAAAGGTTGTAGTAAATTGTCATCGTCAAAAGCTTTTTCACAAATATGACAACTTTCTGCTTGCTCGTGAGCGGATTCTTGTTGAGGTGTTAATTTTGATAAGAGACTGTTTTGGAGATAAATTTAATCTACTAGCTAAAAAAGGAGTTTTTCCATACGAATACCTCGACGACTGGAGTAAATTTGATGAAATATCTTTACCTGACAAAGACAAATTTTACTCACAACTTAAAAATGAAAATATAACTGATGATGAGTACAGGTATGCACAAGATATCTGGAAAGAGTTTGATTGTGAGACTTTTGGTGATTATCATGATTTATACCTGAAAACTGACGTGTTATTATTAGCAGATGTTTTTGAAAGTTTTCGTGAAGTGAGTTATAATAATTATGGACAAGATCCTTGCTGGTATTATTCTGCCCCTGGGTTGTCATGGGATGCTTTGCTAAAGTTTAGTAAGGTAAGGTTAGAATTACTGACTGATGTTGATATGTTCAATTTTATCGAAAAAGGTATCCGAGCTGGTATTAGCGTGATAACAAAAAAATATGCTGAAGCAAACAACAAATACCTGAAACAGTATAACCCTGACCTTCCTTCGAAGTATATAATTTATCTAGATTGTAATAATCTTTACGGTGGTTCGATGGCAGAACCAATGTTTTTTAGCGGATTTCATTGGATCACGGTTGATCGATTTCTATCAGAGACAGAAAAAAAGATACCCGATGATGTTTCCTATTTCGTTGAAGTTGATCTTGATTATCCAAATTCGCTACACAAATTACATAATGATTACCCTTTCTGTGCGGAATCGATGGTAATAGATTATAGTTTGTTATCAAAAGAACAACAAGCGTTAGCATCACCAAGGCAACATTCCATGGTCAAGAAACTAGTACCAAATTTACTTGATAAGAAAAATTACGTTTTGCATTACAAAGTTTTAAAACAAGCAGTCGATGCTGGTCTTGTGTTGAGAAAAGTTCATCGTGTACTAAAATTTAATCAGTTGCCGTGGATGAGAGGTTATATTAACTCAAACACTTCAAAAAGGGCTGCAGCAAAAACAGAGTTTGAGAAAAACTTTTTTAAACTGATGAACAATTCCGTTTTTGGTAAGACGATGGAGAATATTAGGAAACGCGTAAATATCGAAATAGTTAATGATGTCAATCGCAGAAACAAACTTGTGTCAGACGATGATTTTGTGAGCATGAAAATATTTAATGAAAATCTTGTTGCGATACAAAGAAGAAAAACAAATCTAAAACTAAAAAAACCGATCAATGTTGGAGCTGCCGTGTTAGATTTATCAAAGTGGCTGATGTACGATTTTCATTATAATTTTGTTAAAAATCAGTGGCCGGCTAGTAGATTATTGTTTACTGATACTGATTCGCTCGTATATGAAATCGAATGCGAGGACATCTATCAAGACCTGTACAATAATCGACATCTGTTTGATCGTTCCGATTATCCACGTGACAGTAAATTTCATGACGACACAAATAAAAAGGTTATTGGTAAGTTTAAAGATGAAATGAACTCGAGCGCTATCAAATACTTTATCGGATTACGTAGTAAAATGTATGCCGTATTATTGGACAATAATAAAATAACGAAAAAAGCAAAAGGTCTGCCTCGTGATTTTGTTAAAAAGTTTATGAAATTTGATGACTACAGGTATGCGCTTGATGGCGGTGTTAGTTTTATGAGAGCTATGGCAATTCCAACTAATCATCATAAACTCGAAACAGATGTCATTATCAAACGTGGATTGTATAATTTTGATGACAAACGCTATTGTAAAAATGGGGTAGATACATTTGCCTTTGGGTATTGTCATGATGATAGACCTATACTCGACATTATCTTTTCCAACTGAAATTTTATCTAAACTTATAAAATAATGTTTGAAAATTTGACAATGACAAATAGCTACAATAGTAACATCAAATATCTAATGATGGACGGTAAACAATTGACAGTTGAATTTAATAATGAAACATCAGTTATATGTTTTAATGGAATACGTGACAAGTTAAAACTTTCGCTCATCAGATCTGATAACAGCGTGTATTTCAATTATCTCGAACAATTGTATCAAAAGTTGCTAGCAGAATTTAAAAACTTTTACAGCCCCATTAGCCAACAAAACTATACTAAACTCACAATTGATCTCGATCGGTCAAAGGTGTATTTTATCAACAAAAAATATCCTCTGAACAAACCAGAAATGAAAGATCTGTTTGAGTCCCGTCGCTGTGTGAGCGGTAAAGTAAAATTTAGTATCTATAGTCGTGATAGTGAAGTATTTTTAATATCAACAGTTGAAACATTAATCAATGGTAATGAGATATAAAATAATATCATTTTCATTCTAATGCCAGTTTAATTTCCACCTTGTTAACTGAAACGTTCTAATACACAGTTTAATTTTCATCCTGTTATCTGATAAAAAAAAATTTGTGGTAAAACCTATTTGCCGTCTTTAGAATAATCATATTCCACGCATGCGCTGTTCTAACAAATTCGTCACTTCTGTTGACAGAGCTTATCGCATTCCAACACCTATTGTTTTGTCTGGTTACAAAATATCTGTCTACATAGTAGTAGTATAGGGAAATGAGGTGTTTGGCGGGGGTGGGGGAGGAGGTGTGGGGAGTAGGTGTCATAGGGGGTGGTGAGCCAAAACCCTCATTTTCCTCTACTACTGCGTGAGTATTTTTCGATCTTTTTCAGAGCCAGGAGATTTTTTTCAAACAAATCCCAGTCTCTCCCATCCGAAAATGAAATGATCAGTCCTTAATAGCATTGAAGGAGATTACGAAGCTCATCGGACACACAGTCGAGCCGGCAAAATTGACATAATCTCTCACATCTAGTCATATTTTCTATCTTCCCTTCTTCAAAGACATACAATGAATGTATGTTCGAAATGCATTGGTATTTGTATTATAGTGTTTATTTAATAAGGGAAAGAATATGTCATTTTTCAGTTTTCATTCCAGTTGTCTATATCGGATAGCATCCAGTTAAAAAGTGGATGAGTCGAATGTCTGCACAAATCGATCGAGAGTTTTTGTCTAATGATTATATCTAAGTAGGATTTATTTGAGATAATTTTTTAAACCAAAAAAATTTAAGTCAGTTTTCTAAAAGAAGTTATTATATTCTCAGTCAATTTAAGTCTGCCAAGATCATTGTCATCATTCTATAATTTGCGTGATACAAGATGGAGATAATGATGCAAGATGCCTGTTTTATTAAACATTAATGCTATTACTGTTTTTGAATAAATCCGATATAGCCGATAAAGATTTTAAAATGTGTCGATAAAGCCACATAAATCACAATAAAATACAACTATACATCTGTATAACAAAATAAGTTCTGCACGCAATTGTTCGCGAAAAATTTCTCACCGTGTTCATTTGACTAGTTTTCTCACGATGCGATGCTCATTTGTTTATAGAAAAATAATTATTATTTGAGAAGGTCTTTGTCATGTTTTACTTATAAATTGAGCAAAAAAAATTTGCACACACACCCCTCAAAAAGCCCCAACCTTTCAAGGTTTTTTTTTTAAAGCGTGCTAAACATTTAACACCGTTATCTGATCAATTCTGGGATTTTTACCCATCTATTTGGATACAGTTTCCTAAACACTTTAATATCTGGTAAATAGATCAGGAAAATTTAAATAATGAAGACTCTTTATTGCTGTTCGCAATACTTTGAAAAGCAAATGTAAGAGATATAAATTAAAGAACTCGAGGTACAAGTCAGGAATCTAACATCCATTTACCTGAAATAGCGGATTAGATGTTATTTGACCTCTTCTTAAGAGAAATTTTTAACAAGTGGGAAAAATTACAGATATGTATTAAAACGTTATCTTACAAAAAGTTAATAAGACACCGTCTTGTATCTTCAAGGTTCTCTCTTTGATCTTAGGGCGATTACAAATGAATTTGTCTGAAAGCGAAATCAACTGTTGGATTTATGACAATATTTGCCTACATCCTGCATTTCCTGACAATATTGTGATGTTCCTCAGATAAATGAAACAGTGTTAGTTATCAGATAATTCCAAGCTTATTTATTCAGTTTGGGTTTCTGCGATGGAGTAAAATTTCTTTTTATTGAACGATGATAGAAAAGATATCCTGTGGTATTGGATGTGGTCACTAATAAAAACTATACACTTCTTAGCTGTTTTCAGCTTGGATCTTGAAGCAAAGGTGCTTTATGTGGTATATATCGTGGTCATTGTCTTTATTCTGGAAAGAGATGCGGGAATCAAATTATTCAAGTGGTCCGATTAAATAATATTTTTATATCTGAGAATTAAATCCAGTTTTGTACATATTTCGTGATACTTTATTATATGATTGATCTAATTGGCAAGCCATACAATCTGAACTATTTTATAGAAAACTAGAATTCATAGATTGTCTACCCTGTGTTGGCAACTACACACTCTTTTTTAATTGTTTTATTAAAGCATCTCGTTTATGGGTACGTTACTGTTTCATACAAATGCATGAAAACAAATAATATATCCTATTCAGAATATAGATGCCAAAATCGTAAAGAGAAAAGTCTAGCAATGAGGTTACAGCTTTAAGAACTTACAGTACAGCTGTCTCAGCTAGTTGCAGACCGGTATTCAACTATTCTGTGCTAGCCCAAATTGACGTCTGCGCCTATAGTATTTTAAATTATTAAAACTTATTAAACTGCGCTTGGACAATGCTACTGCATATCGAAAAGCTAGATGGCAGCCAAGCTCAACTTTAATTGAAAGATTACATTAAAATTACGCTTGTTTCTTGAGCCATATATGATAACACGCAAAGTGTGTGGGTAGTTTTCAAACCATGTTAGTTTGAATTAGGCAGGACAGGAAATGAGCATTTTCTGGGGAAGAATCAGAGGCGAAAACAGAAGTATAATAGTGAACCATCTATTGCCATCTGGCAACCAATGCTAGTGTTTAAAAAACCTGATGTAGATACATATGCAAGACACATTTAGGAATTTACAATAAACTTCAGGAATAACAACGAATAGTTAGAATGGTTGTATGTAAGACAGTTGCATCATCTTGAAATTAAAAAAAAATAATTAATTTGTTATTTCATGCTGTTTTAGAAATATTGTTGGAAAGATCAATTCAAATGAAAATTGTCGTTAGTTGATATACTAAAACTTCTGTTTCAAACGGTGTGTAAAAGCTACGTCAGCCACAGCAATTCCAGTGACAATATCAACAACCGCACTTGGAATAACAAATTTAGTAATAGGTGCTGTTTGTCCTTCTCCAGTCCCTAATAATACATCTGTTCATCTTCTTCACCGTAATACGAAAGTGGTATTTTTTTCAGTTTTTTTTTCCATTTCCTCTAAAAGCTTTACTTTACAACATTTACAGGTGACGTCATCCTGATGTACTTTAAATTGTTCCATTTCTTAGAAGCTGAATGTTAGTTATTACTGGATGTGAGTGAAAACTCAATCTTCAGAATCTCTATATCTGCCAAGTATAAAATGTGTACTGATTTGTACCTCATCGAAAATAACGTGAATTTGGTTGATTTTGTGGCAATTCTTTGTAATGGAAGGTTTATTGATGTACCAAAATTGGTAAACGCAAAATTGTGCTCTGGAAATATGCATAGTTGATCTTGTAATTATGTGACGTCCCGTTGCGCCATTTTCAATGAAATATGAGATACTATACCCTGGGTATTGTTATTTTGCTAAACAACTTACAAACTAACTTGCATTAATTTTTGTAATATTATTTTCTTCCGTCTTTTTGTCGTTTCATTTAATACACAAATTCCAGTCGCCATATGACGTTGTTTAGGTTTACCAGTATGCAATGGGATGCTTGTGTGCATAATTTACTTTCACTCTGATCTTCGTTTTGTGATCGATACAAATTCACAAGACGTGGAGATTTTTTTCTCACTCATTTTCCAGTGCAATGCCTTTTACAACATCACATGTCAAGGAACTCGTTATTTTTCAAACATTTTCTTTTGGCTTCATAGTGCCATCTATGTGTACTATATTTGTCTTGTACTTGTTGCTCGTTGCCAACTGTTAAACGGATCATCATAATCCTTTCCTGTAAAGAGCACCTATTTTTCCTTTTCCATTCGACGAAAAGTTGATAGTGATTGCCACTGACATGTATTGTTCAATCAAGCGTATAGTTGGACGTGTACTGACAAATTGTACAGAGCTCAGCATTTAGGTACGATGCCAAGTCTTATTTGGTGCACAGAAGTTCTCAACAATGTGGCAAATTGTTAAAGTCAAATCCTTACAAATGTACTATATTGTTACATTCAAGGTCTTTCCAAAAGACAGTTTATTAAGTAAAATACTTAAAAATCTACTAAGTTGTAACATTCTATTTTCCCCAGCAAAAATATGCAATGCTATAAAAATACTGGATGCTGCGTACTTTATTCTGACTTAGCTTAATAGAAAAGAACTAAAATGTGCACAGAAAATGCTTTTAAACCATTGATTGATTGTATACTAATTACATCATTCTGTATCAAATAAGTGGATGTGAAGCAAGAACTATATTTTCAAAAAAGTGATATTAGCATTTTGAAGTTCTTTCTCAAAATTATTTTTCCGGTAAGTGAAAATAAGATCGGCAGGACTACCTTCAGCAAGCGTATGCTGTTAATTTTCATAAAGAATTAATATATATATATATATATATATATATATATATATATATATATATATATATATATATATATATATATATATATATATATATATATATATATATATATATATATATATATATATAATTTTATGGAAATGCTTTGAAATAATGTATCTAGATGCGTTCTGCAAGCATTTTTACGAAATGATAGATGATGCTTCAATATTTGCAAATTTCGACAATATGAAATAACAATTGGAACACCTTATGCGTTCTAACATTGTTTAGAATGCAAGAAAAATTTTTAAAACCAATTGAAAAAGCTATGGAATTAGTGTAATCACAAGGCGGAGAGCTACTTTATTCTATCTTCGCACGTTCATGTTCAGTATACACATTTTTTAATTTTAATCAACAACCCTACAAACTAATGTTTAATGAGTTTATGAAGCAAATTGTACGTGAATGTTATGTTGAATCAGGTTAGCCAAGGACTATCTAAGTAGTTCACATATGTTGTCAGGCAGGTTATATCATATTCTCGGTGCACCTCCAGCACAAGAATTGTTGTCAAGCAGCATTCTCGTTGTAGAGATGATACGTAGCTTTTAATGTAGACATATCGTATAGGAATAGAACATCGCGAGATTAGGACCCGAACTAGGAATGAGAACGACTAGTGAAGGACTACTTGAAAATCATTACGCCACACCTTGTATTTGGGACGTGAATAACTACAGTAGAAGTACTTGAAAATTATTACGCCACACCTTGTAGTTAGCGTGTGAACAGCTTGGCTTATGTACGAAAGCTTTACTAGGCCGCACCTACAAACGAGAAAGATGTTATATATATATATATATATATATATATATATATATATATATATTTATATATATATATATATATATATATATATATATATATATATATATATATATATATATATATGTATGTATGTATGTATGTATGTATGTATGTATGTATGTATGTATGTATGTATGTATGTATGTATGTATGTATGTATGTATGTATGTATGTATGTATGTATGTATGTATGTATGTATGTATGTATGTATGTATGTATGTAGGTATGTATGTATGTATGTATGTATGTATGTATGTATGTATGTATGTATGTATGTATGTGTGTGTGCTTGTGGATGGATGGCAGGTTACAGGTTACTCCTTTTATCTTCAATAATTTTTCTTTTAAAAATTTTGAAGAGTAATTAAAATATTGTCATTTTACTAGATACTTGCATAACCCAGCTTTTAACTCTGTTTTTATTGCGTCGCTTTTGAACTTTTTCTGCAGCTCATTTATTGTGAACGATTTGTCAATAACATATTTATGTGATACTTGTAAAATAAACAGCATGCGATAGTGGCCCAAATTCAACAAATTTTCAACTGTTATTGCAATTGTAAGATTAAATTTAATCGGTATTCATATGAAGGAGCACAAATTTTCACACGGCTTTGCAGCAATCTTTTACTAATGGGTGTATCAAATGTAAGAGAATAACGTGTGCCTTAGATTCTTTATGGTATACAGGCAATCACAGAGTATTAAAACGACAGTACTAGGACATGAAAATTAGTTTCTGTTCAATTATGACATAATACTATTCGATGTTTACTTTGCTTGGTGAGAGTGGTTTTACATAGTTTAACAAAAATGAAAAATCCTGTTTCGTCGATTACGCATTATTGTAATCAGGTCCATATTTATTTGTTAAATTCCTAATATTAAATGATAAATTCCTGATATTTACGAAATAGAAAGGAATATTTTAGGTAATACCATAGAATCTTTTACATTAAAAGCATTCTCACCTTTCCACGTCACAGACGACACGACCGCTCCTGTGGCCAAGTGGTAAGAGCGTCCGCTTCGGATGCAGGAGGTCGTGGCTTCGAACCCCGACCAAGTCATACCAAAGACATAAAACTGGTACTAACAGCTACATATCTCCGGCATGGTGCCCCAATGCTAGACATCACTATGAACTGCCGCACTGCAGACATCGTAGAAACATGACTGAAAAATTGTTAAAAGCTACGTTAAAATTCCATATCACACAAATCAAACACACAAAAAATAAACATTAGGCAATGAGATCATCAGTTAAGAATTAGCAATTTAAATTTACCTTAATGTACTCAAGGCTAGATAAAGCTTTCCTCCATTCAAAAATACAAATTAACAAGGTAAATCATTAGTTATTTTTTATAAACATTATATTATTAAAAACTTAGTCCGTGGCCGGAGGTCAAGAAACCTTTGACATTGAGGGTTTTTTTTGTCGACTAGTCACAAACTACATTACATCAAAAAAGTTACTGTTGATTGGCTGGAAGTTAAAACTCAATTTCAAAATCAAACTCATACTTTTATAATGTCCAGGCCACATCTTTTTGAAATACCGTATTCATGCAATTTTAAAATCGATTAAGACAGGAATTATACAATATTGGTCTTTTTATAAGTAGTCTTAGCAGAAAAAAGTTGGTCCGACGAGAACGTTCAGATAAAAGTTGGCCCGACAAGAACGTAGCAATTGCAATCTCAGTTGTCAAGAATTCCAGTTTTACATGAATTAAATTGTTGCTTTCTCTTGGGTCCAACTTCTGTCCACCATTTCGTCTCGTGTATTTTTGATAAATTGTATGGTTTGATAACCTGAATGCTTTTTTTGGCATTTTCTGTTGATACATGTTTTAGGTCGTTATGACTTCAGTTGGGACCACGCTTTTTTGAACCGTTATTTGTATTCGAAATTATCTTCGCCAGTACTGTCTTGTTATATCAAGTAAAATGAATTGTCGATGTCAATTTGATTTCACTTACAAGCGTTAAACTCAATGAAATTTGTTGCATTTATTTGAATGTATCTACAACATTATATTTGTCTTGCTCGAGAAACACACTTTTGATCAGCTGACCCTACTTCTAACTCCCAGCCGAAGAAGGTCAACATGACCCAATTTCAGTCTGTCATGCTTTTCTTTTCTGTAATTGGTATTTATGTGCATCTCAAAAAGGACTACAAAAATGCTATGTAATATGGTTGCTGTGGCTAATATTTCTCAATGTAGTGAACTTTCTCATAGAAGTTTACAAGTAAGTCATACAGCCAGCTGTGTGATTATTTGTTATTTGCAAAAATAGCCTTCTAGCTCTACTCCATAAAGCTGTTCCTCAAGGAGACGGCTACAGTTTGATTTAAAACGTCCAGTGTTGTGTACGTGACGTAATAATCTCTCTATTAAGTCAAAAGTGGCTGACCGGGACTGTGTTTAGGAATCTAAAGCCTTCAGTTGCATACTATATTAATTCAGAATCATTTATTTTGAAGCTTAACGGGCAGAAACGATGTGCGCACAAACACCTCCCACGTGATGGTCATTTTTAACATGACAGTTTTATCTCTCATACTTCAGTGTTTCTTTGAATTTTTACTAACCAGTCCATGTGTCTACAGCGTAGTTTACTACCTATTAAAATATGAGTGGCAGTAACCTATATGACCTTAGATGAGGTATTTTCTGTACGCTATTGATTGCAACCTGATTTGCAAGGTCAATGCAACCTACGTACTACGGCATTGTTAATTTCATTGGCCTTTAATTTGCGTAAATCCAAGCTTAAATCAACGCTGGCTCCACACAGTATTATGGTTTGTCTGCACGTTTCATAACATTTTTAGCCCATGTTCGTTGGTGGATGAAGAGATAATTATTTTAACGTTATATAAGAAAATTACATAAATGCGGTATTTCTAGATTACAAGGAAAAAGCTACATATTCAAACCTCTGACGCCTTACATCAGTCACTCTATTGCTGTTATGATGCGTATACTTTAATAAATATATTAAAGTTACAACACGTATTTAAGGCGTGATTGTGAGATACAGACAAACAATGAAAACAAAAAACAGATACTGCTCTGTGCTGATGTGCCTTACAAAAAATCAAATATTACTGTATTTGTGTTGATTGTCTTTCCAAAAACTATTGCTTTATTAATATAAGTGTACATCACTAAAAGTTATTTCATTTTCACAATCATGAAAATACCTATTTTTGTTTTTTCCTGCTATTAAAACTGTAACAATGCACAAAGGTCTAAATTAAATACAGATAGACAGCTTTAATGAAGGTTTGATGCGTGCATATATAACAGGTGAAAATATGTTCATAGATTAGTGCAGCAAAATTGAAATTGATTTATGACCTATCAGAAATATATTTCTCAATAAATAACGATCGCGTGACATTCATATCTCTGCAAACATATGTTTAACATGAAGCATGACCAAAGAATATCTGATATATTCTGGTTTACCAATAGATGTTTAACTTAATTGCCATCGCTCTATTCATTCAAACGGAAAGAGAAGTATGTTTGAACTTAAGGCAAATAGTATTGTTAATTTTTATACCACATTTTCCAACGTCAGCCAGCGTAAATCATTAATACGGTAGAAGTATCATTTTCATACATAAATTGGATTGAGAGATCTAAATCTCTTCCTGGAATTGGACATTTACATCGCTATTAAGACCATGCTTGATTACTTGGCTTGTAATTGCTCGCTTGACCAAATGATGTTAGGTCTCGTTTAACGACTGGAAGATTCCGTGCACAAGTTGTTATAAGCTCCTGAAATTATTTTCCCCCTCACGTGTGGAAAGGTAATGTTATTAATGTCAGTTTTAAAATGTCTATACCCATGCATCTCTGCGTGCTCCACGTATGCTGATTTTGTTGTACTAGGCAATGCATTTGATAATTTAATACTGTTAGCAAATTAAGGATGCCTTGTTAAAGTATTACTGGTTTTATTTGACGTTGATGAACAGCATTAACGATTACTCTTGATGGCTGTATTCATTATCATCGTCAACTGCATGAATCACCATTACTGCCTTTCGCTATAATTTTCTTATTACTGAACCATTCTTATCATTTATTTGAAATAATTGTAGAGAATCACATTTCTCTTACGAAATTGCTAAATTGCAGGAAAAGAAACGCATTAAATTAAATTGGCATATGAACATAAGAGCAACACATCCCGATACAAAATTATTGAGCATTTTATCTGTAAACATATACTATTTCTGGAATAATTTATCAGTCACTCGAATTGTGCCTTTCAATGAAATTAGACTATTTTTTGTTTTAGCAGTGTATTTTTAAATATTTGTATACGTTAATTTTATATCCTTAATTTTATCGTAAATATTGACCGAGCGGTGTCTAAACCCTGGCACTATTCCCACTAGAAGTCATACGTTTACCCCCAAATTTCCGAAGACTTCTATACAGCTTCAGTTGTAAGTTGGAAAGCCCGATGTGTCCATTCTATATCTAAATTTTACTCTAATCAATGTAAGACCATATTATTCACCACTTGCCAAACATCCATCAACCGCACATCCGCATATTTTCTGTACCGTCAGCAGTTCAAACCGTAGAAAGTCTACAACTATCCCTAACACAGGGAACTATTTTAACTACGCCACCTTAAGCCAATCAATCTACCGTTTCAAGGCATATAACGCCAGTAAAAGTACATCACATTTGTCACCATGGCGACATAAACGGTATCTTCCGAGTCCTTTTTCATTTATTCCATTAGGTAATTTACCGGTTTCATACCGTAAATGTGCCACTGTAGCCACAACGTTCAAGGTACACCCTTAGATTTTTATTAAATACTACTATAGGGTCACTCATGCGGATTGGGTCTGAATTCGCTACTCATTGACAATGGCATCATGGAAACTCACTAACACATTCTCTCCATGACGTTTGCTCCTAGTAATTGGCTAATTGCTTCGGGCTAAAGAATATTTTCCATTGCACCGAGTATCAATAATCAAATAAGAAATCACACAAACCTAAGAATTGCTTAAACCGCGCGCTATAACCAAATGCACATCTCCTTAATTTTATTACAATATGATATGCATGGCACCAAAGTGACCTTTACCTGGGTCCCAGTATACGTATGCATGATTTACCTTGTTTTAGAAAGTGACGCAAGAAGCTATACACCCTGTTTCTACTGTAAGCATTTGTATCCACCTCAAAAATGATCACTTCCGGTTATATCAAAGAAAATTGAATGCATGCCAAGAATGTAACCCACAATGTCTATATTGAAGTAAATATAGGCCTACACGTTGTGTAGCTGTGAGGGTGCTGTATTTTAAAGTGGCATCGATATTATTAAATTACAAGATATACAATTACTTTGCAAAACGCTAAACTTGGGACCGACACCAGCAGATTGGGCAGTATTTCTGTCATACTCGCTTATCCTACCGTTTGTTTGGACTCATTACCTATTTTGAAAACGAAAAACATTAATGATATATAAAAAATGCACAAACTTTGTGTGTGTATATATATATATATATATATATATATATAGATATATATATATATATATATATATATATATATATATATATATATATATATATATATATTGTCATCTTGTTCGCGTTTGAAATTCAACGGCAACTGTCGTTGTCAACAGCTATTGTTCATTCTCGGATTCCAGAACAGTCGATTTTCAGGAAAAACGTTTATCTGTATCCAGTATTTGCAACGTCTAGTTTAATCTTTCTAAAATCAAATTTGAACAAATTAAAATGGTGTAGCTCATAAATGTGTTCTAAGAAATGTAGCCTCAAAAGTTACGGACATTGTAAGGAATTATTCGAAGCTTTCACAGCTGTTGTTTGCAAAACAAAATAGACGCGCTAAGGCAAATAAGGTGCTGTGCTAGGAAAGAAACTTCTGTTGGGTTCCAAACGTGCAGCAGGTAATCGTGTTCGAGACGCCCTGGTGACAATCAGATCAAAAGTTATAAATTAATGAATGAAATGACTAAGTAGTTTATTGCATTTATTATACTTGGTGATTTCTGTTCATAAAATCGATCTCGGGTTACAAACAATCTGGAGGGTAGGCGAATATTTTACATCATGATTGTCCAGTTTAGAGATAAGTTATTCTCATGGTAATAACACGCGAGGTCATTAAATCAGGTTCAAATGGAATAAAGCGTTCGTGGACAAGGCAACTTAGATATTGCTAAAGAAAAGATAAGTTCAAAGGTGTGTACAATTAACTTTATTTAAAAAATGAAATCATGCTCCTTTTTGGTATATTATTTATAATTTGAATCTCCTTTATAATAAAACAGTTTCGTATTATCGTTTATCACTATTGAAACTTGTTATCAATATCTTTATAAAAATAGAATGTGTTAGACACACCACGATGCAATCGAAGCAATGGGCTGTAAGAAATATACCTTTGAATTCCAATTTTTTTTATATCCAGGTGAATTTCCAAAGTGTCAACGTTTCAGTATATGTATATGTTTAATTTAGTAGAAATATAATTTGGTGTGTTAAAGTAGCTTAAAGTAATACAGACGTTATTGTTAATCAGTATAGTTAGATAACAAATCACAACATAGTCATCAAATGATGTCAAAACAAGAAATTCACCGATAAATAGCCGAGTAAAACACATTAACAACGTTGCAGCTATCATACAAGATATTGTTGTACTTCGATTAATGGTCAAACATGGCAGGTAACGTTCTTGTAAAAATTTATATTTGAAGTTTCTCTACTTTTTCCTGATACACCATGAAAAGCTGAAAGCAAAAACGGCATATATAAAAATTACGTTTTTTGACTTTTATTCTGGCACAGTTCTTAAATGCCTAAAGAAACAGAATGCTCTTGTCCGTGATCGACTGAGGTAAATTGCGACGAAGGTGGTGGGGGTGAGTATACTGAGTAAAATAATAGCACATAGTCTATAAATGTCAAGTGTCAATTAAAGTCTTCAAGAGTATTTACAGCTTAAATGGATTTTTATCCCTCGTTAATGTGCGGAGGCCCGGGACGAGGATCGAAAAGTCGACAAAGTGTTTGTAACAAAACCAATGTTGTCGTAAGCATGAAAGTGGAGACTGTAAATTCAAAGAATTGTTTTACTGTAGCTTTCATGGCTTTGAAAGAGTTATTTCCAATGGTTTTACCAACTTTTGTGCATTGTTTCTGTTGATTTGGTATTTTTTTCCCGCTTTTGGTACAGTTAATGTATTGTTTAGCGCCATTTTTCAGGATTGGATTCCTTTGGTAAGAAATCAAATAGGACGTAAGCAAAGCATGTCGCCATTGAAGTAAAAATTAAATGTATTTAAAGCTACTTTTTCATAAAATTAATTGTAATCATGTTGATAAATTTGTTTCAGGAAAAGGCATGGAATATAAAAAAACTTGAATACTTTGATACGATTTTAATTTATTTTCTTTTTGCCAAACGTTGCATTGCACCAACGTATGCATGTGTCAGATTTTTGGTTCTAGTCCCTAGGTAACTGTGCTGGCCCTAAATAGTAAACAACAGGGAGGATGTAATGATATTTAATGTTAAATCATTTACGTGGCACTAATTCATATTGTTTTCAATCTCAAAGTTCATCTTTGCAAAGTCTATTTTGAGATGACATCACATCGACTTTCCTCTAATCATACGTTTCGTTATTTACTAGGGCTTAGAAAAGACTTAAAGGATTAATGTAAAGCAAATTTAAATTCAAATACAAGGTTATCATCAATAAAAAAGTGAAAAGTTTCAATGAATTTAAATTTTTTTCAAAGGTATTGTTTGCAAGCATTTGTAACATAGTATAAGTCATTAGACAATCAAAAGAAAATTTATGGAAGCCAGCTGGAATTCTAGGACAATATGAAGACTTATATTGATTTATATTCATCCAAACTGGGTTTAGTCTAGCATCTGGCTCTGGAAAGATAATAAGAGTCCATTCATATAGTGTATCTGTCACGTGATAGCTAACCCGTTTGACCTGTCCGCACTTATTCCACCGGACAGGATACATTTAATAATGCCCATCATAATCGAAACAATTTGGATATTCGAAGTCAGCACCTGTCAAGTCAACAAATGCAGCACAGCGGTGGATTGTTAAAATCGTTTACCGGATCCTGATCATAATCAGATTATTATGGTTAATAATGGACGATATACCCATGATCATGATTCATATTGAAGGAGGCAGTCATGACGCTGGCTGCTGGGGACAATTATCGGAAGCCTGCCCACCGTTCAGAATACCTTAAATATTTCTCAGATCTTTACAAGTCAGATTGCTTTTGCATGATTCTACCCTGCTATGGAGTAAACATAGCGCGTTGTTTTCTTGGCAACGTTGTAGATATCATTGCAATGTTACAAAAGATTATAATTTCGTTATAGATATATGTCTTATTAAAAGGTTGGATTTAACTGCTCCTTCATGAATAAATTTTCAGTTTATACCGGAGCTGAAAAATAAAATTGCCTTACGTATTAGACGTCTCGTCTAACAATCAACGCGTGACATGTCTAATGTATGGTGCCACAAGTTGTCGATCGGTTTTGTGCCAAGATAAGGACTGACTGTTATAGAAGCCAAAACTGAATTATCCGCGTTCAAATGGTTGATCTGAGAAGCTGTCATATAAGATCTACAGATGCAAGAAATTTACACCCGACAATACAAATAATGTTCCAGGTAATAAACCTCTACATCGGTTCAGAGGAAAGAGAGAATTTAGTACGCAGAGTTGTATAGAATAGGTTAGTAGACGTAAGGACAAGAAATCGAAATATCGTTATATGATTATACACTATGCATTTGTCCACATTGCTTTTTTGTTGTTGATTTGACGCCATTTGTTCAGGATACGATAGGCTAAACATGGCGGCCAGCCAGCATAACTGGTGGAGGAAGAACCCAGAAAATGCCCCGATAAAAACTCACCGACACACGGGAAGCAACATGCAAGCTTTCTTATATAGAAATATTGGCCAAGCCAGATATTCCAGGACACCCAGAGGTCAGATGGCAATGATTGGTAAAGGCGGGCGCTTTAGAGTGCTCGGTCACCCTTGGTCCCTGTTCTGGGTGAGTTGTGTGTGTGTTTGTGTGTGTATGTGTGTGAGGGTGGGTGTGTGTGTGTGTGATGGGTTTTTAAGGTAGCTTTATCAATTTTTCAGTTATATCGCTACGATTTATGCACTATGGCAGTTTATAGTGATGTCTAGCAATGAGGCATCATGCCGCAGACATGTAGCATCATGTCTCACCCAGTCACATTATCTTGACACCTGGCTGACCAGTCCTAACACTAACCCCTTGATCGCTAAGTGCCAAGCGAGGCAGCTGTTAGTAACATTTTGATAAGTCTTTGGTACCGGAATGAGATGAACAAATCTGTAGGATGCAAGTTTGTCCAGTTACAGTTCATAATGTACATGTTGCTGTACTATGAACGTATACCATTTTCTATTCGAGATCTGAACAATAAAATCACCTGCGAAGTCACTAGATATGATAAAATGATTTTGTACATCCATAAGTTAATGGAAGATAAGTTTGATAAAAATCATTTAATAAAAATATAAAACATAAATGAAGTAGAGCAGTATACGACAGAATGAGAAATACAAAGTTATAGAAAAATGCAAAAATCTTACCCGGGCTGATTACCACTTGGACAGATGTCTTCTTTTATTTCTGAATACATTTGGCGGATCTTCTGTCATCTGATTTACTATCGTATTTTCAAGAAAGGGCCATTACTAATTTCCACAAAATGTGAAGTCCCATTGCATTCACCAATAGTTTCCTGTTCTCAAGATCTTAAATGTTTGATACTGTTTGTGCAACCGACTTGAGCCTTTAAAGTGTTTTTCTTAAACATTTTCGAAATGTGTCATATTTTGCTGACATAAAATAGCATAAAATGTGGCATAACTTGCGAAGATAACTTATAAAATGTGGCGAAACTTGCAAAGATATCAAAGTTTAAAATGTGATATAACTTGCTAATATAACACAGTATAAAGAAGAGATTCGTTGCCACAGTTTCTTTAATCTAAGATTACTGCAGCATACAGTTTAACATTTTGTTTCAACATGGTTATTTTTTGTTGTTGTAACTTATTTTGGGGGAGGGTAATCACTACAAAATCTAATAATTTTAATTATATAACGGTTGATGTGCAAAGCATTTGAAATGGCTAGCTTTCAAACTTAATTATTACTTAGAATATTTCTTTATTAATTACAATCTTTTGTTTTAAAAAGAATAAATTTTCATTGAATCTAATTTTTGCTTTGAAGCTCAATTTGAGACTATATCTGATTTTGAAGAACCAAAAATACCAAACGTTTTGCTGGAATACGTCATTGTTTGACATCCGAACACTCATCATATAAAAATGTGGATGGGTGGGAGGGTGGGTGGGTGGTTGCGTTTTTGGTTTTTAACGTATTTTAGTTATGTTGTTACGATGTCTGCGGTCTAACTGTTTATAGTAATGTAAAGCACTAGGACGTCAAGCCGCAGAAATGAAGAATGATGTCCCACGCAGCATCATCATCCTGACACCAGGCTGTCCAGTCCTAACACCAACTTCTTAATGCTGAGCGCGAAGCCAAGCAGCTGCAAAACCAAATATTTGTAAGTTGTAAAAGTTGATAACAACTAACTGCAATAAATGCTATTTTCTGCAGTTTACATAGTACCAAGCTTGATTGAACTATTATGAATATTTCATTTTACTGATCTACATTCGCTGTGGCATGCTGGTTACCACGCCGAACTCGTAATCCAACGGTTGAGAGTTTGAAGCCTTCCATCATGTCAGTCGCGGAAGGATGCTGCAGGGTGTCCTTTTGCAAGGAACGTCAACACGATACAACAAACTTCATTCGTCGCTTAGAGATGAAACATCGAACAAACAAGCACAATCAATTAGGCAAAACCAGAATGTTATTACATTCATATTAGCAGACTAAGGTCACGCCTTACTCTGAGTTTATGAAATAATCATAGACATCATTTACCGCGATGTCAACGACAACTGATTGTCACGCAGGTGCAAGGGCAATGTGCATCATAATTAGCACTGACGTATGACATTCAGGTGTCAAAACACTTTTTCATTCCCATAAATTAATCAAATTGACTATGTCATTGAATAATTTCTTGAAAGGTACAGCGTAATGAAATACTGCCCTGGCTTCTAAGATAATATTTGCCTTAATAAAAAGAGACATTCTTGTGACTGGTATGTGACAGGTCTAAATAAGTTTTTTTTTAGTAAATGGCTTAAACTGTTTAATTTTACTGTACCATGCCTTATTAGGGAATCGTCTTTGTGTTATCTTGAAGTTTAAACAGATCAGTATTAGGTACATTCGGACATCTCACTCAAAAATCACGTGGAACAAGATTTATGTTGCACTATTTCAATGTACATTGGAAACTACATTAAGAAACTTAAAAAAATGCTTACACAGAATTCTACCAAACATCAAAAATGTCAAAGCCGGATATGTGTATATGACAGTTTGTGTTATGAAATTTAGTTCTTCAACAGATTTGTACGTACCCTCTACCCTCTCTCTCTCTCTCTCTCTCTCTCTCTCTCTCTCTCTCTCTCTCTCTCTCTCTCTCTCTCTCTCTCTCTCTCTCTCTCTCTCTCTCTCTCTCAAAAATGTTGAAAACACAGTCTTTAACAAATAAACTTTACGAAAGTGTGACTACTTTGAAAGCTTGGTGTCTATGTCGATAAATCATTTCTCTGATGAAAATTCTTTAAAGCTAGTGCACTAAATTTAAATAGCGAAAGTTTCATCTACCAATAAAATATTCCCCCATTATCGTAATTAATATTGGAAGAAACTAATTACACACTTTCTTGTTTACCCTTTTAACAAGCGTGCGAATGTGTTTATGATGAACTATAAATTAATGCCGGGTGAAAACACAATATTTATAACCTCAATGTTATTTTAATATTACAAGTGTTTATAAACTCTTAGATAGATAAACATATGAGTTTTGTTTCAAAGAAAAATGCACAAGAAGATATCTAACTAACATTGAAAGAAAGATTTAATTCTAACCCTGTAAAACTGGAATTAGGCCCTTGCTTTTCTCAGCAACTACAGAAATATCTCTATAATCTGGCATGGCAACGAGTCCTGCACGGAATAGCTGAATTCGATGTGATTTTTCTAGAAAGAAGTGTTAACTCGTAGCAAAAATATAGAAAACATGGCACAAACAAAAGTAAATACATTAAAGTTAAATTATGTAGTCTATATACAGATTATTTGAAAACGAATATCAGTGTTTTGTTCTAATAAAACATTTCAAATGTTATCGCTCTGTAACCAAAATTTATCTTAAGAGATTAATAATTACAGCAATAATATTAATTAAACTAGACTGGTGTTTGCAAGTAAACTTGATCGTTACAAAGGAAAAAGGTTAATGTGGGAGATGGCAAGTATTTAATTTCATTCTGCATGGGAAGGTTCATAATGGTCAGGTTAATGTGGTGACAAGTTCCATACACAGGTGGTAATCACTGATGGATATGCATCTGTGTGCATTTTCATGGGTCACGTGTTCCACACTTACCTTGAGCAATTAACTGCAACAGTATACGCCGTCTTTTTAACTATCCCATCCCGGCAGGTGTTGATATGTTGCAATATTATACCGCCTAAACTGAGGCCCATTATATTTGTTTAATAGGATTAGCAATCGAACACTACCTAAGCTAAAGAAACATTTCATTCATACACTTTAACTTTATATAATTTATCTGGGACATTTATTCAATTTATCCATCATGATATATATATATATATATATATATATATATATATATATATATATATATATATAGAGAGAGAGAGAGAGAGAGAGAGAGAGAGAGAGAGAGAGAGAGAGAGAGAGAGAGAGAGAGAGAGAGAGACTAAAGAAGTTGGCAAAAGTGCAAAAGGTAGCAAATTAGACACTGGCGAAGATATAACCATTACATTTAAACTACTCAGAAAAACTTCAAACACTGTATGACAAGAAGACTCAAGACTAGTCTACATAGAGAATCAATAAAATGAAACAGAATTAGGCAAAATAAATTCACAAAAAGAAAGAATAAATGAAACTTTTGCATCTATTCTAATTATATATGAATATGGTTTTGGGGACTTCGATTGTCCTTTTAAATCAGAGATCAACAGGGTTCATGTTTAATGATCTAAATGGATAAAGGTTAATGACAGGTCAAAGACAGCACAAAATTTCTGCGTTTTTAGCGTATTTATTAATATTGTCTAAAATACTTTTTTATGAGGTAGACCATGTATGGCTATTGCCATTCATTACATCAGATTTTCCCAATATTCCAACCAACGTTTATGACATGTAAGCTACTTAATACTTTCTTGAAAACTGTTCTAAATCGGACTTTTTACTTTTAAATTATCATTCTTTAATTGATCCGTGGCGATTATTGAATAGTCTTTTATCCTCTTCATGCGCGGAGCTAAATGAAATATGTGTTGTATGAAATATGTATGAGTCTCAATATCACAAGCCTAAACATCCGTATGGAAAGAAGGAATGGAATTTTTAGCTCTCCAGTACTTGATTCAGTATTTTATTTTGTTTTAACGGCACTATTAGGACATCAGTTTCATCATCAAAAGTCAATGGCAGCTATGTGCCATTCCCTTCCATTGACATACCAAAACAACCGACGTGGGCTGGTCGAGGGGAGGGGGTAACGAGCCAACCATTGGGCTACGAGTCTACCTGCTAAGTTTCGCTATTACCTAGATAATACTTTTCAGTCTCTTCACGTATGTTTATATCATATTTTAACTAATCATGAATAAATTTCGCACCTCATCTTTTGTTTGATTTAATTTACGATGAGACACAACAAGGTCCAATATTTGAGATTAGATCTTTTACCCTCGATAACATTAAATCTTCTCGTTATGTTTTGACACAATTGTCTTATTCTACTTCAAGCAGGAACAGTCGCCTAAAGTTGGAATCTATGTAATAATAACGCAAATACAATGCAAATGTTATCGCTGTTTAACTTGAAGCACATAATACTCACAATGGACTCCGTTTTCGTGTTTCATAATTTATCTTATCCCGGTTGAAAGAAAATAATACTGTGCTTTGCAGAACAAGATTTATTTTCTTATAAAGGCGTTCTTATCACTGTCATTTATTCCTTAAAGAATGAAATTTCAGCTAGATTATTTTTTTCATGTAAAGCAGCATTTCGTTAAATGAAACGTATAATTGAAAACATTGATCCTCTTGCATATGTCTGAACAAAAGCCTTAACGTTGATGCATGAATGATGTATTTAAACATGAAGATGGGGTAGTTAATAATAAAACAGTTTTCTCACTTTTTATATTCACTCTAGTTGAAACGACAAATTTAAACAGTACTGAAAGGGGTAAGTCACGAAATAAGTTATTGTTTTTGTTGGGGTTTTTTTTTTGTTTATTCTGTTTTTGTTGCTTGAACATTTTCCCTGGAGGATTCAGCTTTGGCCATTTGTGAGTTACTTTCAGTGTTAAATATCCCTGAGGGAGAAATAGTTTTAATGACACTGTGAAAAAAGGCAGATATATTACCTGCACATTTCTATGTAGCGAGGATAGTACATTTTGATGAGGTGCATGCACATAGATAAATGGTAAAAGTTTAATCTGAGCTGCATTTGTGCCGGAATAAATTTTAAGAAGTGTACCATTGACGGAAATAAAACAACTCAAACAAAAAACGAATCCAAAGGAGAAAGGCCAAATAGAACAAGTTCTGAATGGCGAGTTCTGGGAGAAAACGCTGTTTGAATAACACAGGTTAAATTATCCTAATCAGATGTAATGAATAATTAAAAAACTAAAGTTTGGCATGGCACACACACACACATACACGCACTTATACACATACACACACGCACACAAGAATGCATGCATGTATATACATGACTGAGTATGATAAATAAAATGTTACAAGCGATCTGTTTGTAAGATTTGAATCGTATTTATTTACACCGTTTCCATTGTGACAATGTGCTTTCGATTCCGCACGAAAGAGTCCGTTTCAGTAATGATGGTTCCAAACTAAAGACTGTTAAAGGACTTAAATTCCACTAATAAAACAATGTCGCTTTTTTCTCATTTACAACTTGTATAAGCTGTCAAA
This sequence comes from Potamilus streckersoni, assembly GCA_016746295.1. Taxonomy (NCBI): domain Eukaryota; kingdom Metazoa; phylum Mollusca; class Bivalvia; order Unionida; family Unionidae; genus Potamilus; species Potamilus streckersoni. Next base: position 402,428 of record JAEAOA010001153.1, read on the forward strand.
ATATTCTTTTTTCATAAAATATAACTTACATTATTAACCAATCCTGGCCAGCCAAACCAAAATACAGTAAAACTTAGATTAGATTATCCGTCAGGTTGCGGAACCGACACCAACACGATATAAGAATAGACGGATAATAGAAAATGTACATTAAAAATATTACACAATAGATCGGGTCATTATAAAATCATACTATCTACATATGTACATGGAGCTGCTTTTAATATTTTGATGTACATTGTTCTAATATCATAAACAAAATTAAAAAAAATAATTGTAAAGTACATAATTACTTTTATTTTTTTAAAAGCCAGTCACTTTCTTTTGTTGCCATACTTCTTGATTCTTTTGGGAGGCAATGTTACGAATTTTGCGCAAAAGTGACACTTGCGTATTGTCTGCATCTTCCTGCACCTCGAACCACTCAATGCACTTAGACAGCATAGTTTCGGTTTCACGGTGGCTAATTAATTTTGCTGGTCTATTGGCAGTAAATTTTTCTTCTTCCTCTTAAGTTTCAGATTCATCCAAGATTGTCACTTTTTGCACAGTTTCAACGTCATCAAAATTTCCTAACCTACGTCCTTTTTTCCATCTCCAGCCAATTGTTTACTTCCTCCGTCGAAATGTTTTCAAAACCAGGAATATTCGAACAAAACTGCAAAATGTTTGTTTCTTTGGAACGGTTTCAGTGTCAGTTTTAGTGTCAGCTGAATCAGTTTCAGATCACAAATTATTTCAGCTTCTTTGGAAGATCATTCCAGGCATCAGCGACATTGAAATTTGCGTCTTTTATGTGTAACTTTACCACAAACTCTTCCACGCTCAATTTATTTTCTACCTAAAAAAATGTTGCTGAATGAACGTTTAGCGATAATGACGTTTCCTACTCTCAATCACGCCTTGGTCCATAGGTGGAATGAGAGATGTGTTAGCCGACAGAGAGTGACGTGATATTTTTGCCATCATCGCTCTTTAAAGCTCATATGAGATGAGTAGGCGCATTGTCCATCAGTAGCAATATTCCAACGAGAATTTTATTCATCTCAATGACTTTCTCAATTATAAGAGGTCTCGACAACGGAATTTCTTGGCAGCGTTTTTGAACAAACCATTGAAACATTACAGTATCCAACTGTTCACTTTTAGCAAGTTTCGTTATTTCATGGTTTCCATTTTCTAAACATGGTTTTCAGTTTTGTCTGCATCACGCTTTATGTAATTTACTATAATTCTATTGTTATTTCTATTTCATAAACCGATGCTAGCACATTCACCTTTTCTTATTAGATTAATTATTTCAATTTTTGGGGATAATCCCAACACTGCTCATTTACTTTTCTCGGCTATTTCAAAAAGCTTAAGAGCGCGGTGGAGTCGACCGGTACGACAAAGGCAAGAAAAAGAAAAATATTATTTTGTTGCTTTTTTTGGTCTGTTTACAAAGCGTTCCTTTGATTCCCTTCTAGAACGGTTCTGCAAAAGCTAAAACCTCTTCATGCATTTGAGGACTCCAGGGGCTACTGGATATTGAATCAATGGGGTCAAATTGACATGATGAATTTCAAATCAAAGTTGTTATTTGTGGTTTTTCTTTTAAACATATAACTTTTAATCTTTGTAAAAGTAACAAGGCGTGAAAGGCTGTGAATGTTATTATTGTGATATTTATTGTATGGTTTTAAAGATGAAAATTTCGTTTTTAATAATTAAGACCAAACTTTGAATATACAGTCAGAACAGGAAACAACTTAACATATGTAATGGATTCAGGGTTCTAGCCCTTTGGGAAATTGTCCTATAGGTTGCAAGAAGTTCGTGGTTTGGTGGTGGTGGGAGGAGATTGGGGATAGGCAATAGTGAGTCATCTAATTTGCACTTGCTCCAGTTGATTACAGTATGAAAAAAGATATCATTTCCAAAGGCGGAAATTTTCAGACGGTTTACCATCGACTTCCCTCTGGTGATAAATCGCCCTGTTTAGTAATAGTTGCTTGAAATAGCCATTCTTTAACCTTGTTTTGAAGTATAATACCTGTTTCACAACGCATATGTGTTGAACAATCTAAACAAACATTCGACAAAGGCTTTTTTTTCCTCTATTCCTTTCAACATTTCGGTTATATGCAACTATTTATTATTGCATCAAACAGCCGACATTGTTTTGTCATTATAAAATAGTCTCGATATATGTTTGATCTCTTGCTTTTGATGAGCATTTTATTATAAGGCGGTATTAAAATAAGTCTCGCACCTGCGTCAGCTCTCATATATGCGATCTCATTTAGTGCAGCTGGTATAAAATTCTGCCTCTTCATGCACAATCATTTCCTCCTCTTGGCAACCTGCAAACCACACAAGGAAACTCGGACTGCTCCAATTTTACCAGATCTTGATTCCTAACATAGTGAACGAATCGGGACTGGTTTCTGGAGAAAGTTCGCATGCGTGCCCCAACCTCACTCGTATGTGTTTACAGACGCATCATATTCTGGGCGTGGCTCTCAGAAGTGCTAATTCTTCAGGATTTATGTTAATAGAAAGGTGACAATCCAGTGTACCCTCTATACGAATCAAAACTGCGAGTTTATGATAAATAAGTAATCTAGTTTAGGTATGCAAAGTGTAGATTTAGAAGAGCAAACATGTAATGGAATGATATACCAATGCAATTAGTAAAGGTTATGTGTTTGCACAGAAAGACTTCGACTTTCACTGCCTTTATAGCTCAAAACTTTCTTAGTCATGATCGTAACTTAAGGTGAACTATGAATGTATTTTAGCACAAACAGAAAATTTAATTATAAATATTCATTTCTTCATCACTACTGACACTTGAAGTTACAAAGATTGTACCATTTATGATTACATTTTCCTGTGTCATGCAGGATCGCAAATATTTTTGTCTTCTCTCGGCTGGGTTACAACGATTATGCCATTACATTTTTATGTGCCATGCACATGTCATGCATGAGCAGAAATATGTCTTCCCTCTCTGCTGTATTATAAAGATTATACCATTACATACGCACAACCAGAAATGTGTACTCTCTCTCTCTCTCTCTCTCTCTCTCTCTCTCTCTCTCTCTCTCTCTCTCTCTCTCTCTCTCTCTCTCTCTCTCTCTCTCTCTCTCTCTCTCTCTCTCTCTCTCTTAGCATACTATTTATTACATGTCTTCACGTGCCATACACGAGTCACGCATGACCAGAGATATTTATTATCTTCACACTCTACTGGAAACAACGATTATACCATTACATCTTCATGCGCCTATCACATAACTTGCATGACAAAAATGTTTGTTACCTTCCCTCTCTATCGGTTAACAGAAATTATGCCATTAAACAGTTATGTGCCATACCTATGCCATTAAACAATTATGTGCCATACCTATTCCATTGGCGAGAAGATATGTTTATGATCATCCTTCTACATTGGGGAACAAAGATTACGCCAAGACTTAAGTAAACATTTGCAATGTCATACATATATAGTGTAAAACGTATGATTTTGATATAACCTTATTGAAAACATGATTATATTTAACATTTTGGCCATTATAATGCAGCTAAGGAATCGTCAAAACAGAGGCGACGCATCCTCTCATTATCACGCTCAGGAACGTTTTGAAACTTGGAACCATTTTATTTCTTTTGACCCTTTTACAAGTTTAGCACTTTATTGCAGACATGTGTTATTTTGTCATTCAAACTTTCATTCATGTCGGATAAAAATAGAGAGTTTATTAAATGTTCACATTTATAGCATTCAGTGCACGGTGTGTACGTATCGAATCATTAGGGTGGGCTGCGTTGTTGTTGCCAGACAATATAAGAACAGTATGCTGCATCACGCAACGGCTTATACTTTACAAAGGATAAAATTTGCTAGCGGTCTATTGAGTTTCAAGAAAAGGAAAATTGTATGACGGCTGATTGTAGATAGACGGCGATTCGTCAGTTTGAGTCTGTTATTAGTTGACCATTAAAAGTCATTTTATTTCGAAAAAGATGACAATTCGAAACGTTAATTACCTGTTAAAAATGGATGAATTTTAACAAATTTAAAAAACTTATTGCTTAAAATTAGTAGTGACAGTTATCAATACCCAGCAATTCTCATTGTATGTGTGTATTATATTTTTTCCTTTTTTGATCTTTATGACCTGCATTCGTCGCTGTATTGTAGGGTTAACGCCCTTGACGGTAAAAAAATGCTAAGAAACTACTTGTTTCGAATTTTGTTTTGCTTCAGTGACCACGTTGACTCTATGATAATCTCTCACCCCTTTGCTGTGTTATTATCTTCCAGATTAAAATTTCAGGCTTGTTTCTCAACCCCAGCTAGTGCATTCTCACCATCAACCTACACCATTTCAATGTATACTATCACCAACTTGTTGCACTCTAACTTTCCTGCGAATACTTCTTACATTTACTCAACTTCGTAAAGTCTTACAGTGCTGTGTATATTTTATTTTTGTCTGTTTTAATTTTTTTATTCCATTACATGTTATTGTAATATAAGATTGTTTACTGGACTTGACCTTATTCAAAACTGAGTTCAGTTCTGTTGTATTTGATTGACTTTTTTCAAATAAATTTTTATTTCATTGATGCAAACAGCCAATGCTAGAAACATTGTATCTAGTTGCTGACCTTCTTCCAAAATATGTGTCAGTTTTTGTTAACAATTTTCAAATTTGTTATCTTTCTCAAAGTAAGAATTGTTTAATCAAGGTCATACCTATTCCACGTGACAAGTATCATGTGCCAATTGGTAACAAGGTTATATTTCTTTCCGGAAGAATGAACTTTTGACTCTCATCCGTGAATCTGTTGTTTTGCGTCTTAATTATTCGTATAACCGATGTTTTCATAATGTTTTGTCAGTTAGGCTTAAACACTTGACACGTTAAGTAGTATTGTGTTGTGAATAGTTTGGTCTTAATTATATTTTCTTCAAATTGTTTAATTGAAGTGATTCTTATATCTGGAAATGTAAAATTGCCTGGACAAAATTCTTGGATAGAGACATTTATTGGAATTTATACTGAATTCAGAACTGAAATAATATATTCTGTGATTCAACAAGAGACAGCTCAAACATATTCACTTTCTATGATATTACAGACGTCATCGCCTTCAACTTTGGATCTTATCGGGACTCGAACTTAGCTTCATTCAGAACATTTTATTACTAACACTTTTATTTTTAATTCTTGGATTATTTTTTATTTAATTCGTAAAACCGTAAATTCTCTTTTTCCTTTTTCTTAACTCTGTATTCGAGGGAAATAAATTCTTTGTTAAATTTTACAAAGCGTGTGATAATCTCTCTATTCTTTTACTTACGTCAACAGCTCAGACTCGAAACAAAAAATTAAGATCTCTTCCGGAATGAGAATTTTGCTAAAATATTTCAGAAAACTTTGTTTTTGATATTTACATTCACCCGTTTCGGAATGTTTTAAATCCTAATTATTATTCCACATTTTAGAAAACTTAAGTGAAATCAGCATGCTTTTAACAATGTCATTAAAACTGGAGATCTTTCTTTCAAATCCTTTCCAGGAACAGTTAGATTTCTCGAAAAAAAGATGAATTGCTTCAGTTTTCCAGAAAATATTATCTTTCTGAGGCAATCACGTCTCTATTGAAGCAAGAAATAAAAATTATTTTGGTTCAATATTTATTTGGTGGAAAAGAATGTTTTGGATAAAAGTGCTTTGGTTTCGATCAGTAAGCCTGTATCAGACTCTGACATAAAAGTAAAGAAATTGAAATTAAAATACAATGTGGAATTAGAGTTAAGAAAGCATGAACGTCGGAAAGAAAAAGAAACAAATGCAAATACAATTAGATAAGAACGAAAGATAGAGGAAATGCTATTGGAGAAAGAGGAGTAAGAGAAACAAAATGCAGTTGCAATGAGAGAGAGAAACGAGAGAGAGAGACAAGATATGGAATATTAAGTTTGATTAAGAGAATTACAGCTGGCAAGTGAAAAGCACATCCTCATTTTAGATACAAATTCGAGTTTTCATGTTACTAAGAATATTAGGCTAGTGCCTCCTTTTAGAAAAAGAATGGCTGATATAGATAAAGAAAAGCGTCAGACATTTCGTTTGGGGTAACCTGAAATCGTTATTGTTTGCTTAACAAAATCACCCCAAAAAGCCAAAACACTGGTGTCTAAAAAGAAGACAATTGATCCATATGACTATAAATTAAAACAGGAATATTTCAATATTATATAAATCTAAGTCTTTGATTAATAACCGATGTCTTTGAAAAATCAGGACGCCATATTAACAAGTGTAGAAAAGGCTGTTGGATCTCCTAAGTGTCGCATTAGAAGACTAATGGACCGAGGAGTCGTAATGACACTTGTTTAGCTCACAGGACTGAATGCTGCATGTTATAATCCTATCATCTGCTCAGCTTTTATTGGCTGCCGTGGTGTGTACTTGGATAAGTCACTTTATTAAAAACCTGCTTGTGTTTCTGTCTCCTTAAAGCATCGCACTTAATACAACTTATTATGATATATGTTTTAGCAGTTCTTTCTCTACGTCTTCTTACTAGTCTATGATCTTAAATTAGGTAATAAAATAGAGTGAAGACAACAAGCTTTGTAAAATGTAACAGATAGTTTATTTCCCTGGAATATCCAGTGGAAACGAGAAGAAAAAAGAAATTACAGTTTTATGAATCAAATCCAAAATAATCCAAGAATTAAAAATAGAAGCCATGTATTAAAACGTCCTGAATGAAACTGAATTTGGAAGGCGATGATGTCTGTTGTAACTTTCAAAGACGTTTTAACTGTTTCTTGCTTAATCACAGAAAGTATTATTCCAGTTTTGAATTCCGTATATATTTCAATAAATGTCTTTATCCAATAATTTTGTAGGAGCACTCATGTATTTGCAGAAGAAAAGAATCACTTGAAATTTAATAAAATAAAACTTCATCTCAAACTTGTCCTAACATAATATGTCATTTGTTTGGAGCCCGACTTAAAGTCTTTATCAAACACAACAGTTATATGTTAACTAAGACGCAAAACAGATTCCCGGATGAAGGTGAATCTTCTAGAAAAAGTAGAAGTTTGTAACAATAAACACGTTTCATCTCACATAATCCATTTATGGCCTTGACTTAACTTAATGATTCTTACTCTGAAAAGGAATATTTTTTAAAAAATGTTGTTTACCAAAACTGTCACTGATTCTCATTCAAGGTCAGAAACTAGATACAAAATACAGTCAGGTAAAACAGAACTAAACTCAATTCTAGACAATGTCAAATCCAGTGAACAAAGTTATATTATAATAGCATGTAATAAAATTTTCAGAAACATTAAAACTAATGAACAAATAATTAAATTAAATATACATAACAATTTAGGAGGATGCTAGTTGGCACTCCAGACTTTGAGGTCGAAAGATTCTGGTACAAGTGTTGTTGTTTGGCAAGGATACACATTTTCGAAAATCATTATTATGATCATTTGTTATAATGATGTTATATAGTATACCTTCATCCGAATGTGGCGGTTATTAGGTTGCCCCGTGTTTAAAGAGTCGCACGCCCTACAAACATTACAGATCTGTCATTTTATTGTTGGGAAAGAACAACCACCAGCCTTCGCTAATGATCTTCTTGTTTAAATATCCATTGATTAAAGAGGTGACACTATCGCAACGAACTTAACGAAAGTCAGTCTCCTAAAGCATGTGTTGAGATGTTTGTTTAGTGTTCGTAGTGAGAAACAAATATTAGCCATTCTAGGCACAGGAAAATGGTGTCAGAATTTATCGAATATTGCCAGTAGATATAAATTGCCATCTGGACTGGATGTTATATGGATCTTACTGTCATATGTATGGATATTACTGTTATATGCATGGATGTTACTGTTATATGCACGGAATGTATAGCTATATACATGAATATTACTGTTATATGCAACATATTAACAATATATTATCATATCGTTGCAACTACAGTTTGGAAGGTTAATTGCCATACACATTTCATGGATTTCCTCAATAGAATTTGAAATAGATCTATTAAATAGCAATCGTTTTAGTCGACAAAAACTCTCCGCCTTGTTATATAATCTAGATATTTATAATGTGACCAGAAAAAAAAACTATGAGATCCAGATAGATGCAATCGTCTTTACGTGGTTATTTACACAGTACCTCTCTGACAGCTTTACAGATAATTTCTGGTGTCTAAAACACCAATTTATATATCTTGCCAGACTATGCAAGGCAATAATTTATGATATTATTTATTTAAATTGTGCTTAGACTTCTGCAGAGAAATTAAAGTTGTAAAGTAGCTGGAATTAATAGTTCTACAATGTCAATCAAATGTACTTAACACATCCTTATCTAGTTGACATGACCCATACAGCTATAGCAAGGTCATCAGATGTTCACGGGTGTTAAGTGATTGCAAAGTGTAATGGGTATAGTTTGGGAAGCTTTCATCAGACAAATATTTCCACACAACATAACGAGCTTACAATAATTTTGAGTTTTGATAACTGAAATAATTGACAGAGTTGGAATTGGCTGACGTATGATTCAATGAAATAGCCAAATAAACATTTGCAGTACTTTAAATCAATTAAATCTTGTTACACGCAAAAGACTGGGCGGAATGCAGAATAAATAGTGGAATTAGCTAATTAAGTACTATATGAATCGTTTTGAAGTTTAAAGGTCATCTTATGGCGCAAAGATATTTATCTTTTATGAACGAAATGGCAGTTATCAAGGTGTGTGTGTGTGTGTGTGTGTCGTTTGGGTTTTTTAACGTAGCTTAAACAATTTTGTAGTCATATCGCAACAATGTCTGCAGTATGGCAGTTTATAGTGATGTCTAGCACTGGGCCATCATGCCGCAGACATGTAGTATATGTCCCACCCAGTCACATTATTCTGACACCAGGTAGACCAGTCGTAACCCTAACCTCCTAATGCTAGGTGGTATGACTCGGTCGGGGTTCGAACCCGCGACCTTCCGATTCCGAGGCATACACTGTAACCACTATGCCACGGGAGCGGTCCTGGTTATCATGGTGATAAACGTATAAAAATATCAACACAGTTGTATAGCCTTTACTTGTATCTAGTTGTAGATAAACCTGATCTGAAACGATATTCAGTCACTGAAAAGTGGTATTTATTTGGCGACACGAATCAGATATCCAAATCGATGTGAAGGTTTGGTTTGTTGGTATAGACAACACATTTGTTCAATATATCAAATTGATCTATTAATGTAACAAAATCTAACGTCTAATCATCCCGCATATAGTTGTTGATTTTCTGACCTATGCAGTACAATAAAAGCTCCATTATATTTGGCCAGTTTAAATATGTTCTCATTATATATATATATATATATATATATATATATATATATATATATATATATATATATATATATATATATATATATATATATATATATAAACCGTCACAGACTTAATATAAAGCTTTATGAACCAGTAAACCTCCTACTGACCGATGAGAATAAGAAGTCAATATAGCCGTGTAACTGGTTCATAACATTCACCAAAACAAAGCTTAATTTAAAATTAGAATCTCGTGTTGTGAACGAGTCATAAAGTCGTGAAACTTGAAAGCACTCTATAACGACACGGTTGTTGTGGAGAGGTTCTTGGAAATCAGGGGAAAACAAGTGATTTCTAGCAGGATTCACACTAGGTTAGGTTGCCTAAGTCAAGAGACTCCTTTGGCTTATTATAATACAATGATTGTTCTTCAATGTTGTCATTGATAACCGTGCCTCGTATACAACGAATGTTGTTATTCAACGTTATAATCGATTATAATACCGCATTTCATTAAACAAAGGTTGCTAAAGAAATTCATTCCGATTTTTTTTTCATGTTATCTGTTTATCATGAAACATTAACAATCTATCTTATGCATCCAGTACATATGATCAATTTTTTAAAAAAAATTAATAACACCTTTACTATAAGATTTTCTGCGAATGATGCCCATTAAAAACGTTTTAGACGATCCGGCCACGTTTACCATAAATGTAAAGTGTATTTCCCACTCGACCCTTAATTTTAGAAAGTGTTGTTTTTATAGCGCTTGATATACAAATATCAGTGTCCAATACGATTTGATTTTTTTTTGAAAATATTTACTATGTGCCAAAATTATTAATGAAGTCCTGTAAACGTCTATAGAAATTTTTGGTACCGTTGTTGTACAATTATTGCACAACATCAGCAAAAATATTATGGTTTCAAAAAGGGTCACATATTGGGTTTTAGTACCAAACAACCAGCTTTGACACTTTTATATGCAATTATCCTATCTGGAATACAAGATTTGTTTCAAAACTATTGCTGTCAAGTTATTGAATATCTGTATAATAACTATGAGATTGGGAAATTTACAATGAATACACGTGGAATCATGCATAATTCAGTCAAAAGTGAGACATATTTAGTGCAGAAGAAATGTGCGTTGGCAAAGTATGTTCTTTCGTCGATTTTTGTTCGAGCTGATCTTTAATTATACATGTTCTCTCAATGGAAGTCTTGAAAATACAAGACTTTTTGAATTATGCTTGTATAGGTACAAGGAAGGTACCATAGTTTCAAGACAATTTGGCGTTTTGGATTGAATTTGTATGAGTCTACCGTTTACGGAGAGTACATTAAGCCCTACATTACAGCCTCTTTAAATCACGACCAAAATAGGTGACTTGATTGTATGATGCCTAACAGTACCAAAAACTAGCAAGAAATGCTTTCTAAAATAGCTTTATTTTATGGCTCATTTTCCTGGCCACATAAAAAATTATTTTGCACCTAAATAAAATAATACATATAGATAAAAAAAATCTAAAAATTAGCGCATATCACAAAGAGCAATGTTTTGAAGATACAGTCGCAGAAAAATTGGAAACAGTTGGCTATCGAAATCGTAAAACGTCAAAGTATGTATCACCGTAACAGAAGATTTGTGATAATTTACCGATTACGATTTGTCTAATTAAGCACCTCACATGGAAACTGACTGAATAAACTCAAGATTTATTTTCCGTGCGTTTTTTTTTAAAGTCTTTTATCCATGTGAAATTTTCGGTATAATTACGGGTGAAAAACCATCGCATCAAATATTAAAAACATAAGCCGTGATAAAACCAAACCTTAAACTCATCTAATAGTCAAAATACAAATGCTGAAAACGACATTTTTTAAATACGTCTAATTATCCTAAACTTCTACTATACTGTGGGCATAAAATCTATTGATGTACATTTAGTACGCAACAGAAATATGCGATAGAACTACAAAAGGTAACGTCGGGTCTTTGTACTCATTTATGTGGCAGGGTCTAAGGCCCGGAAGCTAGGAATGTCTTCATCCTGACGGTTACTCTTACAGAGTCAAAGGAATACCTGAAACCTATGACAAAGATTGCCATCTCTTTGTTCTCTGGAATCTCACTTTGACGGCCGGTGTTCAGGAGTAAATTCTATACCAGCCGTTTAGTATCTAATGTTTTATGTAAATATTCTCTTGTGCGTTTGAATTGGTTTTTTTTATATGCAATCAAAGAAATCAATTCAAACGTTTGCTTGTGTAACATCTAAGCATTACAAAGGCAATTTTATCGTATATTTAGCAGATGTTGTTCGTTGTAAAATCAACTGTTCCTCAGTCTAATATTCTAAAATCAGGTGATAATTAGCTAAAGTTGTTTCGTTGCCTGGATAGTAACCAATGAAATTCTACTCGAAAGGCACGTTACTTACTTCACAAGATACCCTGCATCGAAAGAAATTAATGTATTTTCCATTTTACCACCACCACCCCTCTGCTCATATCAATAATATGCCCAATTTTTTTATACAAACGTTTATATATTGTGTATACATTGTAATTGGAAGTTTTCTATTGGATTAAGGTTACATTACATATTGTGTCAATCATTCTCTTCACACAGAACTGTACGAGAGCTGTATGTCATTAATGATATATTGCTTACATCATATTGATGTTTAATATATTACACGTAACTTTACGTTAGACTTTTGTCTGCGAATTTATCGTGGGTAAATTTATGGTAGACAGTTATATTTCAGTCTGAACACAAAAGTCAAACTCCATAACATATTTTTGTCATATGTGATGCCAGTGATTGGTCAATAGCTATTGAATGTGGTTTGTTTTTGTGTGAATAATGCAAATAATTTTATCTGTGCTTTGAAAAATTTTACACATAAGGAGCCTCCCAATTAGTCAAGAGATTTCACAAAGATAAACTTCTGAGCAAACGTAGGAGAGAGGTTACAAAAGAATTCAGTGTTTCACATATTTGGCCAAACACGATTATTGAGTCAGGATATCCCTCACAAACTTTAAAATCTTTCTCATTGAGCCTAGAGATTGCCTTCGTTTGAGATTGAAGTGGTTTCTCGAAACGATTTATCATGATTCTGAAATTAAAAGTGTCTTAGCAGACTGTGAACAAGTGAGATACTTACATCGCACACGTTTTCAGCTAAAATACAAGTCGTATTTTGTAACCAAACGTAAACACCAATCTACCGAAAATCCACGGTGTTCGTTGTCTTGTCAGGGATACACAGAAACTTTGAACCTTGTTCATCAGGCACAATTTGCACAGGTTAAATTGTGGCGCTTTGTCAGTGCCTTCTATATGACGTTTATGGTGCCTTGTCAAATGCAGCCGATATTTATGGAGATGTGGCGTTGTAACCGTTCTATGTTTGGTAAAATAACACTTATTACGAAAAGAAGAACACGTTGATGGCATCGATATTTTGACACTCATTTGATTTTTCATTCTTGATGCTAATACATCTGCATGCAAGTTGTTGAAGATAGTTGTATTTCTGTATAATGGTATATTAGGTGTTTGTGTCTACTGAAACCATATACATTGTAAGCAGCTTTAACAGAAGGAACTGAATAAGCTACATATATTTTATACATAGAACTCTTGTCAACTTTCGAGTGACATTTTTTTGCTAATTGGAATAACGTAATATATGACAGGTTAATGATGACGTAAGCATTATGCTAGAAACACAAATATACGCTAAATTGGATCTCTCTGTAATCCGCTTCGTATGAATCTTAGAGTTAAAGTAAACAATCAGATAATAATCTTAACGTCTGAAAATTGGCAATAAATACAATGAAAATGATTTTAAACTATTATATACTGAACAGGAATTTTTACTATCTCTAGGACGGGAGTTCCTCTTGAGAAGATTTAACTTGCGTAAAAAATATTTATTAATTTCGAAATTTCCAATTCAAGTCAGTAAAAAGAGGTGTATGTCACTAAATCGGTCCAATCACGATAGTACATCAATAGCGTTACTTTCTATGTATGGTTAATGCATTTTGGTTCCTGTCGTCACACAAGTACACAAGAACCAATGGCTGCTATTTGAGTCATTCTTGTTTAACCGTTCTTATTCGATTCATTATTTTTTATGAATGTTTCTGTTGATGATCTTACACCTAGATAAGTCATCTTGGAAATAAATTGGAAAAACACACATCATATATGCGCAAGCTCATGCTTAAAATCGTGGCACTCGCCGTTATTATTCTATCTGGACAACTCTACTACCAAGGCAATCAGCACAATCACCTCACTGGATTCGATTTTTTTTATTGTGTTACATAGTGTTACACTGGATTCAAATTTTGTATTGTGTTACATAGTTCCAGGTGTTGCAGCCAGGAAATCATTCACTTGCTTCTACATGAGTTTCCCCGATGTTGTGAACGAAAAGGATTTTATCAAAAGCTGATAAGCTAAAAAAATATCATACATGCAGAGACCTGAAGAATGTTGGGGTTTTTTTATTCGGCAAAAACACTACAATTACGTAATACGTATTTGTACAAAAGAAACACTAGTCTACACCTGCTGTCGGCTATAAAACTTACGAGGAAGACACAAATCAATTTAGAAAATGAAACTCTCTTCTTTTTGGTGGTATCTTTATACAGCTAAGCTTGATATTTAATTAATATGTCATGACACAGCAACAACCATTCATATGTGACTATGATGAACGGTTTTGTTTTGAACATTATTGTAAGAATGGGTTGATTTAACATATCATCATACTAGAATGTTGCTTCGACACAGTATTAGTGTTTCAGAAGAAATGTCACGTGTCCATTTGTTGTTGACTACTGTTGACGGATTTTTCTTTTGACATCCTACGATAACGGATACATGTATACATGAACCGCGTACCAGTGACAATGTGTACGCAGTATGTTTGCAAGAAGTCAAATGAAAATATAGATCAGAATTTAAACAGACAAAAAATTAAAAATAAATTGTATTGTGATGCGTAAACAGACAAAACTACTTGTGTTTTTTATGAGTGGGCGGGAGGAACGAGTTTCATATGGAGTAGCAATATGTCGAGACATCAGGCAGATACATGTTCCTACGCCGTATCAAATGAGCCCTTTCCCCATCTCAGTACAAAACACTTATGTAGATTTTTATTTATTACATTTCCCCCAATTTAGTCTTTCCGATTTGTGTAATGTGTTCTTTTAAAAAAGTTGAATTACGCATTTGACGTTGGATGAAAAAAAATTGTTTAACCCTCTAAAATAATTCCCACCTGACGTATGTAACGCTAGGTCTAGATATATACTTTGAAGTTGTGCCATCGGTCTGTCTGAATTGCTTATATGCTAATTACAATAGATTTAAACTGCAGTAACAGGAAATGCCTAGTTTTCTTACAACTCTAATATAACATTTGGCTTTGGAGTAGTAATGTCCCTTTACCATACAAACTACTTCCTGGCTACAGACATTCTATTTCCAAGCAAATATTAGGGCAAATTTCACAGAGTAAGAGTAATTAAATACATTCACTTTACCCAGAAAACTCATTAATTTACGATACTTTCAAATCCTCTATTTTAATGTTTTCATTACAAGAAGTCGTTGATGCATTGAAGTTAAAGGTAATTTAAGCACATACTTTTAACTAAACTATGATTATAGTCTCTTTCTATCTTCCGGACTAAATTTATAATACGTTTAATAATGATTTGGATGTCTTTAACAAGTAAAGTTTTCATTACATTATTCAGTTTCCTTTTCTTTAGTTTCATTTGAAACAGTCGTAATTATTTATATTGGGAACAAAGATGCAATTCTTTTTTATGCCCAATGATGAAAACGCCTTTAAAAAACATTCTTACAAGATGCAATTCTTGTTTATGCCCCAATGATGAAGACGCCTTTAAAAAACATTGTCACAAGATGCAATTCTTGTTTATGCCGAATGATGAAGACGCCTTTAAAAAAGCATTGTTACAAGATGCAATTCTTTAAGAATCAGCATCAAAATCAAAACAGCTGCTGCTCACTGAGATACGTCTACCTTTCTTTTGTAAATGTTCGTCAGTTTTAGGCTCAGATTTACTAAAAGAATCTGATTCCACACAAGTGTCAATAGACAAATCGAAAGTTTCTACACTTAAACTTGCTGCTTATAGGCAAATATTTAAAAAGTAACAAATTCCGCAGTCCATATTTTTGAAACCCTGATGTCAAATAGGTTGGGTTTTTTAATAATAAAATTAGATTTTTTCGATGAATTCCTTTGTGGATTGTCTCTTCGCTGTGGCATCACTGCTTCAGCTGGAAAGGAGATCAACAGGTGTATGGCTCAAAAGATTTCTTAGACCCTTTCCGTTTAAGGTAGTTGCTCCCAGAATTCAGCATTTGCCGGTAATTGACGAACTCACTCGTAGCCGTAATTACTGTCCATTAATTATCTCTACATAACTGGGTTGTAACTATTACTAGCTTCTGGTTCATGGTAAAAACCATCCGGTTTCATTTACTGTTCTGGAATGTTTTTAATATAAAAAAAAAACCTTTTGAATAAAGGATATTAGCATCAAAATACTTCATCTCTCACTTTATGTCATGTATGGTGTCACTTTGCAAACTGATTCATCTTAAAACTGTTTATCAAACATTTTATCCATAATATTGTTGTCAGCCTCCACTAACTCCATCAACTACTTATAAACTGCTCGCCACCACTTACTTTACTCCGCTACAATCTCCCTCGGCAGAAACGGCCTTTTTCACTTAATATGGCTTAATGTTTTGAAATTTCAAACGTGTGTTGATATTTTTTATAAAAGTTTTAATTGAATAGTAACTAATGTTTTCCCCGTATTTTATACATAGACTATTATTGCAATTTCTAGCTATAAAAGTAGTTCCAGGATCGATATGCGATACTGAACCTTTAGGTGTGTGATACGCAGTCACAGAAAGAACATCTAAACAGAAACACAGATCATCCACATATGTCTAAAGCCACATAAGTATAAAGCCACATAAGTGTAAAGCCATATAAGTATAAATGGGGATGTAATAAAATAATCGAAGGATGCGATAGGGAACTGTGAAGATATTAAACTAATCTTGCTAGAACAAAGAAATAGAAAGTTGACATGTTGGTTACATTTCAAAACTGGTGGAGCTAATTTCTAAAAATATACAAGGTACCATTTCGTTCGAATAAAATACTTTCAAAACTTAATGTTAGCAAAGATATGCCAATATAAAAAGTACTTTTTAAACATCAGAAATATTACCAGAACACAAAATAATGTGCTGCTCTGTTGATTTCTCAAGTGGTATAATGTCCGATGAGGGTTTAATTTTAAAATTATAAAATTTAAATGGCATCACTTAAAAGTTCCGTACGTTTTTCATTTTGATTTTAAAGTATTGTTGTACCCATGTGTCCCAAAGGTGCAACACCGGTGTCGAACATGGGTTTTAGGCTCAATATGGCATATCGTGCCAGAGACAACATATACCGGAGATGAGAAGCACATACACAAAGTACACGGTATCATTCTACACAATTACAATACGACAAACAAAGTGCATCGGGGATTGGGAGGATTATGCTTGTATGTTAATTCAATGCACAGGAGATACAAACCAGTAGTTTACAGAGAAACCGTGTCATGTTTGCTAAGCTTCAGCTATAAAGTTATGTATAGGTTATCATCGACTCTCTTGAGAATATTACCGCTGCCATGTGTTTGATGTCTAAAGATTTCCACGTGCTAGCGTTAATCTCTTGCGCAAGGTTACATGACCTGTCGGAGACCAGGCATCTTGAATCGGCAAAGGCGATAGATCGCATCATTTAACAAAGGCTTGTAGTTATCACACATGCGTGTTAAGAGGTTACTTTTTCGATGAAAGGGAAGCCTTGGAGTGAACGAGATGTGTTTTCATCCATCCCTACGATGACAGACATCAAGAGGGATATTACCCGCTAAGTTTAATTGGATCGGTCCACAGCGATGTCTAATAAAAATAGAGATAGACGCAAATTATACCTTCCAACTTGTAAATGAAAAGTTAGTTTCACCTAGACAGTTTGCTGAGCAATAGGTGGATATATAAGTACGTAGATACGTATATACTTCGATAGTATTCGAAGAGAAGAAGCTTCGAGAGAGCCGTTAGTAATTTACGGTAAAATTTAAAAGTAGATTCTAAGGAAAGACAATGCTTCGAAAAGGTCAGTAAGTTATTCGCTCGATTTTTTGCGGAATATTACGGCATCCTAACTGTAATTATTTGTAGTATGTATATTTAATTACTAGCAAAGTTTGGTGTGTAGAATTACTTTTGTATTTTTTCATTTACATGCGTATTTAAGAAATGTGGTAAAGTTTTACATTGAGAATTATGTAGATTGTTGATTGTTGTCAGAATTAATTCTGTAATTCGCTGTTAGGTTAATCCGTAGCAAACTAGAGCATTATGTATGCGTTGTGTTAGAATTTACACAGGCTTGAGTCGTGAATTTGGAAAATGGCTGAAGTATGTAAGATTAGTTACTATAGACGTATGCATGTCTTAGAGCATGGATATTTGAATATTTGTGCGCTTTGTATGAGTATAAGGTAAAGAAATTCGTCTGATTATAAAAGGATTAGGAATATGTACTTATGTGACGCAGTTTATTAGTGTATTTGCAAGAAGTAATTTATACCGTGCTGCATTATGACGTTTGTTTTACCATACAAGAACGGATGGGTATCTCGATGTGAATGAATGCGTGACCAAGAAAAGTAATAGCCGTTATTTGATGATAGGCTTTGTGTAGTGTGAGATGAGAGGGCTAAGGAAAAATATTGTATCGTCTTTATGTTTTTGCAGGAAGCTTTTTAGGGGACAGAGAACATCCAGTTTCGTTGAGTCCCGATCCTCCAAGACACTAGCCGAACAGTTGAAGTAGACAGAAGTCTAGTCGATGGAGGGAAGGTTGAGGAGGAGGAAAATAAGTCTTGGGGAAAAAGTGGAGGAGAAGAGTATAGAAAAGTCGAGAAGGAGGAGGAGAAGAAATTTGGAGGAATAGGAGAGAAGAATACGACAGATAAGTAGAATAAAATGACAGGTGGAAACCGATCCAACCTGCTAATCAAATGATGCAATAGGCTATTAAAGGAGTATGATTGGAAATTTGAAGCATTCGATTACCGATTTGTTATTAAATTGTTTTTCATTGAATTTCAGCCCTTTTGTATATTTAACCATTTAACCGTCGTCATTGCTGACTTGGGGCTCGGAGATTTACATTTGTCTTTCACCAATTAATCTTCCAACCACAATCGAGCCTGGGTGGGACTTCTACAATAGTTTAAATAAAGAGTTGGGAGAACCCCAACCCAGCCATAACAAACTCTCACAAAGAACATTACTATACGTTGGGTACAACATGATACTTTGCAAACGAAGAATTAGGAAAAACCATTTCATAACGATGGTATGTATAGAAGAGGACGAAAAACATTTTAAGTGAGTAAATCTACAAAAAATATAACAGAAAAATAACAGCTCAAAAGGTGTGAGACCATGATTACTTAATAGACGAGTTTTGTTGTCCAGCACATAACGATATCAGTTTCAGATTAAACATTCAAAGTCCATGTAAGTATGCTACTTTATGTCAATCTATAAAGAGCACATTAATTTGGGCAGGTGAACGATTATGGGGACCATGGCGTGTTAAATAACTATAATGCACGGATTGGTAATGTCTTTTCATGAGAGAAACGGTTGTTAATTAAGCATTCATTTATTTAACACGTCAAATAGTCTTGAAAGATAGGTTTTACCTTCGATCTGGTATCGGTATTGTCAGATTTGAAATTTTCCAGAATTGGTAATCTGGGTTTATTAGACGGACTACATTTTTGGTGCCTAGGTTAAGGCGGGAGATATAGATTATCGCGATTAATTATGCTAGATAAGGGGCGTGATTCTTACACAATGAATCTTGGGTTATACAATATCTCATCGCAAAAAAATTAGTCAGTCTACGCTTATTCTGCAATAGAAAACAAATATAAGAGAATCAGGGTCGAATTTAGAAGAAATTCACTCGTAAATAATTAACAAATGAGCGGCTGTCTGGAATATCGACGCACAAAATTCTGACGGTAAAACTTAAAAATACAAAATATTTGCGTTACTCTCATGTAATTTGCTGATATCAATATAACGATTTATTTGATCTATTTGCTTATATTTGCATGAATTTATTTGTTTAGATTCCTATATCAATTTTCCTGATATGAAGACAACTGTGTGAGTTCATCATTTTGAATCCGTATAATGATATTCTTTATATAAATTTGACGAATCGTTTGAAGGCGATGTGATGTGATTATGATTTTTAACTTAGCTTTAAAATTTTTCAGCCATATCGCTACGATGTCTGCAGTGTGGCAGCTTATAGTGATGTCTAGCACTGGGGCATCATGCCGCAGACATATAGCATGATGTCCTACCCAGTCACATTATCCTGACACCATGCCGACCAGTCCTAACACTAACCACTTAATGATGAGCGTCAAGCGAAGCATCTGTTAATATCATTTTTATAAATCTTTGTTATGACTCGACTGGATATTGAACCCACGAACTCCCGTATCCGAGGCGGACGCTCTAACCACTAGGTCACCGGAGCGTTTTGAATGTGTTGTCTTGATTGTTTTAGGAAACATGTATGTAAAGATTTCATGCCTTTCTTTAGTTGAAATGAGTTATGAGAGTCCATGTGAATTATCTGACCTTAGATGACTTCACGTATGATAATGACTTAAGTGCGTATTGACTGAAATAATGTTGTTAAGCCATGAAGTAAGATTTCGTATATGCTAAAGACTAATATGTGTATATTCGCTAGAAATAACGTAGTTAAGCCGTATAATGAATATCATTTATTCATTTATGTAATGAAGACGAGACCGGAACATATGCCTTGGTGTGATGTTAATGTGAGCCAATGTTGAAATAGCCATTTGGAAGTACATTAATCTGAGGAAACTGGGTTTATTTATAGTCTGCCATGTTTAGGTTGACCAGATAGGCTTTGGTATCTGTTTAAATTCCGATAGAAATATCTCTGACATAACGAGAGGGGAGTAATGATCTATCCCCAGTAGGATATCTGACCGGAGATTTAGGTTGCTTCTATGTTTATTTTAGAAGGTGAAATAACTCCACGGGACGTTGTTTCGTACCTACCTATCGAAGTATATACGTATCTATGTACTTATATATCCACTGACCAACACAAAGTTCGTGGGTCGAAAGAGGCGAGATAAAAGAGTTTGGAGAAGGGAAAAGTGGAAAGGACCGAGATTTACAGTCACAATAAAGTTATTGAACAGGCACAGTGAGTTTGGAATGAAACGGAAATAAGCAGCTTATGAAGTTATATCATGCAATGACTTCAATTGCTCACTCGAATCTATAATGAACTAATTTTATCACTTAAACAGATCAGCTATTTATATAAATGTTTGTGTTTGAAATTCGATGAATGACTTATTTATAAAAATAAGTGTATTTTCCTAATGTAATGTATTTTCACAAACGTTTTGTAATTTTGATTAAATTGTTGTCTTTTGACGTACGGGCCCTCGTGTCATTCTGTTTTATGTATCTGCTCAGATCTCTATCTATTCCACATATAAATTCCATATTTTATATTAATATTTACTAGATCTGGCCAATAACACCGAAGGCTATCGCCCTCTAGATAACCATAACCAGATTCTACTACCACGGTACACATCATTGTCCATTCGTAATTTGCCTGACAATGACAGTCACTTTTCATCAAGACATTAGTATAAAATGACCTAAATGATGAAGTAGAATTTGTCCCATACAACGACGATTAATGTGTTTCATTCAGCAAGGATTTTATAGCTGACGGGTTAATGAAAGTATGAAAGAAATGACTGTTAGAAGACTAATTAGTTTCTGTAGATAGGTTTGGATTAATTGGACCAATAAACGTATAGGTAATGAAAACCTCGCAGGACCACTGAAACGGTATATAAAAAATTAATCTAAATATTTAGCGACAGGCACTTACTCGTACGAATTCACAGACAGTTCTGAGAGGGCTTAACGAAATATATATATATATATATATATATATATATATATATATATATATATATATATATATATATATATATATATACCTCTCCAATAGGAGAACTTTAATCATCATGTAAAGAGTCAAGCATGACATTGATCCGTATGTTCAAGATGTCACAGAACATTTTAACCTTGAAAACTTGAAAATCAAGGCGAAAGTTTTATAAGGAAAAAAAACAATACCTTGATGTTATGTGACATTCCAGAGGGATTAAGAAATACCTAAATGGGAAACTATAAACTAGACACTCCTTAAACCTATTGTCTACTAAGATTAGTTAATTATTTTTGAAGATAACAGTGTAGAAATTAAACTTTTAAAAGACTATGACATTTTTTGATGAGTGGAGGTGAAGTTAGAGGGGGGGGCTTAGCATGGCACTACATAGATGCGTCCAAGAAAATCAACAAAACTAGTAGGCAACAATAGTAACATAAAAAAATGGTGCAGACGTGAGCCATGAGAAACAGAAAACTTTAACAATGAGATGAAGGACAATGTAACGTTTGATGACACTAGTGAGTATCTTAAAAAACTTTTCATTACCCACAAAAAAAGCAAAAATGTTATTGGACATTTCGAAGATGAGCTGATTGGCGTCCGAATTAAAATGTTTTGCGGGTTAATGTCAAAATATTATTTATTCAAGTCGGAGAAAGAGAAGAACACAGTTTATAGAAAATACAAAACATGCGTGACCAAAATGAATTTAAAATTCTATAAGTGCAAATATAGCTCATTTCATCAAAAAGATAATTGCCAGGAAACAAATTTACAATCGTGTGATGCATAAAATCAAAAGGAAATACAATACCATTGTCCGTGTATGGTGACACGCGTTTCTTTGGTTGACAACATAAACATATTTACATACGGACATGTAAGCATTCCATAATCACACACCTTGTATAGATACTCCAATTCCATCAAAAGGTTTCTTTTTCTTTTACTCTGTTTCAAGTAGGGTTCA